>OU975468.1:7026195-7496195 GCA_918857605.2 Philereme vetulata
AAGAAGAAGAAGAAGAAGAAGAAGAAGAAGAAGAAGAAGAAGAAGAAGAAGAAGAAGAAGAAGAAGAAGAAGAAGAAAGAAGAAGAAGAAGAAGAAGAAGAAGAAGAAGAAGAAGAAGAAGAAGAAAAGAAGAAGAAGAAGAAGAAGAAGAAGAAGAAGAAGAAGAAGAAGAAGAAGACAGAAGAAGAAGAAGAAGAAGAAGAGAAGAAGAAGAAGAAGAAGAAGAGAAGAAAAGAAGAAGAAGAAAAGAAGAAGAAGAAGAAGAAGAAGAAAGAAGAAAGAAGAAGAAGAAGAAGAAGAAGAAGAAGAAGAAGAAGAAGAGAAGAAGAAGAAGAAGAAGAAGAAGAAGAAGAAGAAGAAGAAGAAGAAGAAGAAGAAGAAGAAGAAGAAGAAGAAGAAGAAGAAGAAGAAGAAGAAGAAGAAGAAGAAGAAGAAGAAGAAGAAGAAGAAGAAGAAGAAGAAGAAGAAGAAGAAGAAGAAGAAGAAGAAGAAGAAGAAGAAACTTTTTCTAAAAACTTCGAACAAGGCTAAATAGAATCGCTTCTTGTAGGTTGTTTATGGTATTGGGGTAACCACGTGAGGAATTAAACCGCCCGATTATTTTCGCTGGGTAATTACCCCAAGAAATTGATGATAAGATACTGATTGGCAAATAAACGATGCTCGCTGTTGCCATTTCGGGTCTGTGGAATTTTATGATGTCGTTTCAGTGCCATGAGCAAGTTGTGAAACGTCATGTTTGACGTCTTTAGTTGACGGAAGTTTTGGATTTCCAGTGAGGTCTTCAAGCCAGAGATTAAAAATAAAATAAAAATATTTTATACTAAAAATATTTTATAACTAGAGTCCATATCTTAAGACTAACATACACACAAACTGCGACTGCCCCGAATTCTGCTCATCAGCGATGCCGTTTTTTTGCGCATGATGGCGTGAAAGCCATCTGTGTGATAGTAGGCAAACATCCCCGATGCACTGCAGTATCGGGGCAACCGCAACATCATCCGGAAGATATTGGATGCGTAGGTCCTCCAATGATCTTTTGGTATTTCGGACCCACAGACTTCCCGTGTAAAAGCTCTGACAGTACGCTTTAAAAAGCGTAACTTTAACTTGTTCAGTACAACGGGAAAATCTACGGGCCAACATGTTACCTCGGACGGCCAAGGCCCTACGCTCCCTCTCAATATCTGCATCGTCTTTAAGATCGTCGGCAAGAAAATGTCCCAGATATTTAAATTTCGTAACAAGATTTAAGTTCAAGCCGTTTAGGGTTATATTCAGTGTATAACCGGGACATTTACCGGCGGCCTTAAAAACCATGTATTCGCTCTTCTTCGCATTATATATAAGCCCGTGCTCAACAGCATAGGCTTCACAGACCCTCAGTAATTCCCTGATTAAGGTATTCTGCACAAATTAAGGGAAAACAGATTAACCTGAGCAACCCAGATTGGAGTTTGCGGGCAAGGAAAAAGGAGAGATTTGGTGGTTTTCGAGCTGACCCACGCGCGACTTGAAGGTCGAAAGATATTGGATTCGTTGCAGGATTTTGTGTGTTCCCACTGGACTCAACCACCCAAACCGCCACGCCGTAGCCCACTGAACAGCCACGTGCACCAGTCATCAGTAAAAAGTAAGCAATAGCCACAATTTACCTCCGAGTCCCCGTTAACAATTTGTCACATTTTCATCATAAATTCCAACCTTGTTTGTGTTTGTTTTAGATTAATTCCTTGGCCCTAAAAGGCGAGCGTACAGCTTCCAAAGCAATAGCTACAATTTACCTCCGAGTTCCCGTTAACAATTTGTCACATTTTCATCATAAATTCCGACCTCGATTGTGTTTGTTTTAGATTAACTCCTTGGCCCTAAAAGGCGAGCGTACAGTTTCCAAAGCAATAGAAAAGATAAACTGTAGTATTCTTTTGCCATATCCCATTAAAATCGATTCCGTTCAAAGCTGGATGTTACTTACTCCCTATAAAATAACTTTTGTTGGGAGCTGTTTAGAGGTAAGGTAGCGTGTCGAGTTTCTTAGTGCTAAGGCCTCCCTATTCTCAATTCCAGGAGAGGTGTCTGCCGCAGAAAGAGTTCCAAGTGAAGCCTGGGACACCAGGGCCTAGAGCGTGGAGCGAAGGCTGGACTGCAGGCTGAAATTGCCTAGCTGGAGAGCAGGCGTAGACGGTTTTTTTTCTTCTTCTCTTATAAATATCTACCCTTAAAATTTTGTAAGTAACCTATTCAACATACATCTTTTTACCACGTTTATTTGTGACCGTTTACTTAAATTCTTTAAAACCCGTCATGGGTTTCAACGTCACAAAAGGTAAACGTTGGTTATAATTTCTACACATCATTGAGGATCTCCGAGCTCGACCATTAACCTACCATTTATAAATTTATTACATCGTCGTCTCGAGGTTCGGATCGGATATTCGATCCTGGCGCCCACTACTTAAAATTTAATTAACTTAAACCCCCACGTTCTCTGGACAAATAGTACTGGCATTATTTTTCAATAGTGGAATTCACATCCGGTAGAAATAGTCAATTATTTAAAATTACAAGATAAGAATACTTCGGCTTTATCCCAACCACCCGCGTCCCATAGCTCTTACCTATGAAATATTAGCTGGCTGGTTAGGTATTATTAAAATTGTAATTCAAATTTAACCCATGGGACACTAATGTTCCATGGTGTGTCGGATGTTTAGTTTGTGTTTTGATTTAGTGATAAGGGTTAGATGCAGTTAGACCTGATTTTTATGTATCTACATTGAAAACAAAGTGAGTGTAAAAAATTCCCAAAAAGTAAAAAAAAATTCCCATTTCCATTTTTTGTATGGAGTCTTTAAATTAAAGTAAAGTGTTACTAGCTGTGATCGAATAAACCGTTTTATTGTACTGCAAGCCCACTTTGTCCTTTTTATTATATTACGATAAAAAAAAACAATATAGCGACTTAATTATTTTATTGCAGTAGTTGTAAGGAAATTTAACACTTGTATCCTATCTTATCGCAAATTGAATAGTGTTCAAACGGTTGATTATTTATTTATATGTGGCACACTCAGTATTTAGTGTTACCTCCCTTTGATATCAAAGCTGCCTGCATACATCTGGGCATACTTTTTAATAAATTTTGAGATCTCTCAAGTTAGTGGTGTTGGATTTCTCTGTTGTTTTCCCAGCTTATCCTAAACGTGTTCTATCAGGTTTAGGTCTGGCGAGCGGGCTGGCCACCCCAACACTTCAATTTCCACCTCTCTTAGATATTCCAAAACTATCGCTGCGGTGTGAGGCCGCGCATTATCGTGCATCAAAAGAAAATTATCTTCAACATATGGAACAAAAGGCATCACAATTGGTTTCAAGATATCCGTTACGTATCTTGAAGTAGTCAGGGATCCGTTTTCCACGATGTGTAGCTCCGTACGTGCCCCTATACAAATGCCATCCCAAACCATTACTGACCCTCCACTATAAGACTCCCTTCCGACAATGTTACACTGAGCGTATTTTTCTCCGGGTCGTCTCTATACTGTGACTCTTCCATCATCTGGCTTAAGGCAAAACCGGGACTCGTCAGTGAACAATACCTTGCTCCAAGCATCATCATCCCAGTTTCGGGCTGAACGAGCAACGTTGGTCCGAGCTACTCGATGACCTGTGGTTAGTAATGGGCCCCTGGCAGGCAAGTATGCCCCTATTCCTGTCGCATTAAGTCTTATTATTATGGTTTTGGTGCTAACTGCCACTTGCCGTACATCCTGGAGCTTAGTTTTGACCTCGGAAGAAGTCGAAGTGCGATTTCTTAGCACACTGTCGACAATAAATCTGTCGTCTCTCGCATTTGTTACTTTTTACGGCCTTGTCCTTTGCGTCTCGTATACTCTCCAGTCTGGCGGTACCGTTTCACAATTCGAAAAATGACAGACTTGGATGACAGAAATGACTCGTAACGTTTTAGCCACGTGATTGTAAGTGTTCCCATTTTCAATCAAAGTCACGGCTCTAGAGACTTGAGCCACGCTGAGCTCCGGCATTTAAACTTAATTCATTTAAATGATGTGTACGTAAGACGACCACAAAGTTTTTTTCATAAAAAAGTTAATAACAGGCTGTAATTTGTTAAAAAACACATCCGCGGGAAAAATTTCTTGCAGTACAAATCAATGAAATTAACACTAAGCTGAAAAAAACGAATGCAACTCTGAAACAAAAGACGATGAAAATCTTTCATTTTTCAAATTACATGCACCGGTATATGTGGCCAGTGAACAGTTTATGAACATCATAAAATATAAACAAAATTTTTGTTGCGTTCCTCTAAATTTGTCCATGAGTGTAGTACCCACAAGCCGTTTGGCTCCCTACAAAAACAGTATGAAAGTTACGGCAAACGAAATATACGGTGTACGGTATTCACACAAAAATATTTTGTATGGGACAAATTTCTTTTTGTATGATAGACCATTTTTTTTCATGGATTCGGATATAAAAAATGTCCTGAGCGACATTAGTTTTGGCGAAAATGCTCTAAGACTTTTGCTTTCCGAGATACGAGGTGGATGGTAGCGAATGGGGGACAAAAGAGGGACTTTAAGATTTATCCCTAACTCAGCGGAATTCTATACGACCCCACCAAACATTTATATCCTACAAGGGGGCATCTGGGAGAACAAACCTGTCAATGAGTCAGTCAATCAGTCAGTCAGTGGTAATGCAGTTGTATATAATATAAAATTTACAATAAAATACAGAAGAAACAGTTGAATCATCTAACGACCGTTGCCAACGATCCATAGATAGCTCAACTGCTCCAGATCACTACCAGGTGGAAGTGTCCCCAAGACACTGGCTGCATTGCCCCGCTCAATTGCAATTGACAATTGCGTTGACTAAGCGCCACCTCTCAGATCACATGTTGCTTCGATCAGACGCCCAGAAAGAATTTTGAAAAAGCGATAAGCCCTGGTACCCCGTGGACCCAGGGTCTCAACCCCAACTGGCTCAAATACGTAAGCTCTGTCGAGACTTCCATGTTTTCACCGCTTGAGATCTTCGGCTGAGTTTACCGCCGCACCGGCCCAACCGCTGTACAAGTTATATGAGATGGATAATTTTAATAAAATTTTTGTAATTAACTTTTTGTTCTTGTTAGCGTAGTCAATGCTGTTTTAGTTTACTTTATCAATATAATTAATTTACTCGCTTGGCATAATATATATGTAAATGCAGTCTGGCATCTCTAAATTATTATATTTAGTAGCACCACAGAGAAATAATAATATACCTACTTACGACGTAGGTACAAGTAGCACTAAGATTTACAATATATTTTGTCCATGTGATCCACTATCAGTAGGTATAGGTACATAATATGGGTATGTGGTGTTTTGATGGCCTATTTAATTGTACCTATGCAACTTCATGTTATATATTGCTTCAATGAAATGGTTCATTCATTGCGGCGATTCTGTTGTTTACACTGACTAACTAAAATTGTGGAAAATACGAACGTCATATTTTGTTTACACTAAAAATCAAATTAGAATAACATTTAAAGTGACATTTCTAAAATTATGTATTTTTTACTAAGATGGCAGTTTTAGTCTGCAGTCAAATTGGTGCTGATTAAAACTAGCCCGAATTGATGTTAGGCATAATAAGTAATTATACATAACTACCGACTAAATTATAAAAAATACTGTATTAGTAATTATTCGACCATGCTAGAGGGCAAGGCCATGGAAAAATATCAAGCTCATCACAAAATTGCAAGGCACGCCATCTATTGACCACCACAATAGATACGGTGCAGATACAAAACGTGCTAAAAGCAATTTCAGGTTACCACATAAGTAGCATTTTTTTAGTTAGTTCCTGCGTTTTACGCTAGATGTCACTTACAAAAATTGGAGGTAAATTAAAAAGCTCCGGTAAACAACATACAATTTATGTAAAGTTTTAAAGTCTCAAATGTACACTCTCGACCATATCTTGATTTAACTAAATCCTCTTCATGAAAAGTTTGTCTGGGAGAAATAGCCCCTTAACGATAAAACCGCCCATTGCACTATTTTGTTTGGTAATATTTTTTTAGGGATTGCATTTATTAATCGATTCAAAGGTAAGTATTTTTACAGTTCATCACGCTTTTCCACGTCCTTCACTACTCCATCAACAGCCATCTGAGCATATTTCGCAATAAACTTGTCCCAAAACTCTGCACGCTCCCCTAAAGGATTGATTTTCATTTGAAGCTTCTTTGTAACATGCAGATAGTTCAAGTTCCCGTCTTTGTCCACTGGCTCCCACGTAAAGCCTTTTAATATTTCATCTCCAGTCGGTGTCGGGTTCCTGAAAGAAAATATTGTTAAGGAGTTAGTACGTAGCTCGTATTAAGTTACATAATTCACTTCGCTCTGGCCTCTGAGTTATTTATTTAATTTCCTTTAAATTTTAACAAGACAAGTTGCTTTATACGTTTTTATGTGGGACTCAATGACTTGGTTGCGAAGTTTCGTGTTGGTGATGTCATTTTAAATTTGATTAAAAATATTATGTCCAAAGAGAAGTTTTAACTGAAAAACAAGCTAGCAGTTCCAGGTTTAATTGCTACTCGATTTTTAGATCTATTTTTTTAGACAAAACTCAATCTAATCGACTTACCCAGTTTTTGCGAAATTGGTCCACATCCTCACCATTCGTTTCAGCACTTTTTGTTCAGCTTGCTCAGTCGCTAGTTTTCCCAGCTCAACATAATCCCTCCTGATTCGTCCGCAAACATGCAAGTAACACAGATCATCCCCTACGGTCGCTCCCCAAAGATCTCCGTATTTAGAGAACCGGGATATGTACTGGCTATTCTCATTCAGCTGGCCTCTATAGTCGAACATGTAAAAATATACAGGCGATTCTAAACTCCTAGATAGATGTTTTGCAGCTTGGTTTAAAGAGTAACTGAGCAGTACATCGCCTCCGTACACGGAATATTCCAACACAACATTGTAGTCCAAAATGCTATCACCCAAATAAAAATTTATTATCTCCTGCCTTGCAACTTTGAAAATTTCGCTTTCGGGTTCGAACTTGTATCCGGTCCTGACTGGAAACTGGAGCATGTTCTCTTGAGCTTTATACGACAATAGAGTCGGATTGAAAAGGAAATGCGAACCAAAGTCTAAACCTTCTCGAGAGTTTATGCCAATTATCACTGGGACGTCGATTACTATAGTCCCGTTTCCAGGCAAAACAGATAGCACAGCATCCGAGTAGTTGTGCTCTATAACTGGGGTGAAAGGTTGAACACTGAATTGGTTATAATTTGATGAATCAGTTTCAACTAGAACAGTAATCATACTGCTTATTAAATCCTCTGCGTCCACCTTCTGTAGCTCTTCTAGAAGCGTTGCGCTGTCGTCGGTTTGAATTTCTAACTTTTTACCGAGCTCAAATGCTTTCGATCTTGAATTATCATAAAACCAGGCAGTTTCATGTGCACTCCCACTTTGGATCGTAGCACGCGAAAATAATCCCTTAGCTTTTTCAGAGTAAAGCATCATATTTACTAAAGCTCCGCCTCCAACGCTTCCCATTAGCGTAACTTTCTTGGGATCTCCTCCAAAATTCTTGATATTATCTCTCACCCATTCAAGGCCAAAGATGAAGTCTCTTAGCCCATTATTCCCAGGTATGACATCATCTTCAGTTGTCAGATATCCAAGTAAGCCGAGTCGATGATGGATCGTGACAACAATAACACCTTCTTCAACAAAATTTTCTGGTGAATACGTTTTAGTAACGTTGAAACCAGTTTTGAAACTATCGTTGTAGTCAAAAACGACCACTGGAGCATATCCTTGGATATTTGGTGTGAAGATGTTTATGAACAAGCAGTCTTCAGACCCTGATATGCCAAAGGGCTCGTTCATCCGCTTTCGGGCATTATATTGTAAGCATAAGGGTTTGTTGTCAAATGCTTCTAGTGTGTCGTTCCATCCTTTGTGAAGAGTTGGTGGCTGGAAACAAGAAAAAATATTCCATTAATATGATCATCAAACGGAGCGGCTTTAGTAAATGTTTTATAATTATTTCATATTTTCCTTACCTTGAACCGTAGATCTTTGATAGGAGCAGCAGCATAAGGTATCCCTCTAAATGCATAGTGGTCCAAACTTTTAAGCACAGTTATTTCGACTTTACCTAAAACAACTCCTTGATCTAACTTTACTTCTATTGTGTCATCACTTAAACATACTTTTATTATTACTATTAGTACTAATCTACTTAATAGTGTACATTTTTTGGCCATTATAAGAATTATATAAATACTAATAAAATTGCTAGCTAACAAATTTTCACGTTAGTTTATTTATGATTAAATCCACAAGGATCACGCTAATACATTTTTGTATGCCTGAACTATTACTGATTGATAACAGAAAAGTACGTACGTGGAAACATTACTTATCATCTAGATATCAATAATTTGAAACTAAAGATATCATGAGTGTTAGTCGAGTATGATCTGAGTAATTACATTTTCAAAATGACATAAGCTTTGGATTATTCTATAGAGATATGGGAAAAAATAAAAATAATATCGATAAATAATTAAAAAAATACTCCTTTTTACAAATAAATTATGATTAAATAAATTTATACCTATCTACTTTATTTTAATGATTTATTAATCCTATTTAGATGGGTTACCGTTAAAAATATGTTGCATTTTAAAATTCAAATCACAGGTAACTTCTATACATTTTTATTACCAATGAGCATTTATCCCACCTGATGGTGAGCAGTTACCGTATTGTGTGTATAAGATTGCCATTATCTTTAAAACATTAGAGTATATGAAGTTTCTGAATATATTTCTTATCAATTTACACATTTGATGTGATAATTTCGACCTGCAAAATTTACCATATTTTTATTAAATTGGCTTATCGATTTTCTTTCTTCCAATAACTTGAAGAAGAATAGAAAGAAAAACAGGCGAACTTCCCAAAAATACATGCCAAATTAAATCAAACTCATATTCATAAGTATTTACAATTTTATATAGCCTGATTATTATGGCAATTACAGTTCATCATTTATATCTTTAACAACTCCGTTTACAGCCTTCTCCTGATATTTAGCAAGGAAGCCATCCCAGAACTTAACTCTGCCGCTATGTAGATTTGTTTTTATATCAAGCTCATCGCTGATGACCAGACATTCCATGTTTTCTTTAGTTGCACGCGGCCAGGTGATGTCTTCACCTTTTGGTGTAGGATTTCTGTAAAATAAATTATATTTGTTTTAATATTTTTGATAATTCTAGTTCTCTTTTGTTATTGTTTATGTTTTAAATCTCTACTATTTCATTGTTTCTTTTTTCTGACTTTTCTCTGTTTCAAAATGTAATTGGATTGTGTGCTAATGTTGTGAATAAATGAATGTCTATGTCTATACTACTAATACTTATCGCGGGTTTTATTAATATTGATAAAAGTTTGTACGTAGTATACGTACCCAGTTCTAGCAAAGTTGGTCCATAATCTAACCATTTTCCTCAACACCTTGATTTCTTCCGAATCAGGATCTCGCATAGCTTTCTTATATTCATTCTGGATCGACTTGCAGATAAATAAGTAGCACAGCTCATCTCCTAGTGCAGCTCCCCACGTACCGTCCATTGTCATTGCTTCTTCTAATACTTTCTTCTTCCTCATATTCAGTTCTCCGCTATAGTCAAAAGTGTAGTAATATACAGGTGCGATTGTCTCATTAGTGTATTTTCGAACAGTGTAATCAATAGGATAAAAACTCATGACATCACCCATATACCTTATGTACTCCCCAGGCCTACTAACCTTGATGTATCCCTCGTCAAAGTAAAAATCTTTGATTTCTTGAATAGCTTGGTTGTATAAATGGGTATTTATTTCAAAACGGAAATTAACTCTGGTGGGCAAAATTAGTGTAAAATCTCTGTCAGCAAACGTGAGATATTGCGGTTTCCTCAAAAATCGCTCCGAAATTTCTAAACCTTCGTTGGTGTTATAGCCTATCATAACAGGCACACTTATATCTATAGGACTTTCTTCAGGTAGTTTAGATATGATAGCATCTGGATGGTTATGTTCTATTATGGGCCCAAAAGGTACAATAGCCATCTGAACGCTTCTCGCATCATCTGCGTGGAGTGATTGTATTTCAATTTCAACTATTTTCTGTGCATCTAGTCTGTTCAATTCTCTGATAAGTAAAGAACTCGAAGCATGCTGAATTTCTAGCGATTCACCTAAAGCTTTTGCTCTTAGTTTACCTTTAAATTTTGAATTGAAATATGGAGAGCCCCATGATGTACCACTTTGTAATATTGCACCGCTAAACAATCCTTTTGCCTTCGGGGAATGGAGAAGTATATCTACCATCGCTGCTCCAGCATCATTGCCCATTAGAGTTATTCTAAAATTATTACCACCGAAATTATGAATGTTATGTTGAATCCATGTAAGTGCTAGTATAACATCTCTCAAGCCATTGTTACCAGGAAGCACATCATCTTCATATGACAAGAAGCCAAAAGAGCCTACTCTGTGGCTGATTGTTACAATGATAACATCTTCCTCCATAAAAAAATCGGGACCGTAGTCTTTCGTTCCGTTGTGTGTCATTTTGAAATATTGGTTGTATAGGAATACTATGACAGGCAAGCTGGGGTTTTCACCTGTAGGGAGTTTTGGGGTGTGGATGTTGAGATGGAGACAATCTTCTTGGCCACAGAATCCATATTGCATATTAGACTTAATTGGGATATTGAACTGTGCACAGTGCTTCTTTTCCTTCTTTGCTTGTAACACATCATCCCATTTTCGATGGGGTTGCGGTGACTGAAAATTAGTGAAATTACTTTTTAGATTGTGTGTTTATATAGACAAAGGTGCAAACATGTACTGATTTCTTTTGATAAAACACTAAATTATTAATCCCTAGTAACCGGATTTACAGTCACCATTATCATCGTTATATCCCCCAATTAACTGAATCCAGATATCTGAATGCAGATGCCCCCCATTTTCTAGAGTGAAACATCTTGTACGGCCTACTGCACCCTACGGCTTCCAGCAACCTATATAAGGTTATTTAATAACCAATTGGGGAGCCGTAAGTAGTAATAATGAATATTATTTGTCTATACTTTCCAGTACGTAGTCTCACTCGATGACATTGAAGCCAAAATGGCTTTCAGTTTTATATATGCTCATTTCAACTTGTTAATGCTTTGAGCTAAGTCGGTGACAAACAGATGCCCTATTTGAATTTGTAAAATGAATCCAAATCACCTTACCTTGTACCTTAATTCTCCAACTGGCGCCTGCCCATATGGGATACCCAAAAATGAATAGTACTTTCCATTTTCAACAATAGAGGGCACTTCCACACCGGCCACTTTTCCTGATCCCGTTTCTACAATCACATTTCCTTGTACAAGTGTTATAAAATGCCCTAGACTAAAAATTAGCCAGGCTTTGCCTGCCATGGTATATCGAGTATTGTTTACACTATTATAATTATCGTTCATGCATCGAGTATAATCGATACTTTCAACACTGACGTGTGTTTACGATAATGTGCTAATCTAACTGGGTTAATATTATCAGCTGGAAGTTATCTAATACCTGAATTATTTTCAATAGGTATTTTATTATCAGCTGCTACTGAAAGAACGTTGCTGATTAAAAGTTTTTTATGATGGGGATTTCCATATTCAATGTCTAAGTTTGTATATTCTTTTCGTTATTAAATACATTTTGTCTCAGTTTTAGGTATTTATATCTTTATCTATACTAATATTATAAAGAGAAAATATTTGTTTGTTGGTTTGTATTGAATAGGCTCCGAAACTACCGGACCGATTTAAAAAGTTATTTCACTGTTGGGTAGCTACACTATCCCCGGGTGACATAGGCTACTTTTTACCTAACTGCGCACAAGGAGGGTAATGTTTTTGTTGAAAACTACGCATGCGAAGCTGCGGATTGGTCAGCTAGTGTGAAATAATTTCGTACGTAAGTATATACTGGTTTCCATAGCAGGAAAATTATTATTATTTCGGCTGTTTCCATAAAACGGAATGTATTTTTGGTATATACTTAAAATATAGATTTGTCATTTAAATAGCAACCGATAAAATAGTTATACAAAAATTTGTTTTAAATAAAAGGTTATTATGAGCTAATTTTTAAGTGTTAAAATTTCGTGTTAAATTCCGTCATATATTTATATACCAACTACATATACATATTTGAAGTTTAATAATTGCTGTTATCTCTTTTATATAAAAAAAGATTTATGTCAATATGAATAGTCTGGATCTAGTCCTGGAAGGGGTAAATTCAGAAATAAAACATCTATTATCATAATTCATCTTTTGTATTCATTGATTCACTAATAATTCCGTTTACTGCTCGCTGCTTCCACTTTGCGAAGAATTCGTCCCAGAATTGGAATTTATTTTTGTATAATTCCTCTTTTATTTCCATAATTTTGTGGATGTGTAGGTACTGTTTGTGTTCTGTAGTAAAAGTCGGCCAGATAAGACCTTCTAGGGAATTATCATCTTCAGGTGTTGGGTTTCTGTAAATAATAATAATAAAAAACTTGTATTTAAATGGCTTAGAAATGTTAAAAGTCTTAAGAAGTAAACGGTTATATGATTATAAAATAAAATAAATAGGTGAAGCGCGTGTCGAACAACGCACAGCGAAGGGTGCCGTAGCCAGTATGGCTGTATCTAAGATATATAAATTAAAAATTAAAAGTTAATTTTGCAGTTGATTTTGGTCATTTTGTATGAAAATTATATAAACTGTTTACAAACCCAACTACAGACATAAGTTGGTCGACTTCTGCTCCTTATGTAACTAAGTAAATAGTGTAACCATTACACCCCAGGTAATGTCCACATAGTCCATTCCATACAAAGGTTGTCTGGTAGAGATCGCTATTTAGCGATAAGAACGCCAATTGTATCCATATGTTTACGTTGTTATTTTTTATTTATAAATGTAAAACGATATGAACTTTAATACTAATATTTTCATAACTATCACTTAGTTCATTGATGTTGATAACCTGTTTATAATATAGAGTGACTACATAACTACATTTACTAAGCCAAACAGCACGTGTAGACTGTACTTCTTTACTAAATTTCAGAATACGCAACTCCCTAACTTTCTCGAAATAAAATCTTTTCCTTACCCATATTTCGCAAAGTTAGTCCACAGCTTAACTAATTTTATTTGCACAATTCTCTCTTCCGACTTCGCTTCATTATGTTTCAGATACGCGTCAACTAAATCTGGACACTTGAATAAGTAACACAGTTCGTCTCCCGTTGTCGCACCCCATATTGCCTCCTTAGCTGTTGATAGCTTTATTATATTATTCTTGTTCTCATTGAGATCACTGGAATAATCAAAATGATAGTAGAACACTGGGGCGGTAGATATTCTAGAGTATATTTTCGCTGTATAGTCTGTAGAGTAGGCTGTTATAACATCGCCTAGGTAAGTTACCAAGTCTTTAACACTTTTAAGATTTATTTTTCCTTTGAAATAGAAATCTTTTACTTCTTCGATCGCGTCAACGAATGGTTGATGCAGAGGATTGAATGCAAATTTTACTCTTCTAGGGAAGAGAAGAGGGAAGTCTTTATTGAGGAAAGAAATATATAGTGGCTCTATAAGATATTGAAGCGATGCTTCCAAACCTTCTCGGGAATTGAAACCAATCATCACTGGAGTATTTATCTCTGTAGCGTTTTCTGGGTAGTCAACAATGAGACCCTCTGGATCTTTTTCAACAATAGGAGAAAATGATGATACGCTTCTTTGCGTCTCTTTAAAGTAGTCGTCTGGACTGGCATGCAAGTCTCTTGATGTTATATTAATAGCAGGGATTTCATTCAGTTCTTTGAGTACATCTTCACTAGAAACAGGATGTTTGTCAAACAGTTTAGCTAATTTAAATGCCCTTTCTCTTACGTTCTCTTGCAACGTAGACGTAGCCCATGCGTTTCCACTTTGCAAAATTGCTGATTTGAATAAATGTTTTTTTTTTGAATGAAGTAGAAGATCGACTGCCGCAGCGCCTCCTTGGAACCCCATAAGGGTTATTTGATTTGGATCTCCACCAAACTGTTTAATGTTGTCCTTTATCCATTCCAGTGCTGCCACTATGTCTTTTAATCCAGAATTTCCCCAAAGCTTCTCATCTTCTAATGATAAGAATCCAAAAGTGGATAGCCTGTGACTTATTGTGACTACGACTATACCCTCTTCAATGAAGAAATCTGGTTGGTAGTCCTTAGTTTTGTTATAGGAGTTCAAGAAATTCTCATTGTATATAAACATGATGACTGCTCTCTTAGCATCATCTGGTGCTGGTGTAAATATGTCTAAGTAGAGGCAGTTTTCAGAACCATAGATTCCCATGGGCTGTCCTTTTTTGATATTGTTGTTGAATTGGACACATGCCTTTTTCTCCTTTGTTGTGACGAGGACATCTTCCCATGGAGCTAAGGGCTGCGGTGGCTGAAATAATCAATTATAAATTGTTAAAACAATGCTAATTTGATATTTGATTGGTTTCTTTTTGCGCACCTTGTTATTCAATTAAACCTAGAAGTTCGATTTGAAAAGTTTTAGAGATTCTAGTTAGTCTTCAGAACTATATTCAAACCCTTACCTCTAAAGGTTGGTTTCATGTTTGATAGAGACTAAAAGTGGTAAATTATATATGTGATTAATAATGTAAAAAAGTGCACACAAGAAAGGCACAATCCGCAAAGCGGAAAGAACACCAAATAAAAGCTCCAGGGAGCCGTTAGGCGCAGGCCGCATAAGATCAATCAATTTAAAATCTATGGGGGGGCTACGTTCAGCATAGACGTCCTATGGTGAATATGATGAGTATCCATTTAGGTAAGAATTTACTATTCTACTGTTACTAATGGAACAGGTAATAAATATAACTGAAATAAATAAATATTAAAATAAAATAAAATTCGTTTATTGCAGGCACAAAAAGTACGACCCATATCACATACAAATATAAACAAACAAAAATAAAAACACTACATACAACCGAATTGAGAACCTCCTCCTTTTTTTTAAAGTTGGTTAAAAATACAGAATATGCCACGGAGCAGATGCTCCAGTGGTCCCTCCGTCCAAGTGGACGGGAATCCAATACTTATAAATTTCATTTTTATATATCTGGTCAAAGACAGCCCTCAGTACGCTATTCGCTATTATTTATATGGAGTGACTCAGCCTTTTTTTTCGTTTTTTTATGTTATTTGTGTGGAAACAGGCTTACGGCCTTACGGCTTACCTGATGGTAAGCGGTCACCGTCGCCTATTGACACCGGCAACACCCGGGGTATTGTCGATGCGTTCCCTACACTGTAGAAACCTCTTTACATTTCTCTTGAAGCGTGCCATGTCGTAGCCTAATGGGAAAACCTGAGATGGTAGCTCATTCCACATCTTGCGAGTATGGGGTAGAAAAGATCGCGTGAAGCGTGTGGTGCGTGATACCCAATTGTCGATAATATGTAGATGATCTTACTCCTTAAATTGTAGTAAATAAACTGACACATATTTCACCTACCAAAAACCGCAACTCATTCACTGGCGGAGCAGCATATGGAATCCCTATAAAGCCAAAATACTCGTCCTGTTTGTACAAACTCCTAAAAACTTTCCCCGAAATTTTCCCATGCGACGTGTTCACTACTTTCTCATCACAAACTACCGCCACTGCACAGAGTACAGCGTATACGCAAACGTGTTTTATATTAAACATGGTAGAACATGTTAATCTGTTTAAAATGATTTATAAAATGTTACTGAATCGGTCTATACGGACGCACGTACCCATTTATCAGTTTTAATCTTTATTGCTGCATAAACACCTGATACTTTCCGATTCCTAATAATGGGATATGTATTTTTTTATATACGATTTGCAGAATAATGAAAAAAGTATTGCGAAAATCTTATTTTCAATGAAAAATGCAATAATGTAATTAGTAACTTTTGACTGATTTTTTCTCTTCAATTTCAATTTATCTGATATTCTACCTCCGTGCTTAGATTTTGGTGCAGTCAGAAAACGGATATTACTTTTGTTTATGTTAGGATTATTCTATATTAACTTGGGTCTTCCATTCACACAAATCTCATAAGTAAAAGGAACTATTATCTTCATAGATGAGAGGTAATTGCGCAATTAAATCTCGCGATTACATTGTTTTCAAAACATTTTCATGGAAATTAAAGAATCTGACGTGTTCTTTAAAAATAATTGAAATGATTAGTAAACGTTTTAGTCTTTCGGTAATTTTTTCAACAGGACTTATTTCGTTAAATAAGAGAAAATTAAAATTATGTCGTGGATTTTTATATTCATAACTGTGGAGGTTTTGATGTTTCGTAATACGATTGGTGACTCTGTCGTGGTTTTTGAAACTAACGAGACTACAATATTGGGGAGACAGCACTACACGGTTTTGGAAAATAGCCCTTTTATTGCATTTTACAATATTCCGTTCGCAGAGCCACCTGTCGGCGACTTACGATTTAAGGTAAGTTTTACAGAAATAATACACCAATTGAAACAGTTGAGCCATCTAAAGATAATTGCTAACGATCTATAGATAGCTCCAGATAACTGCCACTACGTATTTAAGGCATTTGGAGACCAGAATCTGGATCCATGCGGTACCGAGGCCCGTTGTGATTTTAAAACTTCTTTCTGGGTGTCTGCTCAAAGTGTCAACGCATAAGCATTTAAATTCACCGGAGCAACGCAGCCATGTCTTGGTCATTGTCACAAATACAATTTCAGAATGAATAAAATAATATATTAAATTTAATTTTCAGCCTCCAAAAGCCCTTCCATGGCTCAACAAGCATTCGTACAACTACAGTCAACCTCCTGATGATACGTGTGGACTAGATTATAACGAAGATGTCCTGTACTTAACTGTTTACATGCCCAATGGTAAATGGAGAGACAAATACTACGCAGTTGTTGTGTGGCTTCACGAGCATTCCAGCTACCATGGCCCAGACTTTCTCATAGACGAACATGTCATCGTAGTTACAATATCCTTCCGAACTTCTATTTTTGGTTTCCTCAATACAGAAGATGATTTTGCCAGAGGAAACATGGGAGCAAAAGATATGCTTCTAGGCCTTAGATGGATAAGAGAAAACATAATTTATTTCAACGGTGATCCGAACAAGGTAACAGTTATCGGTTCAGGAGTTGCAGCAAACGTAGTGGCATCATTTTTACTGTCGCCTTTGGCTGAGGACCTATTCTCTAGGGTCGTGGTTCAAAGTGGCAGTGCATTAGATCCTGCAGCCTACAAAACGTATAACTTTAAAATACTGAATAAACTGTATTGGAAACTGTGTGGATGGGGCGAAAAGTTTGACCGGACGAGACTCTATGAGCTATTACTAAGAGCTTCGGGGAAAAAACTGGCCGTGATTTCACACGATCTTTTTGATAGCACTGAAGTAAGAAATGACCAAAGACTTATTGCTGATTTTGGACCTACAGTAGACTTGTTTAAAAATGGAGCGTTCATGGATGACGTGCCTCCAAAAATGTATGAAAAGGGGAAGATCAATAATAATTTAGAAGTGATGATAGGTTACACAAGCTTAGAATCATTGTACAAGTTAGTGGGTTTCGTGAACAACAGAAAACTCTTAAAGTACTTAAATTATAATTTCCAATATTTATTACCATTCGAGGGCAAGAAAAACAAATATGGATCAAAGCAATACAAGCAGATTAGACGGAAAATAATGGAGTTCTATTTCGTTAATGGTACAATCGACGAGCGCAGCTTAAGACGTTACGGGAAGTACTTATCCGACCAAGTGATTTATCCCGTGCTGCGTCAAGCCAAATTACATGCTCAGACATCAAGTAATCATGTTTATTTGTACAGATTCTCGTTTAAGGGATCTTTAAACATCGTGTGGAACTCTTTATTGGATAATTTGAAGTTGACTGGCGCGACGGCAGGCGACGAAATCTGCTACCAATTCAGATGCAAATCGTTGAGTGGGTACAACGGCGAGGCGTCGGATGAAAGACACTTCATTGCGAAAATAGCGAGGTTATTGGCGAATTTCGCTAAATACGGGTAAGGTTAAATAATCCTTAAACCCGAGGTAGCGGTTGAGAGGCTGTACTCTCGGCAAAGCTAATTTAAAACAGTTGGGCTACCTCTAATCGAGGATTAACAAATTGTTTTGTCGGAACCAGCTTTTGCTTAATAATAAATATTTTTAATCTTTCAGAAATCCGACACCAGAAGCGGTAGATAGCCTTTTAGGGGAATTACGATGGGAACCTCTGGTTGATGGAAACTTGAGAGGAATTAACTTGGGAAGACAATTTAAGATGCTGACAGTGCCTGAAGAAAATCGGTTTGAGTTTTGGGATGATCTGAGAAAACAGTACTACAGTTACAGAGAAATTGTCCGAGATGAGTTATAAATTACAAAATAATATCCGAGTTCTAAATATTTCAATTTAAGTTTTTCCATACCCTCACATGAATTGCCAATTAAATGACTGTCACGCAATCCTAATCAATTATTATTGTAAGATGTGTTTTATAAGGGTCCAGTCGGCAGATAACGACCTACACTACACCTATACATTATGTAGCCTATACGAAAGTAAATATGTCAGGGTATGTATAAAAACCATCTTTCACAAAGATTTAGATAGGCTTTAGTCCACCCACGCTAAGTTTGCATAGCGTGTTATCTTGATTTACTGACAATTTACAAATATATAATTGCTTATCAGATTTTGAAGCAAAATTAATTCTTTAGACAGGTATCGCTTGGGCATTAAGGCTGCCAAGCTAATATGGGATCTGGCAGGTCAGGTCTCCCACAAATAACTTGACAAATGGTCCAAAGACTTAGAAGTCTTCTAGAGAGATTGGCATAACTTGGCACAGGATCGAAACAAGTAGAAGAAAGAGGGGGGCAAAAAACGTGTACAGTGGATAGATCAAATAAGGTAATTCAAGTGCAGGAGGAGAAGGAGGACGATCTATACTATATCTCCTCTGTGGATGCTACGAGTGACTCACGATCCGGGGACAAATGGTATGAGACTTTAATTCTTTTGAATAACATGACAAAACATCAGTTCAAGCTAGATACCGGCGCCGATCTAAATGTTATCTCTAAAGACAATTATCTAAAGTTAGGATTTACGATACATAATTTAAGTCCGGTTAAACCAAAAGCGGTGTCCTACTGTGGAAGTGTATTGCCTATTGTCGGGTCGTGTGTTATGAGTTGGATGCATAAAAATAAAGAATATTGTATAAATTTTGTTGTGTCGGATCATAATTGTGAAAGTATTTTAGGAAAATTTGCTGTGGAGGAAATGAAATTAGTGCAACGGGTATACAGTTTAGATATGCATAGCTATGATGATTTGTTTCAAGGTCTCGGACGGCTACCGGGGTATTATACTATACCTATAGATAAAGATGCGTCTCCTTGCATTTGCCCTGTTAGGAAAATACCTGTAGGTTTAAAAGAAAGGTTGCGTACGGAACTTGAGCGCATGGAAGAGTTAGGTTTCATAAGAAAAGTTACTCACCCCACTCCTTGGGTAAATGATATTGTATTAGCGGCTAAAAAAGATGGTAATATTAGAGTTTGCTTAGATCCGCGACCACTCAATAAGGTTATACGTCGTCAACATTTACCTTTGCCTACCCTTATGGAAATAGCAACGCAGCTAAAAGGAGCTAAGCATTTTAATAAGCTGGATGCTAGACCTGGGTTCTGGATGATTTCGCTAGATGATGACAGTGCAGACCTTTGTACCTTCGGGACGCCTTTCGGGAGGTTTCAGTACCTACGTCTCCCGTACGGGATCACTTCCGCTTCTGAAGTTTTCCATTCAAGTGTTGTGCAGCTTCTCGAAGGACTAAAAGGGGTGGACTCATTTGTAGATGATATTATTGTTTGGGGTTCAAATGAGAGTGAGCATGACGAACGTTTGTAAATTTATACCCATTTTTTCTGCAAAAGCTACTCCACTTAGGGATTTGTTAAAGAAAAATAATTAATGGCAGTGGGGAGCCTGTGAGAATGAAGTAGTGAAAATACTAAAGAGGGACTTGTGCAGCGCACCGGTGCTGACGTTGTTCGCGGCGGATGAGCCGGCCGTAGTGTCGGTAGATGCCAGCTCGCACGCGCTCGGGGCGGTGCTACTGCAAAACGGGCGTCCGGTGGAGTTTGCTTCCCTCACTCTAACTGAAACTCAACAGCGTTATGCTCAAATAAGGAAAGAGATGCTGGCTATTGTGTTTGCGTTCGAAAGATTTCACCAGTACTTATACGGTAAAAGCGATGTATTAGTAAAAACTGACCACAAACCCCTCGAGGGACTATTTAAAAAATCCTTAAACGCTATTCCGGCTAGGTTACAACGCATGATGCTTCGCATTCAAAGATACGATATTTCCGTTATGTATAAACCAGGAAAATACATGTATATAGCGCGCGAAAGTGCATCCGACTTTCGCGCGCGCCGCTTCCAGAATTAATGCATGAAAGGGTGTCAGATGAAGTTCAAAGCGAATCCTGTTTCCTAATACAAAATGTGTCGTTTAGTGATGACAAAATTAATTTAGTCAGGGAACACACGAAAAGAGATATCACATCACAGTTATTAATTGGTTATATCAAAAATGGTTGGCCGTTAAACAAGCATGAGACTGACGAAAAAGTAAAGTTATTGTGGGATTACAGGGATGTCCTAGAATACTATAATGGTATTTTATTTAAAAATGACCTAGTATTTATTCCGGAAGGACTTCGCGGTGACACGATAGCGAGAGTGCATGAAGAACACCTTGGTATAGATAGATGTAAAAGGCGCGCGCGAGAAGTAATGTACTGGGCCGGTATGTCGCACGCGGTGGAGCGCGCGGTGCGTAGGTGTCGGGTGTACGCGCAGCACGCCGCGATGCCGCAGCGGGAGCCGTTAATCGCTCATGAGATACCTAGTCTTCCATGGATAAAAATCGGCTCTGATATATTTGAGTATAAAAAAATATACTTCTTGGTACTAGTAGACTATTTTCTAACTACGTTGAGGTATGCCCCCTAACAAGTATAACTTCTAAGAGCGTAATTAAGGCCATGAAAGATCACTTTGCGCGTCATGGCATACCACATGAACTGATAACGGACAACGGTCCTGCATATTCCTCGAAAGAGTTTCAAGGTTTCGTGATTTCTTGGGGTTTTAATCATAGTACGTCGCCTCCTAACTATCCCCAATCGAACGGGCGTTCAGAGCGCGCCGTGCGCACCGCCAAAACTTTACTAAAGAAGTCACTGGACGATGATACTGATTTTTACTTAAGCCTATTGAATTATAGAACTGCTCCGCGGGATGGTATCGCAAGTCCATCGGAGCTCCTCATGAGTAGGAAGCTTAATACTCGTCTGCCGATTCATATAAACAAATTAAATTTGGCTAGGGACAATAACACAGATTATGAAAATATAATGAGTAAGCAAACAAGTGCTAAGTCCCGTTACGATGCCAGTTCCCGCAAGCTGCCCGCTCTCTGTACAGGTAACGATGTGATTTCTGTAGACGGAAGTAGAAGGCGACAGGCATGGGTCACGGGGCGCGCGGCACAACCACGTTCTTACTTCGTGAAAGATGATTCTGGCAAAGTGTTTCGTCGTAATCGTCGACATTTGCTAAGACTGAACACAGATCCTTCTCTTAGCAAAAGGGTGATGTATGATGATGATGATGGAAGATCTGGCAGTGATAGAAGTGTGTATGATGCTCCTTCTCAGGATATAAATTCTGATATAGCACTTTCAGACAGAACAGGTAAACACATGCGAACAGATCCTGGGCCATCATCGGGCAGAGCTGAAAGGGTAAAAAGAAAATTCTTGTTCATCAACAAAATCCGTAGTTACTCAGGTTAGCCTTACAGACTTATCATCGCGTTTATTACTTACTAAACTTTATGCCCGTTGCGCAATAACTAAGGTATCTGCAATGTATTTCTTTATTCATAATCATACCTATATTTAGTAGGTATCGTTTGTGTTAAAATCTATTAGTATTTTTATTTATAGTGTTATCCGAACACATGCGGAAAATTCCAAGATTTTTAAAATCATCTCAAAAATTTCAAGCCTAGACGGGACTTAAACCCGCGACCTTTCTTTTGATACGAGGATGCACTAACCAACTGTGCAACCAGGCAATTCACGTCTAGGTCGAAACTAGTGAAATGATTCAGAATTACGACTAAAGCGCCGTTAGCTCCATCCACAGGAAAACTTATATAGTTCTTTGTACCTGCTCAATGCCAAACGTTGCAGTTCAGTACATTGACAAGAGATGTCGCGTTGCTTATTTCAAATAGTATTTTTATTTACAGTGTTATCCGAACACATGCGGAAAATTCCAAGATTTTTAAAATCATCTCAAAAATTTCAAGCCTAGACGGGACTTGAACCCGCGACCTTCCTCTTGATACGAGGATGCACTAACCAACTGTGCAACCAGGCAATTCATGTCTAGGTCGAAACTAGTGAGATGATTCAGAATTACGACTAAAGCGCCGTTAGCTCCATCTACAGGAAAACTTATATAGTTCTTTGTACCTGCTCAATGCCAAACGTTGCAGTTCAGTACATTGACAAGAGATGTCGCGTTGCTTATTTCAAATAGTATTTTTATTTATAGTGTTATCCGAACACATGCAGAAAATTCCAAGATTTTTAAAATCATCTCAAAAATTTAGTTAGTGCATCCTCGTATCAAGAGGAAGGTCGCGGATTCAAGTCCCGTCTAGGCTTGAAATTTTTGAGATGATTTTAAAAATCTTAAAATCTATTATAATATGAGAAATTGTTTCTTATAAATTTAGATATCTAAATATACAACATAAAACATATAATACAACATAAATTTAGATATCTAAATATACTTCATGAAATACCAATTATTTAAATATGTATTAATTGCATGCTAATCTAAATATTAGATGCATATTTATATGTACTAACCTACCAAGATCCACAAGTCCACCCACAAGATGGGCAGACAACTTGGTAAGAACCGCAGGTCGGCGTTGGATGCAGGCCGCTTCCAACCGCAGTTCCTGGAGATCAATGAGGGAGGCCTTTATCCAGCAGTGGACGTGCTACGGCTGATATGATGATGATGATGATGATGAGCCTACCAAGTTCATTTATTCTGCTGTATAAATAAATAAATATATAAGTAATTTCGTTTGTTAAAGGGGGAAGATGTAGTGTATTCGTAAACAATATATGTGGGTAAGGAGGTTAACAATAACAATAAAGTAGTCTATACGCAGCCATTGAAGTTTCATTACATGGGGCCCAGAAGTGGTAAAACATAGTTTAAAACAAAATGAAAAGTGTCTGCAGGTCTATCTCTCCCTTAAAGTGGCTCTACTGTTCAATCACTGTTGTTGTCAATCACAATGTTCTCTACTATCAATAGTGTTTACTATTGATAGTATCAGTAATGTGAGAACACTCATTAAATAAGTAAACCGGTAGTATAGTAGGCACTCTCGTTTTATTGGCACCATTATACTACTAAAATATAGGGCGCCACCGTATTAACGGGTCGCCGATGGATGGGTCATCAATGTCCCATCCAGTAGTAATTAGTAGAACCTACTGACGCCAGTACTGACACTAATCGACTAATGCGTGCTTTATAACTTGCTTATAGACTGGGGTCCGACTGCATCTAAACTACGTCACAAAATGATGATATGCCACTTAACACCAAGGACGTTAAATGATATATACACGGTGTCCTTTAAATCGCTGTTTTCCCAGAACAAACGTTGTTCAGACCATAGTCTACAAAGGGTTTATAACATCAAATTAAAAAAAAAAACGAAATCTGTCTTTGAAAATCATAAACAGTTACGCACTGAAACCGTCTAGTTTAACGTTACGCCCTACACCATGCCGCCATATCGCCACAAAAATAATAATAGTATAATGCGCGCAGCCAAAGATGAGGTCTGTCATACCTGTCACCCACCTTAACTTTGGACCACAGCGGCATGTGCGCGGGCTGCGGGAAACGACGCACGACTGAATACGCATGCGTGACGCCCATACCTCGCCGTTCTTCCCCTCTTGCCTCGCATACCGCTAAAACCGCCAAGAACTATCTATTGCCCAGGTATGACCACGTGACCCGTCAAGTCTCATCTTTGGCTGCGCGCATTATAGGTATTCTACGGCTAGCGTGCCAATGAGCTTTATGTCACGGATAGTTTTCGAACAAAATTAGACTTATTTGAGAAGGTCTAGATTTTTTTTTAAATTCTCTTGTTTGATGCTATAAACTGTTAGTAGACCATGGTCTGAACAACGTTTGTTCTGGGAAAACTGTGATTTAAAGGACACCGTGTATTTCTAAAAGAATGCATCAGAGCGATGTGTAAAATCCGTAAAGTTGATAGATGTAGACCATTTTTTGCTGAGCTGTATATACTGACGCTGCCCAGTCTCTACATTTATGAACATGCGATATTTATAGTGACTAATATGGACCTTTTTATGAAGCGTCATAGCAAACACAATATAACAATTTGTTTCCCTCGTAATAGGACTGTCTTTATAACAAAAATGTTATCTGTATGGCTGCCTGTATATGTTACAGTTAAAACCAGTTTTTAAACAGAACGCGTTTTCCCTAGTTAGAACTAGTTTTTACTAAATGCCTTTGCTAAAACTAGAATTAACTAATGTTCAAAATTGAATTTCAGTTAAAACTTTTTATAAACTACTTAGTTATATAACCTACTTATATTATTATAAGCCACACCGTATGGCAGTAGGTCGTTAGGTTTTTTTTTAATAAATAAAAAAGAATTAAAAAATAGCAAGATACATGGAAAAAGTTGAAGAAAAAAGTCAGTTAGTTTTCTTGTAAACTTTTTCTTGTAGATATAATTCGTAATAAAGTAGGAAAGAAAATGTAGAAGTTTAAAAAAAATCTTGTTGATTAATTTCTAATTACGTATCGCTTATAATGCTAAACGACAAATTATAAGCGCTTAGCATTACATAATGTAGATTCAATTTGGTTTAAACTCAGTTCTATGTTCATTCGTTAATAATATACGGTAATAGATAGAATAGATAGAAAACGCTTTATTGTATACCACACGCGATAGTACAATTGGCGGGCTTATCGCTAAAAGCGATCTCTTCCAAACAACCTTTGGATGGACTGGATTTTACGAGAACGTAACGGTAATGTAACTGGGAATCTAAGTATTAATAAATATAATAAAATAAACTATTATGTTTAAAGCGTACTTAACGATTGCCAATTAACTGTTAGTGTTAGAGTATAAGGTGCATTAGATTTATTTGCACAAAAAAGTGGTTCCCCCCGAACTGAGATCTCGCAAGTATGAATAAAAATCTCAATCAATTATCTGTTCATTTCGCTTTTATTAGGGTTCCGTACCCAAAGGGTAAAACGGGACCCTATTAGACTCCGCTGTCTGTCTGTCCGTCTGTCACCAGGCTGTATCTCATGAACTGTGATAGTTAGACAGTTGACATTTTCACAGATGATGTATTTCTGTTGCCGCTATACTAAAAACAAAATAAAGTAAATATGTAAGGGCTCCCATACAACAAACGTGATTTTTTGCATGATTTTGCTCGATATTGATAACGGCAACAGGTAGACGCTTGAAATATATAAAGAATATTTAGGTATATATTCACTTTAAAAATAAATAATTAAATTAATATCAAATAAATATTTAAGGGGGGCTCTTATAGAACAAACGTGATTTTTTTTGCAATGGCAACCCTTCGTGCGCGAGTCCGACTCGCACTTGGCCAGATTTTTTTATTAATTGATATTTCTTATAATATTTTACATGCACATTTTTACAGGTACTTAAAATCAGAAGGTAGTACATTTTCCCTGTAAAAGCACTGCAACATTGTCGACATTGCATTTACTGTGACAACGAGTCGCACCAAATCCTGTCGCATTGTGACTCGTAATAATTTAGATTTTTGGCACATTAAAAGGAAATAAACAGTAGTCAGAAGAACGAATACTTATTTGGTTTTAAAGACTAAAGTTGTTAATTGTTTCTACAAACCTCTATTTTTTAACATACATAATTTTCGGTAAAAAAATGGATGCTTTCCCTTCCAAACGTAGGAAATACAAACCCTAGTTTTTATGGGTCTGGTTTTATGGTTTATGGTTTTTATACGTAACAGAATGGTTTCATTCGTGTATAATCTAATGTAAAATTTGATGCAGTGGGACCTCACTCTATTCTATTATATAAATGTAGGGTAATGGAAGCTATTTGGATATAAAGAGCCGCTTGCATTAACTGTAACGGTTATTTTGTGAGTTTTTTTACAATTTAAACTTCTATTAAAAAGAGTGTAGTTGTTAGCGACGCTCATATTTAGGCGGTTGACACACACCACGCACCACGCTGCATGTTGCGTGCCGACGCACCTACGCGCGTACTTGCGGGAGTGCAGAACTGCATCATCGTGCGGGTATTTTACGCACTCGAGCGCGTAGTTGCGTTTTGTGGATTCACGGCGGCTCTGACTCATTTCATTCAATGCTGTTCGCTAGTGCAGTTCCAAAATAGTGCGTTTCCAAAATGCGGCAAGGCACTGCGGGACTCGGTGTGGCATACCTTGCGTCTCGCCCCGCACCTACGCCCAGGGGTGCATGTTTCTCCACGCTTGAGCGCGTGATTTGCATGAACGCGCGTGTATGCATTTTCTGTGTGTTGGAGTGTGCGTGTTTTCTATGCAAACGGAGATACTAACAAGCAACGTTAGAACACGCATTCACGCAACATTCAGCGTGGTGCGTGGCAGTGTGTTGAGCGCCTTAAACCTACCTAAATACTAACCCTTTCTAGATGTATAGATATATTACTCGTGCGCGATAACTTGGGACCTGCTAGGAATGCGACTCCCCGACCGCTTCCCCTGCACTTCCCCGATGGCGCCCGTATTGTACCGTTCGCATCACTATTTTTTACTAGGGTTTTTAGTCTCGTACTGGCCTACGTCACGTAACGACGCGCTCTGGAATTCTTTTAGTTTTCGTTTTGTTGTTGTAGTTTTTGTTGTTATAGTTTGTGTCATTGTTTTGTTGTTTTAGTTTTTGTTGTTATAGTTCTTGTTAAGTGTTTTTGTTATCATTATGAAGGGTAAACCTTTGCATAGCAGAGAAAGAAACCGCGTGCTAAAAGTGTTAGAGTTTTTTGAAAACGAAAAACGGAACAAACAGTTTTGTTTACCTGTCCACTAAGTAGTGACGAAGTTGAGATAATGTAAATAATAGATAAAATAAATGTAAAAACTTAAACATTGTATTTTTATTTTATTCAAATAGTGTAAAAAAGATTAGATAAAAAGCAGCGTCCTCCCTGAGTAACATAATAAATTAGGTTAAAAAAAACAAAGACGAAGCCGCGGGCGGCTGCTTGTTATGTTCGCTTTTTTGCGGGCGGTAAAAACACGCCAATATGACGTCACCGCGCTCAGGTCTCAACTTATCGCGCACGGGTAATACGTACCTTACGTAATTTATTGACAGGTCTTTGTCAGGTAGATTTCTATAACAATGTATGAGGGTAGGACAATTCAGTAGTTAAGAAAGGTTACACCAGTATGTATGAAGTTAACGTTTCTATTGACTACAAGTAACATGATTTTCTAGACCCAATTTAGGTAGATAAATAAGATTGGTTTGGTAAAGCAAGAAAAACCTGCCACATTTTTTTGATTTGGGTTCCCAAAAGTTGAAGTGGCGGTCCATAATCCACTATACGGAACCAGTTCGGCTTCTGGATTGAATGATTGATTATAGGACGATTTATTCGCAGGTTTTCGTATGCCGAGCAAAATTGATAGTATTTAGATACTTATCCGGTCCGAATATAGAGTGTAATGAAGTATTGTTAATAAATACACTTTATATGTAGACTGTTACAGATATATAACGTTTAGTAAAAACTTTTTTGGACAATGTTAGTTGAAAAATGTAGAACTGGCTAGGAGAGAAGAAATAAATACATTTTCGTACCACTTGCTCAAAAAAGTGACATTCTATGCCACAAAAAGCGAACATAACAATAGTCATTTTTAATCTGTTAAAAACAGGGAAATTGTTGAACAGAAAATTGTACTGAATTTCATTCATCCTCTAGGGGGAGAATGTGATTTAAATTTGGAATACTTACCGAAATTTATACTGAACTACATCTGTGTTTACACCATTGAGTTTGTATATAAAGCATTATATATCTTTTTGAAAAAGGAATATGCAGTTTTATTATGCAGTTATGCTTATTAAATAAAATTACGAAAACCGACGAGGCCGTATGAGCTTTTTTTTTGAGAATTTGCCGCGTTTTTGTTTTCTTCAAATACATAAGGGTGTTTGTACAAAAAATGCGTAACTCGATGTTCTCAGTCAATAAAACGATGTATAATTATATTTTATTTCTATTTTATGACTAATTTTAAAACAATTAAAAGCCTTTAATTTGGTCACCCAATTTAAGCTAGTCATTTTAAATACAAATTTGTAAAACTTCACAATACATTCTCAAAAAGTCAGTACTTTGGCGTGTCACAACCTCAAAAGCGCGCAACCAAATAGCTGTGTAATAAATATTACCTTTAATATAATTAAACTTACTATTTCACTATAATCTGTGATGTATTTAATAATATATAATAACAACTTTCATTATATAGTACTCTCACCGTTGTTGTAAAAATAACAAGAAACTTTGTGTTCAGTTTTATTCGTCAGTCCGTTGTGTGTTGTTCGAATTTGAATTTCCCGCTAAATACCGGTGACTCAAATTCAAATTCACGTAATATTTCAAGGATGGTACTAAAGTTAGCTGCAGACCGCGCCATTGTTCGGCCGCCATTACTGTGCCAGTGCTAGAGTTGTGTTTGTCGTCTAAACACGTGCCGGTCCAGACAAAATTTCAGTCCTATGGTGAGTCGCTATTTCCTTGTAAATCTGTGTTATATTTTAATTTATACATAGTTAACTTTGATTTGTTAAAATGTAGCTTCTTGATATTCGAAAATATCAAAATAAACGTTAGTTTTGAAGATAACCTCAAATTCATGTTTGTTTCGTCAGTCCGTTGGCGTCAGTCCGTTGTCTGTTATTGCGCCACAGGACCGACGTGTTTCCAGGGTACTGACTTTTTGAGCGTGTCTAAGCATTTTTTTACTAATTTCAGTTTAAAACATCATGGCTCCTAAAAAAAACAAAACATATCTAAGGATAGAGCAGATATATTGAAAAAGAAAAGAGAAGCCGAAAAGGCTCGCTTAGCTAGAATTAAAAGCGACCTAATTAGGTTAGCTGAATACAAAGAGAAACAAAGGTTGCAATACTTAAAAAAAAAGAAAAGGGACAAAGAAAAACAACTTATAAAAAAGCAGGATATAACCAGCAAAAAAAAACGTCAAAGTCAAGTGCAAAGTCTAGTTCAGCAATTTTTAGAAGATGATTCTAACAGCCGTCAAGCAGCAGGCAAGAAAGAGTTTGAAACTCGTAAACAAATTAAAAAACAGAAAAGATATCTACAAGATACTATGAAAAATCTTCATGAGAAGTGTTTGTAAACCATTCCATTTAAAATGGGTTATTCCCTATTTACCCGACTCCGACCATTTTGGGTGGTTCCCCCTAAACTATTAAACTGTGATACTTGTGCTTTCACGGTCCACGAAAACATGGACCTTCAACTTGCTGCTCTAATAAAGACACAAATTCTGACAACTGTGAATAATCATCAAAGTATGTTGAAAATACTTTGTTGCGATCGATATTCTGAGAAATGTCTTGAGAGAACATGTGATGAGTGTTCCTTAAAAACTTTGACTTATGCAGAATTCGATAACTCAAAACCGATCTTGATGCAACAGTGGGTGAGTAAAAAAGAGTCCATATTTGATCTGAAAACAAAGAAAGAACGTTTTGTAATGAAGTGTAAAAAAGAAACACAGGAAATCTTACCTGAAAATCTCATAGAAAAACTTGAAAATGACATGGCTAAATTTTTCCGGCATTCTTTTAACATAGTACACCAATATAATGTCATTAAGCAACTGAAAGAATCTTTGTTTGAAAACGAATCCGTGGTGCATATGGATTATTCAGAAAACTTTTGTACCAAATACAACAAGGAAATACAAAGCTTTCATTTTGGCGGTTCACGGACCCAAATTTCATTACATACTATTGTTGTTTACTTGAGAGACTCTACGACTTCACACTGCACTTTGTCTTCTAATTTGTCTCATAACGCCGGAGCAATTTGGGCCCACCTAAAACCTGTGCTGACATCACTGCCATCAAACATTCAAAAGATTCACTTTCTCAGCGATGGTCCTGTAACGCAATATAGGAACAAATCTATGTTTTATGTATTGGGCTGTAAGCTGCAAGACATGTACCCTAATATTGTGCAATATTCCTGGAACTTTCATGAAGCCGGACACGGGAAGGGGGCACCCGATGGTGTAGGGGCCACATGCAAGCGAAGAGCTGATCAAGTGATTGCTTCAGGAGGTGATATAACTGACTTGACGGAGTTTGCTTCTGTTATCCGCGAGAGATGTCCAGGTATAAAAGTGACGGTGATTGAAGGCTGTGATATCGAGCAGATGAATACCTTGATTAACGACAAGTCGTATCAAATGATCGCCTTTAAGGGGACGCTCTTAGTACATCCAGGTGGCCGGCTCTGCTTACATTCCCAATCATCTTACAATGAAGTCACTAAGTTGTTTCTGCGACGCTGACGCATGCGATCATTTCAAGCTAGGATCTATTCATTATCAGACAGAGATGGTGGCTGAACATGGTACACGTATAAATGTTTCTACCGTATTTACAGACTCTGAAAATGATGATATACCGCTATCCACTTACGTGAGTGACATGGATTACCGTTTCAAATTGGATAGCGATCTATCAACATCAGGAGTTAGCGGTTATTCACAACGAAGTCTTTATAGCAGTGGTGATTATGTATTGGTAAAATATATAACAAGGAATACAGAATATTGTTACGCAGCAATCTGCTCTTCTGTTGATGATGAAGAAGGTGTATTGAGAGTGACTTTCCTCAAAATTTGTAAACAGAATGGCACTCTATTTCAATTGAATGAAAAAGATGTAGCAGATGTTCCGATGGATCAAGTAGTTAAAAAATTACCTGTTCCAAATATGATTACAAAAGGTAATAGAGTGTTTTACCAATGTAAAGAGAAGATTGATGTTTTTGAAAAGTGATTACTTTTAGTGTAAAACTATTTAGAAGCATTATTTTTAGTTTTTTTATTGAGAAAAAGATCTCATTTTTATTACTTACCTATGAGGCATAGATTATTATTTGTAAGCAACATAATGATATTAGCCATGCCAGAAGGCTGTTTTGAAGACTGAGATAGTATTACTTGGTAACTGTTATTATGTTTATTGGTACGTTTAAGTCAGAGAGAGTTATATTTTTGTTTCAATAGTTTGTTGATTACTTAGAAAAAGTATATTTTTAAGTTAAACTACCTCAAAGTATTTAAGTAAAATAAAGTTGATAAAAAGCTGCTTTAAAGGTAGAGAAAGTTGTTCCTATTACGTAAATAAATATTTTTTAATTGCTACTTCAGTGAATTAAGATTAAAAGTGAGACTCAAAATATGTGCCATTATTAGTTTCTGAGAGATTTCTTCTAAATCTTAATAAATTTCTTGCAAATCTAACGAAGTTGTGTGTTTTATCAGTACTTTGTCACCCTCGTCAGTGCCATGGCAGTCAAATTCGGAAAAATCGTAATATCTCCGCATCTAGTTTAAAAAGTAACTGGCCCTATCCTGAGCAATATATTCATTAGATTAGCTATCTTATAATGTGAATTTGAAGGAATTTCATTGAAAAAACTATCATTAACAAAATATTCCGAAAAGTTACCCATCTTTTGTATATTCGCCCATAAACGTTAAGTTTATTTTAATTTATTTTTATAAATAAGTTAATGTTCTAAAAATACGTCGTAACGTATTTTTAGAACATTAACTTATTTATACCACTTATTTTTACGTCACTGTCGCTTTAACATCGTAATGTTAAATCAAAGCGACAGTGACATATTATTATTGTGTTAATTTTTTCGTAAATGGTACGAAAAGTAGATTTTCCTTGTTGATAAAGCTGTCTTAGTCTTGGGTGAACTTAAATCCCTCGCTACACTCAGGACTCGTCTAAAATCCCTCGCTTCGCTCGTGATTTAAGTTTTTAACACCCTCGCTACGCTCGGGAGTAAACCTCGAGTCCTTCGTTACGCTCGCGATTTAAATCGTCACCCGCGACAGAAGACACTGCTTTATCCCCTTAGTTAATAATCTACTATTTCTTCCCGCCATCTCGGAAAGAGTATTTTTAAACTTCGATATCTGAATGCAAAAACCGTTTTTATCCGCTAGAGGATAAAGTAAATTGAATTTAGAACATCATATGCACTAAGTTTGTAAATTCAAAACATCATTAAACCTATTTACTTCTACCTCCATGGTGCCGAATTTATTATACAACCTTTTTTAATTTATTAAAACTCAGACTCGGAACCTTTTTGGTGTAACGAACTTTTTTTTGCATTTAGTAATTTTTTCGCTGAGGTGGGATGAAAAGTTACGTGTTGCACTCGAGTGCAAAGATTTTTCACCTCCTGCTCTTCCTCGCTATCGCTCAGGATTCTAATTTTTGAATCAATTTAAGAATCCTTCGCTTGCTCGGTCATCAAAATTGAGCACGCGGTTAAAAAGCAACTTTGCACTCTTGCATAACAAATAACTATTATCTGACACACAAGCTAATCTAATACATTAATACGTGAAGAGAAAACATTGTTGCGCGCACGGAGGAGTTGATATACCAATTAAAATGTGTTTTTTAATCTTAAAGTTGGTGTTTATATGATGGTTTTTAGCTATGTATGGCGGTAATTGGTCTAGCCGTTTTTATGTAGTATTTTCAATCAATACTGTTATAAAATGTTCCAAAATAACGGCCTACTTTAGGAACATTTGCTTTATAAAATACCAACCCTCTTTGTACTAAAGTTTTGTTTTTGTAGATCAGAAACTTCTCAAAGTTTAGCTAAAAGATTAAAGGACTGAAGTCAAAGCATTATTAGAATATTTTAATTACAAAGACCCTTTGCCCTGTGGGAGATAAAGTGTAAACAAATAATGCACACTTTATTTTAAAATCATGTCTATGTTATTTTCATGGAAATATGTATCTATATAATTATGTACCATGGGCCAAAAACTACCAGTTCTAGCCGTAAAAAACAAGTAATTGTACTTAGATCAGTAAAAAAAACGTGCGGTAGAGAAGGACACGTCCAATTGTTTAGTGCCTAGTTACTATGTACTAAGCAATAAGCACTACTATGTGTCTATTTATCACAGCCTAAGGGTGACTAATAATAGTAGATTATTAAACGAGGGGATAAAGCAGTGTCTTACGTCACGAGCGCTATATTGAATCCCGAACGTAATGAAGGATTCTAGAGTTAACTCACGAGCGGAGCGAGAGAGTTATTAGTATACTGAATGCAGAGAACGATATAAGCACGCCCAAAATGCAGACAGCTTTATCCACGAGGAGGATACTCTACATTTCACACTTTTTGCGAAGCAATAAACACCAAATCTAGGTTGGTACATTCTGTGCAGAGATTAGTTCGATTTACGAATAAGTACTTTTTGTGTGGGTCTAGTTGGTTCAAATTTTAATACAGATGAAGGTTCAAATTCAAATCACAGTAAAAATTCAGTACAACTTTACTCCTGGCTCAGCCGTAGGGGTTAAATCACGTGCTTTCGGTGAGGTTTACATATAATTTGTCAGTGTCAGTCTTTGAGTCAGCCCGAGACCATGACTGTTGCAACACAGTCGAAACGTCGGGATAACAAATAAAAGAGGGTACATATGCGATAATTACCCGTTTTAATCAATAATTACAATGTACAGTGATCGCGAAAGTTTGAAAAATACTACATATAATTTGGTGTGAAAAATGTTTTAAACAAATACATACACACATCATTATGCACTATGGTCTATTTAGCCAATTCGCTTTACATAGATTATAATGAGCAAACAAACAAATCGTGCAGCGCTGCGCTTTGTGTGGACTTTATTTGAAACAGCTCATAGTCAAGCTAGGGATATAGGTAGTAGGTACAAATACCTAAACAAGGTCCTAAACAAAAACATGCAGCAGAAAACTTTACAGATTTATTATTTACTTTATCAATAGTACCCGAGACGGACTACTAATAAATCAAATCTTTCCGAATCACTAATGGATGATTAATGGTGGGGCGAGCTAGGTCCGGATCGATGCATAAACGAGGATGGATGTAAATTAATTTCTACGAATTCTATGGAATTTATCTCTATATATCTTATTTGAGCCATCAACGTATTTTTATCAGACGTATAGAACATAATAAATTAACAGTGCGTGTTGGACCACAAGCTGGTCTTAACAAATATGAACACTCAAGTTTCGTATGGTAATCTCACTTTTAAAAATACATTATCACACCAATATATAAATGCGAAAGTTTGGATATTTGTTTGTTATTCAATCACGCTGTAACGGCTGAACCGATTTGATGAAATTTGGTATATACGTTGATTATAACCTGGATCACCACATAGGCTACCATTTATCCCATAAATCAGTTCCCATGAGATAATAAAAGGGATGTCAAGTCAAGTTGCAACAGCGAGTTCAGCTTTATTTTTAAGTTACCTACACATTCAGTAGTATAAAGGTAGCATTCGGTTCTTAGCGACCGCGACCCGCGACCTCGCCCGGGTCGCGCGACCCACTGCTTAGTATGGATGTATATGGAACACTAATAAAAACCCACCTTTATACGATGTAAGACTCGAATCTTATAAAGACAAAACATTGTGAGGGACAATATTTGGGAAATAATTGGCAAGGCAAGAAATAATTCCGGAGGCATAGATAATAAAATAATCATAATATCATCATCTTCTTCATCCTCCAATAGCTGCAGAATGAGTTTGTTACTAGCTGCGGATAAATTGTCCGACATATTATACAGCAATAGAACATTACCCATAAAAATAGCGGGAAGAGTGGCGATGTCGCCGTCGCGTGTTTGTTTTTTTTTAAATCGCTTAGGTCCATTCTTGCAACTTTTAATATTTGTTTGGCTCGACCGGCTAAAGTCTACCATAAATCACCTTTAAAATCGTAAACCAGTCGCTTAATCGGTAATACAAACATTTAAGCAACTTCAGGGCGTTTTTAAACTAGCGTTTTTTTCGCGTATAAATTATATATAATTAGTTAGTTATATAATTGACAGATCAGGTTGATCAGGATCAGGCATATGTATCTGTGAACGTGAGGTTACGGGCAGAAGAAAATCATAAGTCAGGATATTCAATTAAATCATTGTTCAATCAAATACTTGGCACTAAGTACAAATAACCAAAGAAGGCACGAAACGCGGTACAGTTCCTAGGAGACAAGCTCTCGCAAAGACGGTCGGACCATAACTGGCCACCTCGTCGTACGCTCGCCGCTCGTAGACTCTGTAGACGCTGGTGTTCCGATGAGGTCCAATCACAGCCGAAAGCTGTTATTTTGTTTTGTGTTGGTATTCATGACCGGATGAGAACTGTTTTTGTGTCGATATTCTTAACCGGATTTTTTTTTATACTACTTATATGGCAAACGAGCATGCAGTTCACCAGATGTTAAGTGGCTACTGCAGCCCATGGATATCCACATAGAATTCAAAACAAGGTATTATGTTGTCTTGATCTCTATGTGGATACGTTGCCATAGTATAGGACTTAGCTGTTATGCCTATGTGCCAGTAATTAAAGGAACATACCATTACCATCTAACCGGAGCACAGCAGCACAAGTACTGCTATTGCGACATAATTATAAATTAGTTTTTGTAAGCGCGTACAGGCGCGCCTTTTGTCACACGCGCAACCCGTACGAGCGTTGACGCGCTTATACGCTCGTTTAAGTAACGCAAAAAGCAATGTTCATCATTGGAGTCCCTAACTAACCCTCCGGTTCCAGCGAACTCGCCGGAAATAGCACGTACACGCGCATTAAGATTTTTGAAGCGTGAAATGTGGCGCGCGTATAAGCGCTACGTCGTAACGAGCTCGTACGCGCAGAAAAAAACGCTAGTTTGAAAACGCCCTAAGTCTACACTTATATTGTGGAAGTTTTTGGTAAAATATAGGTAAATAGATAGATATAAAACGTTTTATTGTAAATCACACTTAAAATAAAAAAAACAATATGAAAAACTAATAACAATACACGCAGAAATACAAGTGGAGGTCTTATCGCTACAAGCGATCTCTTCCAGACAACCTTTGGGTGGACTGGATTTCACGATAACGTTATAAGACGGTAGCTAATAATAAAAATAATTGAATATTGATTCCAATTCAAATTTCTGACATACTGAAAAATTTGAATATAACCAAAAGATTCGCTTATCGCACCATCAAACGATACAATGAAGACTAGTGTAGATAGATGACAGGTCAAGAAGTGGTCGCCCTCGGTCTGTTAGGACTCCAGCTCCTTAAAGCTGTGAAGGCGCGTATTCAAAGATATCCCAAACGTAAGCAGAAACTGTTGACCCTTCAGATGGGGTTAAGCAGAACCACGGTGAAAAGGGTGTTAAATGAACACTTAGGGCTTCGGGCATATCGAAGAAAAACAGGACATCGTTTGAATGCTCGTCTAATGGACCTGAGACTGAAGAGATGCCGCGCTTTGTTGAAGCGGTACGCGGGAAAAAAATATAGGGAAATTCTTTTTTCGGATGAAAAAAATTTTACCGTAGAAGAGAGCTACAACAAACAAAATGATAAGGTGTACGCACACAGTAGTGAACAAGCGAGCAACTGTATTTCGCGTGTCCAACGAGGTCATTTTCCATCCTCGCTCATGGTATAGTTGGGAGTTTCTTATTGGGGCTTAACAGAGGTACATTTTTGTAAGAAAGGTGTAAAACGAATGCAGTTGTGTATCAAAATACAGTCCTGACGAACCTTGTGGAACCCGTTTCTCATACCATGTTCAATAACAGGCACTGGGTATTCCAACAAGATTCGGCGCCAGCTCATAGAGCGAAGAGCACACAAGACTGGCTGGCGGCGCGTGAAGTCGACTTCATCCGGCACGAAGACTGGCCCTCCTCCAGTCCAGATTTGAATCCGTTAGATTACAAGATATGGCAACACTTGGAGGAAAAGGCGTGCTCAAAGCCTCATCCCAATTTGGAGTCACTCAAGACATCCTTGATTAAGGCAGCCGCCGATATTGACATGGACCTCGTTCATGCTGTGATAGACGACTAGCCGCGCAGATTGAAGGCTTGTATTCAAAATCACGGAGGTCATTTTGAATAAACTTTAGTGTCATAAGAATCTATGTTTTGTTAAGTTCATTTTGGTATATAAATGGTTACATAATGAATAAACTGGTTTCAATTATTTTATATTAAACATGTGACAGAATTTATGCCCTGACTAGGTACGAGTATATATCTAAGCTGTATATTAAGCTCCAATTGACATACGAAATAAGAGTGACATTGAGTTTTTAAAAAAAATGTTTACTGTTTAAAAGTTACTATACAATTGGCGAAGCTTTGACGGATAAATTAATATTCTGTAATCATAATTATCCTGGATAAATCCTGGGTTATACTTACACGTGGATTAAATAAATACTTCTATGCATTAATTACTATTGTAGTTTATAGTGTTAGTTTTGTAGAAAATGTATTATTATTAGCGATGATTCGTTACGCTAAGTTGCTATATCTATACTACTGTTTGTTTGTATTGAATAGGCTCCGAAACTACTGGACCGATTTAAAAATTCTTTCACTGTTGGGAAGCTACACTATCCCCGGGTGACAGGCTACTTTTCACCCAAGTGCGCAGAAGGAGGGTAATGTTTTTATTAAAAAACTACGCGTGCGAAGCTGCGGACTTGTCAGGTAGTAATATTATATTATTGTTATGACGTATCTACATAAGTACAATCAGCGTTGGGTGCTTAACATCCAACATTATGCTGAGATGAACGCCATTTTGGTACGCAGATACATGAGTCGAACCTGTTTTATTGGATTCAATTGTATCTACTGTTCCTTAAAATTGTTTCATGTGTCATTTTGTGTGTACCAAATAAATGATTATTGTATTCTATGTAAATGTCAAAAGATAAATAAACATTATCATTATCATTAATATTAAAGAAACCGTGGTCTCAGAAACATTTCGGCGGACTGCCCCCTTGCGACCTAAACTTGTGCCGGCTTTGTCTTAAAGTCTAACTTTTTATTAGCTGCAGTAAAATGACGTTTTGTGGGTTGCCGGTTTTTGAAGAAAAATAAATAGGGATGTAGCTAAATGAGTGAATCATAAATGAATAATCAGTTTGTTTTTTTTTTTGAGATTTAATATTTAGTTGTAATGTATTTTTTTAACCTATTATTATTACTATACTAGAGGATTGATCTTTTTTAGTGGAAGTATAAGGAGGTACATTCAAAATGAAACAAAAACGTCAAAATAATGTTATTTAATGAATTTTTGTGAACTGAATTACATCCCTATTTAGATTAGGCTGGCAACATTATTTTACGGAATGACATTTAGAAACGTCATTTTACTGCAGCTAATAAAAAGTTAGACTATAGTTACCAAGTTGCTCTCAATTAACGTTATTAACGTTTTGTGGGTAGATAGAGTACTAGTAAACTAAGGTGTTTCGAACTTAAGTAATTTAAGCTAGTGCCCACTAAACACTAATTCACGGATTTTTTATGAATTTAATTCACAATTCAGTCTCGGTTAAGTCCAATTTCAGTAAAGTTGGAACTTAACATCCTTATGTGTGACATTTGAGTAAAAATATGGCTCATCCCGACTTTGCACTGAAGTTTATAAAAATGATATATAGCCTATATCACTCAGGTATAATTGAGCTTTCTATCAGTAAAATAATTATCAGTCAGTTTGAGTAGTTCCGGAGATTGGCCATTACATACAAACTCGCAAACATATTTAACTTCTTTATAATATTGGTGAAGATAAATATATAAGTAGGCATAAAAATATATTCGCTTAATAATAATAATATATGTATATGTAAGTAAATATTTATTTTATACTAGCTTTTGCCAGCGGCTTCGCACGCGTGGTTTGCCAATAAAAAGTAGTTTATGTGTTAATTCAGGTTATGATCTACGTACATACCAAATTTCATTGCAATCGGTTCAGCCGTTCCGGCGTGTAAGAGTAACAAATATCCATACATCCATATCACATCACATACAAACTTTCGCGTTTATAATATTAGTAGGATATGATATTTATTTATTTAAAATTATTTATTTACCTAATATGTATGTATATAACTATATAAAGTTATGTATTTTTCTTTTTTCTATTATTAAGTTTATTCTTTTTACACCTCGGCCAATCTTCTATTAAACAATGATCCTCTCCACCCAAAGGTTGTCTGGAAGAGATCGCTTTGTTAATCGATAAGACCGCCCATTATGCTTATCTACATTTATTTGTGTTTATTTCTTTATAACTGTTGTGTCTAGCTTGTAAGGTATAATAAAGAATTTTCATTCATTCGCTCTCTTCAAGTCATATAGTTAGGTAAAGTCATAAAAAATTGCAGCTACCCCAGCATTTCCCAACCCACTTTATTTAAGATTTTTTTTCGCCTATATCTAACATGAAGAGAGTGGGTTGCAGTCGCTACGTCTCGTTTTGGCGTGAAGCGGTAACAAAGAACAAAAGCATTTTTCTATAGTAACTTTGACAATTCATTCTTATCTCATGGGAACTGATTTATGAGATAAAAAGTAGCCTTTATGTTATTCTAGGTCTAGAACTAAACTTTTGAAAAGTTTGTGCCCAATCTCTTCAGTGGATTTGGCGTGAAGGGGTAACAAAGAACAAAATATATTTTCTATAGAAACTTTAACGACTCAGTCTTACCTCACGGGAACTTATTTATGAGAAAAAAGTATGTTATACGTTATTCTAGGTCTTAAACTGAATTTTTACAAAGTTTGAGCTTAATCCCTTCAGTAGTTTTGGCGTAAAGTGGTAACAAAGACCAAAATCAGTTTTCTATAGAAACTTTGACACCCTATTTTGGTCTCATGAGAACTGATTTATGATACAAAAAGTAGTATATACGTTATTCTAGGTCTAGAATTAAACTTTTGCTAAGTTAGAGCCCAATCCGGTCAGTAGTTTTGGGGTGAAGGGTAAGAAAGATCAAAATCATTTTTGTATAAACACTTTGACACCCCATTTTTATCCATTGGGAACCGATTTATAAAATAGATGGTAGCATATGTGTATAATCTACGTATGTAACAAATTTCATCGCAATCGGTCTAGCCATTACGACGTGATTGAGTAACAAACAAATAAATAAACAAACATCCTAACTTTCACATTTATAACATTAGTGTGATTTAGCGGGTCTGCTAAAATAACTACGGTAACTAAAAATTTTTATCAGGTCGTTTTTCCATCTAATGCAGGCCGTCCAACGCTGAGCATTCCAGTAAACTTCTAATCGAGGATCTTTATTCCCAAATGGCCGTCAGTTTTCCGAGTTATGTGCCCCGCTCACTACTAATCACTTCAGCTTCCTAATCCTCTGGTAATCTTCATTTCTGATTAGATCTCGTAGAGAAACGCCAAGAAGAGCTCTCTCCATAGCACGCTGTGCGACCTTTAGCCTTCTTTTGAGGCCCACAGTGAGGGAGCACGTTGCTGTGCCTGTATAATGTCATCATTGGTAACACAGATTAAAAGATTTTCGTGACCCTTAAATGCATGATTTTTACTGACACCTTGAAAAAAATATGTCTTGTAGAACATTCAAATGCAGAGAAACATAGAGAAAAATAAAAATAAATCTTTTTATACTATTTTATTAAAACACCTTATGTTGCAGATATACAACACTATGCATTTACTAGACCATAATTACAAATGAAAATTTTCTGGATTTTTGTAAAAATGTTTATGGTTATTGATTAAAACGGGTATTTATCGCGTACGTACCTTTTTTTCAGTCAGCCCGAGACCATGACTGTTGCAACACAGCCGAAACGTCTGGATAACAAATAAAAAGGTACATACGCAATAAATACCCGTTTTAATCAAAAATTATGTACAGTGATCGCGAAAGTTTGAAAAATACTAATGTTCATGGTCTTCTGTATCAGACTCCTCAAGATCATCTTCAGACCTTTCTCCATTATTAATTTGGGCTAAATAATATTCTATATCCTATCTCTTCTATATCTTTGAATTGAAGGGTCGCATCTGCAAAACCATAAAATATATCAGATCATAAACATTGTCTCTGCTAAATGCATAGTTTTGTAGATTTACAACATCAAAATAGAAGCAATTTTTACAAATTCCAAACTCTATTCTACAAACCAATTGCTGTACCGAAAAGAAGATAAATATTTACATAAATTAACAGTTTAACCTTCAAAATTCAATTATTTACACCTCCAAACACTATGCCAATTTCCACCTGCTACACATTTCCGATAGTCAATGTTTTGTCAATGCTAAGCTGGCATTTGACAGCTGCGAAAGAAAAAAGGTGCCACTCGATAAAACATATCAGCCTGATAGTAGTAATTCTACAACATTATGCGTTGCGCTCATACTGATGATTTTGAGGCCGTTTTAGTGGTATGTTCCAGTTGTACGTCAGTATGCAATAAAGGGTAAGATACTGCGGTTAGCTAATTACTCGTCATAAATAAGATTTTTATTCCGCGACTCGAGTTTTAGAAACGCTCCGAGGCGTATGCACAACCCGCTAGGGTTACGCGTTAGCGTTAGCGACTACGCTTTGATCAATGTGTGGAAGGACGGGGCGACCGCTCGCTAAATATTCTCTGTCAGTATCGCGTTCTCCAGTAAAAACCCCTTTGTCTTTTCGTTCGATGAATTAAATAATTGAATTTCAAGTTTTTACTTTTATTTTCTGATAAGAGTGCTTGATACTTCTGATCTCTGAAAAAAACATGAGGGGTGTTGTGAGTTCCAAGCCTGTCAAATATGTATCAACATGAATGAATAAAAATAATAAGAATAAATTTATTTATCTTCTTATAAAACAGTAGTATACCTACCTACTTGATTATCATAGAAAGTAATCTAAAAATATTGTATCAAACATAGGTAAATCTACGAAACATTGAAGGAAGGTAAGTAAGTATAGAGTTGAAGAACTTCACCTTCCGTGCTAGTTTACGACTGTGTTACGGCAAGGTAAGGATTCTCGTCCCATGTACATACGACTCATTTTTGATTACAGTTTGACAGATAAAAGTGGTATGGTACTGCAGAAGTACACAAATTGACACAGTAATTATTGTAGTATACGACAGAAAAGCAGACAAAGTGTAAAAAAGCTTAAAATATAACTGAAATAAACACTATGTATGGTAAACAACACTGACATTACAATACAGAGTTTTATAAGTTAAACAATTAAACAGAACTTAATAACTAAGTAAGTTTATAATCTATCGACTCACTAAAAACACGTACTTCTCTAATTTTACAATACCTAGGTATATAAAAAAACTGAATGAAAGTAAACACTTTATATACAAGCACAATAGATGGTATTATCGGTTAGATCTTTCAGACATCTCTCAGAATTTCAGTGTTTGTATGTGTATTCGTATACCCACGGATCTCACTACAGTTCTTTGTTATTAGAAAAGTTTACAAAGTTTGACTATTTTAACGACCTCCGTGGCGCAGTGGGCGAATGACCGGCTGAGACACAGGAGTTTGATTCCCGTCGCGTAACAAATGTTTGCATGATCTACAGATATTTGTTCCGGGTCTGGATGTTTTTCTATATATTATAAGTATGTATTTACAAAAAAAAATATATAAGTGTTCTATCGGTTATTTGGTTCCCATAGTACAAGCTCTGCTTAGTTTTGGGCTAGATAGCGCTGTGTGAAATGTCCAGCAATATTTATTTATTTATTATTATGTTTTTGCACAGCCGTTGGTTCCAGTGGGCTCTTTAGATTCGATTTAGATTATTTAGCTTTAGCTACCTACATAAGTTTGATATTCGGCAAGTTCAATTACCCACCCGCATCTGTGTAGGAGATCCAAGAAATTGTCAATCATAAACTTTCAAGAATTCATAAACTCAATTTTCTTTCATGTTCTCATACTGTGTGCTCTCAATGTGTATCTATACATTACTCCAAGACAATAAAACAGGTGAGCTTAAAGTCTTAACAATCACTATAATGAAGTAAACCCACTCATTCACCGTGAAAGATCACCTTGTGGGAACAACAGGGTGTAATTGCCGCATTATGTGCTGAATTGTGAAAGACTGGAAGTAATTTGTGGGCCCGCACACATTACTTCGAGTATAAAATGTTAGGGTGTGGTACACGACAAATAAATGTGTTACTTATGTTCACACTATGCTGAAATTGCATTTTACAATGTTAGTCTGATAAACAATGTGATGTTATCACAATATTGTACAATACATTATGCAGCCGGTAACCAATTCTGGGCGTCTATTCGAAGCGACGGCGATGTAGTCGAGAGTTGGCGCTTATCTGGGTCAACGGCAACGCATTGCAATTCAGCAGGAATGCAGCCAGAGTCTCGGGGACACTTCCGCCTGGTAGTGGTCTTAAGCATTTGAGCTATCTATAGATCGATTGCAACGGTATTAAGATGATTCAATGATATTATTCCTTTAACAAATTAATGAAAATACAATTGAAAACCCGACTGCAGTTATGTGTTGACTCATGTTTTTACCTCTTTGAAATACTAATATTATAAATCTGAAAGCTTGGATGTTTGTTTATTTATTTGTTTGTTTGTTTGTTACTCAATCACGTCCTAACGCTTGAACCAACTTCGATGAAATTTGGTACATAAGTAGATTTTAACCTAGATTACCACATAGGCTACTTTTTATCCCATAAATCAGTTTCCATGGGATAAAAATGGGGTGTCAAGTTGCAACGGTGAGTTTAGCTTTATTTCTAGGTTACCTACACATTTAGTAGTGTAACGCATACAAATAGGCAACACCTAGTTAATATATAACTGTTGATTTCGATTTGTACGTGGCAGCTGGCATTTTTGTCAATTCTTGAACCCTACGTATGTCCACTCTCCTAGGACTCAACGGGTTCAGGACAACCTATTTATCTTTAATTCAACCAGTAGTTTAGGTGCTATGAGGTAATAAAGAGCATACCCACTTACGTAGACGCGAAAAACAGTCCCGCATTGAAATAGGTTCGTTCGTTTGGAGCTTTAGACTTTACAGACAGACGGTTAAACTAATTTCAAACATCATGAAGATGTCTAACATTAGTTTCCACATATACAAATATCATTTTGCAGATTATATAACGTATTTATTATTCGAGCAAGCGACTCGTTTAAGACTTTGGCAGATGCAGGTATTGATCTATTCAATACTTCGACAAGCAAGTTAAAACGCTTGCTTGCGGATAAATTCTTCTGTGTCAATTAATTTGCCTAAATTATCTGTGGAAATTTGTTATTGGCCCTAAGCATACCTACATGTCTGTTTTTAATGTATTATAATATAATGAGTTTTCTGTGTACCTGTAAGTTTCCTGAAAATATTAAAAATAAATAAAATTAACACTGTAACTACGGCATAGCATAGGGTACTACGTATTGCTACAAGCTACGAGATCTCGTAAGATATTTTGTAACGACAACATTAACATAAAAAATGTGTATCCCGTTATTTCTCTCTCTGACAAAGTATGTATCGTTATAACTCGTACTAACGTACTAACCCCCCCCCCCCTCCTCCCCCTTCCCGAAATATTCATAAGATACCTTACATCTCTATTTGTCTACTGTCGACTAGTTGTCTACCAGTGACAGCACTGGCCGGGTGCCGCACAGCCGCTGCCTTGCCTGGGATATATTTTTTTATTGGAGAAGGCTTACCCAGCACTTATACCATCCTCTCTTGTGTATGGTACAATGGTAGCTCGAGGTAGGCTCTCACTCTTCCGCATTCTGTACAACCCCTATCAAGCAATACAAATGTGCCGCGCGCCGACCTAATTGCGCAACGTAATTTATAACTACCCCCTTTTATATTATCTACCAAATTAGAGACAAAAATTACGAGACCGGGCGGGATTATCAACAGCTCATTTATCACAGGATTTAGTTGCAGGTTTTATCGGCCAATAACTAAAGTATTGCGACCATTTAAAAATCTGTTTTGTATTATCGTAGTTGTTATTTTTACTAGGCTCCAAAAATGCGACTTGGTTCGTCCGTCCGTCCGTCCGTCTGTCACAGCAGATTATCTCAGCAACTACATAACTTTCAGAATGCTAGTGCGAGATACTTCTAATTTTAATATTGGTGATTGTCATAGTATTTTGGCAGATCCGTTATCAGATACTGCCAAAAAACTATTTAAATTGGTAGATAGGAGGTAGCTCAATACGTTTTTACCTATATAAGTTAATTTTCTTTTGTTTACATTACCAGGGTGTCATAATCGCATGAGCTACAATGCCCTTTTGTTAATTGATTAAAAAAACTACATAACTCATCGGTTTGAAATTTGGAATGGTTATAAATAATACTGACCTACCTCTATTGCAAGTTCATTTTGATTGACAGAAGAGCCATAATAGGGTCAACAACTCAAAATAGGGTCTAATTCTAGGTCAAGTGAGTTATCATCATCATCATTCCGTCAAAGCTCAAGTCCGGTCTGGTATGGAGTACTGCTGCCACCTTTGGGATGGTTCAGCCAAATACCAGCTCGCTACCTTAGACTCGATAGAACGTAGGGCTTTTAGGCTTATAGGTGAGCAACATATGGCTGAGACTAAGACCCAAAGTCTCGAACACCGCCGCAAAGTTGCAAGCTTATCGATCTTTTACAGAATACATTTTGGGGAATGTTCCCAGCAACTATACGATCTGATCCCACCATCCCCCTTCCATCAAAGGACAAGCAGGCGCACGGCTCAGTACCATCCGTACCTAGTTGATATACCACCCATTCGCACACACCGTTTTGATTCTACGTTCTTAATACGTACAGCTAAGGTATGGAACACTTTACCGTCGTCTGTTTTTCGTAATAAATACGATTCGAGCCTTTTTATGGTAAGAGTGAATAGGTTTCTTCTAGATCTTCGTGCTACATCTTAGACCACATCATCGCTTACCATCCGGTTCTCACCTGATGGTAAGCGATGATGTGGTCTTGTGGTCAAACGAAGTTCAATAATGTAAAAAAAAAATCTCTCAGTCCGTGTCGACCCACTGCTAGGCCTCTCTTTGTTTCTGCCATTCTTACTGATCCTGTGCCAGTCTGAACCACGTACGACCCACGGTATTATTAATGTCGTCGACCCATCTCGCTGGTGGACGTCTCCTATTTCGATGAATATTGGGGCTCAAGTGGAGTTGGGCAGGGCACTTGGCCAGACGTAGGGACGACAGGTGGACTAAGGCACTAACAGAGTGGAGGCCGAGAACTGGGCATCGGAATAGGGGAAGAGGTATCATATCAAAGAGATTAAATTACACATTCCAAAACCTATTACATGTCAACCACTGTGCCAGTGCACAAATTAAATTCAACCTTACTTTATATATTTTGTTAGTTTAATTTTTGTATTTGCCCTCCTTCTCTATATACACTTTAACTATGCCTAATCTCAGGTTGTAATCTGAATCACGCTAAAATCGATATCATCGCGCTAACAAGCGTTCCGAGTCACCGTGAGCGCGACAACGATGACCCGTGAATCGTCATAGATGACGTCATTATTTCCGCCATTTTGCGCTAACAACGTCCATGCTCCAAACCGAAATCACCGTGAGCCTTCCTGTCAAAAGTGATGTGACAGTTGGTTGGTTGGTTGCTTGTGAGTAATAGTGTTCTGTGGTTGGTGGTTTCATTGTTGTTTTGAAAATAAAGGAGCACTGACTGCAAGCGCGTCCATGAGCGTTCCGAACTCAACTGCACTCAACTGTCACCAGCGCGATAACTGTATCGGTACGCAAAATAGCTACGTGACCGCTGCGATTATGTCGCGACTCGGAATGCATCTTCAAACTGCTCCATGCGCACAATAAGCGTAAAAAATAAAAAAACGAGTGTGCTTTAGACGACACGACTGAAGTAAAACTTCTTTTTCAAAATATTAATTTATAAAATTGTTCAATTACAAAATTGTTCACACGTCTGTAGGTCGATCAGTCTAGGTTCATTCTGGACAGACGCAACTCGCACTCGCACGTTAACGTTTAAAAATATACGAAACGTTACTCTCTCTCTTTCTATATTCACTTATATCTCCCACTCAACTTCCTTTCGCACTTTTCGTAACGCATTCACCAGCTTACTCCCCAAGTCAAGCGTGCGTAAAGAAGTTTTACTTCAGAAGTTGTACACAATTTAACCTTCACTTATTTATGTACGAACTAGCTTCCGTCCGCGGCTTCGTGATAGAAAGGGTGTAACAGTCTACTAATAATTTCACTATGACCCATCTAGAAATACAAATCAATAGCCAAAGTAGCATTGTGCTGGACTCGCAATTCTACTTTTACAGCTACTGTGCCTTGAACTATACAAAACCTAATGGGGATTTGTTAAGTTAAATAAAGGATATACACAAAATAAACACAAAATACTTGAACAATGTATATTCATTCATTACATACTATAAATAGGTAATAAATTGAAACAAAAGGCTGACGATAATGAAAAGTATCTAGATTCTATTCCAAAATTATCTACACAAAATAAGCTGGATGGACGACAGTGTAACTGATATAGTTTGAATAACTATACGGTCTATTACAATATTCTAAATACACGGTAGCTCACCCAAGCCAATCAGGTAACACACAGAAGTACAAGTTTACAAAGAAAGATATTACAGCATTAGTAAATTGGTTGGTACTTAACTTATTCTCGAGCCAGGAATACAAAAGTACCCCCAGAGCATTTACAATGCTATTTATACCCCCAAAAGTCGTAAAAAGTCACGACATCTTTAGCCAATCACAAGCATTGGTTGTTTACATCATAATATCTTTTTATATTGGCTATAATAACAATATATAATGAACTTAAAGTATGTTAAAACTTAATTAATGATTATTACAAGTCCTAACAATCACAAAATCGTATTAATATGTCACAAATTTCTACTTTTTGGGCGCCACCAATCACAGCATTATTCTCATATCGTTAATTTTAACAAAATCTAATTAAGTAGAACATTTTTAAAAATTGAATAATTAATTACACAATCTTTCGATAATTGAAAATCGTAATCCTAACATATGACAACATATCAATGATACATATCAATCCTGATAAGTAATCATTTTAAAACTTATATTTTAGGAATGGAGAAACAAAATGTAAACACAACTGAAAATATCAATAATATTAATACAATTATTTATTGTTCTAATGTACTATCATAACATTATCAATAAGCCTCAATTACAGGTCATTGTTCTTATAAATATAGCCATTGACCAAACGTTTCGTTCGGAAACATGTTTAATATAATTTAGTTCTAAAAAAATCTCCAAGACATCGAATCATTGATTTGACATTGACATTTGGAACTTGACGACAAAAATTGAAGTTTATAACAGGAACATAATGTAAATAAACAAAATATCTAATGCTTTTTTATAATGCAACTTGTCACGGCCATTCTGAAATATACTTCGTTCCCGAAGTACAAATATATAGAGAATATTACAACCTACATACATTTAAGTCGAATTAGTCTATATCATCGTTTTTAATAAATTGTTATACATATTAGCAGTCTTAGTATACACAGTAACTTAATGCAACATAACGTTAATTTCAGGGTACTATGTGTACATATAATATATTTTGACAAGGCCCATATCTATAAATAATCTTAAAGACTAAAACAATAAACTTAGAAACTAACAATTAATCACCTGCTGCACATATCAGCAGTTTTACCTGCTGCACATATCAGCAGTTTTACCTGCTGCACATATCAGCAGTTTTACCTGCTGCACATATCAGCAGTTTTACCTGCTGCACATATCAGCAGTTTTACCTGCTGCACATATCAGCAGTTTTACCTGCTGCACATATCAGCAGTTTTACCTGCTGCACATATCAGCAGTTTTACCTGCTGCACATATCAGCAGTTTTACCTGCTGCACATATCAGCAGTTTTACCTGCTGCACATATCAGCAGTTTTACCTGCTGCACATATCAGCAGTTTTACCTTCTGCACATATCAGCAGTTCACAGAAATATAATCACAGCTTAAGCTACCTGCTGCACATATCAGCAGTTTTACAGTAACATAATCACAATATAGACATAAGGTATTATATAATATTTTTATTCATTTAGTTATTGTATCTTCATCCGTGAATTCACCAGGCCACAGCCTTAATTTACGAGTATCATTGGCTCCAGTTACATTTCTTAGATTACTTATTTCTCTAAAAGTATATCTATCATGGGGGAGAATAGAGTATATTTCATATGGTCTGGGTCCATTGGTCCCGTAAACCTAAGACTTAATATGTAATATCGTCTATGACCCTGATTTACATACACACCTTAAAACTCTTACTATCTATCCGCCATAATGAATCGACACGCGTTTTGATTTGATTTGCTTGTAAGTTAGAGCGTTGGTGAGCTATTTCACAACGTACCCTCTTACAACAACATTAACACGCACATCGTTTAGACTCGATTGAATACATGGAATATTTGCAGGTGTAAAGCCTGTTGATTCTTGAACATTAGTATTAATTGATTGTTGTACTTTCTATAATCCGCTTGGCCAGTCTGACAAACCATTACAAGTGGTATTAAACAAATAAACTACAGATCGCTCCTACTTGTCCATTACCCTTTGGTGTACCCGCGGACGCTATATGATAGTCTAATTCTAGTTCCCTAAACAAGGATTGAATTTGGGTTAAATTAATTTTTTTTTTTTCAGTATCAATTATTATTAAGGAGGGAGTGCCAAATATGGTAATAGTTCACGTATAAGAGGTACATACAGTTTAGGTTTATTTTGAACTATGTAAAATATCAAATTATTTTGGATATTTTCATCAAGTTCGTCAAATATAACTTGACTTACTAAATTTTGAATTTCTAGGTATTATGCTAAGCCATTTCGAGCGAAGCTGAATCGTTATTGATCAAGTTAACAGTATTATTTGGTGATGGTGTATTAGATTGCAACTCATTTATAATATAACAAGATAGGATCGTGGCTAAGGAAATCGACATGTCCTATATATTTGCGGTTTTATATAATTATGATCTCAAACTCAAAGTCCTACATTATGTCCACCGAATGGGATTGATTATCCACTGATCCCAGCTACTCGAAGGGACAGATCTTTTTTTTATTCATTGTTGATTTTATAGAATTACAATCAGTTATAAATACAAATGTAGTGCCTAATAACTTATTATTATTAGTAATAAGTATAAAGATGCATTAAAAAAAATGCTAAAGTTTCTAAATTATCTGCAGGTGAAGTTCTTATACTTACTTTTTACTTATGTTATCTACTCTTTGAATTAATATAGCTCCGTAACCTAATGAACTGGTAGCTGTAAGCAAAGGTATAGACGACTAGTTTTTGATAATCTAATCCCTAACCACGTCATGCTCTAACCCCCATTTCCACATTTGTTGTTGTCGGTAAATTGTGATAAGCAAGCTGTACGAGCTGCAAAATTCGGACGAACTTTTTTTTTCTAAAATAACTTGCAAGGCCCTACTGTAAACTGTCATACTTGTGTTATGTTACTAGGTACAGGAGAACCAACTAATTATTAACTTCCTGTAATAAATGCCTATCAAGATATTCTATACTGTCAAAGAAAAACTTACATTTGTTTTGATTTGTAAAAGAAAACTACATTGGATAATGCGAAAATAGATTTTCTAATTAAATTAGGTCTTCGTCTATAGGTTAGAAACGTATGAGAATGTCATCTATTTATATATATAAATATATATACATACATACAAGAAGAAATTCTATCTTTTCCCCCTCAATTGGAGCTTATCAGTACCTATGGACGATAAAAAAAAATGATATAATTTTTTTGTAAACGTAAGTTTAGCTCAGCTAGAATTTACGGTATCAGTATAATTTAAGACTGAAGATTATTGCAGAATTGTATTGTATTCTTGATTTTCACTTTTGTCGTACATCGGTAATAAAATGCTTGATTTTAGGGGTTAACTCCATTAACGGAAGATTTAGTAATAAGGTTCACTAGGATTTTAAAACTAACTCAACAAATCTTATAATTTCAATATCTTGGTATAGAACAGAATTTCTACATATTAGAAGATCGCAATGAAATCTCTAGTAACATGTAAATTAAGTACTAAGCAAACATCCCCAAATTTAACCTTTGATGTATTCTATTTGGCCCTATTTCTTTTATATGGGTGATAAATGACAACCTAATCGTCATGCTACGGATTCTGAGTCTATAAGATTCTTAATTGTTATATTGTTCATTATTAATTGATTATATTATTTCTATTGGCCTAAAAATTGATGTCAATATTTGATGGCGCTGTTGTTACTGGTACCGATTTTAAAACTTTGGCTCGCTGCTTGTGGTAGCATACTGATTCTTCATGACCAACTTTTTTTTACAAAACAGGTTTTTGAACGAAAATTGTCAGGTTTATTAAAATTTTCAGTAACAAATGAAACGGCTTGAGCCATCTTTTTTTTTGACATTGAAAGTGATTATGAGCAAGTTGATTACAAATGTAGCATTTGCGTTGTGTATTTGTTTGTGATTGAGTCGCTTTGCTTCTAGGGAAGACCCGCTTTTTTTCTAATGGTCTCATTTTTCGTATGTTTAACGCAAAAAAATAAGAACAGATTTCATAGTAACGCCATTAATTAAAGCAGTCATTCAAACATCAACATCACTTATACCGCCAAAAATTAATTTGATCAATGTACATCAGTTAGAGCTATAATGGTATAGTGAAATACTGAACCTAATTAAATTATATCGGTCGTAATTTTTTGCAGGATCTTCCTTCCAATGGTTCCCAATTTTCAAACTATAACAAAGTCGAGTCTTTAAGCGCCTTACCGGCTTTTGCTGCTGTCTTCATGCTGCTCCATTTCAACTTCTTAGTGAGGGCCTCGATGCCGTTGCACCAGCTAGCTGCGCCGCAGTCGTTTTTGTCAGGGTCGAATTGTGAAAGTGCAACGTCATCGTCCCGCTGATGAGATGATGAAGCGGCGTCGCGAACCGCTTTGAGCAGTTTACTTCTGCAGCTATTCTGAAAAACAACAATAAGTATATGTATTAGTAATATAGCCTGGGGGTATCCCACTTCTGATGATAGAAAGGGTGTAACAGTCTACTAATAATTTCACTATGACCCATCTAGAAATACAAATCAATAGCCAAAGTAGCATTGTGCTGGACTCGCAATTCTACTTTTACAGCTACTGTGCCTTGAACTATACAAAACCTAATGGGGATTTGTTAAGTTAAATAAAGGATATACACAAAATAAACACAAAATACTTGAACAATGTATATTCATTCATTACATACTATAAATAGGTAATAAATTGAAACAAAAGGCTGACGATAATGAAAAGTATCTAGATTCTATTCCAAAATTATCTACACAAAATAAGCTGGATGGACGACAGTGTAACTGATATAGTTTGAATAACTATACGGTCTATTACAATATTCTAAATACACGGTAGCTCACCCAAGCCAATCAGGTAACACACAGAAGTACAAGTTTACAAAGAAAGATATTACAGCATTAGTAAATTGGTTGGTACTTAACTTATTCTCGAGCCAGGAATACAAAAGTACCCCCAGAGCATTTACAATGCTATTTATACCCCCAAAAGTCGTAAAAAGTCACGACATCTTTAGCCAATCACAAGCATTGGTTGTTTACATCATAATATCTTTTTATATTGGCTATAATAACAATATATAATGAACTTAAAGTATGTTAAAACTTAATTAATGATTATTACAAGTCCTAACAATCACAAAATCGTATTAATATGTCACAAATTTCTACTTTTTGGGCGCCACCAATCACAGCATTATTCTCATATCGTTAATTTTAACAAAATCTAATTAAGTAGAACATTTTTAAAAATTGAATAATTAATTACACAATCTTTCGATAATTGAAAATCGTAATCCTAACATATGACAACATATCAATGATACATATCAATCTTGATAAGTAATCATTTTAAAACTTATATTTTAGGAATGGAGAAACAAAATGTAAACACAACTGAAAATATCAATAATATTAATACAATTATTTATTGTTCTAATGTACTATCATAACATTATCAATAAGCCTCAATTACAGGTCATTGTTCTTATAAATATAGCCATTGACCAAACGTTTCGTTCGGAAACATGTATAATATAATTTCGTTCTAAAAAAATCTCCAAGACATCGAATCATTGATTTGACATTGACATTTGGAACTTGACGACAAAAATTGAAGTTTATAACAGGAACATAATGTAAATAAACAAAATATCTAATGCTTTTTTATAATGCAACTTGTCACACGCGTGTTTTGTTCATAAAAAGTAGCCTATGCGCGTTAATCCAGGTTATAATCTACGTACATACCAAATTTCATTGAAATTGGCTAAAAATTTCGCAAATATCCCAAATTTTTGTGTTTATTATAATAGTGTGATTTTTTTAACCGCGACATAATTATTTTATTAAATTGACTACTGACTCTTTATCAGTCATTAGTGAGAGTTTCTCATTTAAAATGATTAATGAAATATCCAATTTCAACAGTGAAGCCTCAATCAGGACACGCATTGTTGGCTTAAAGCAATTGCTTTCGATTGTCGATAGTAATTACGCAAACCAATTAGGATTATGAGATACGGGGCGTGGTTCGTACAAGGAGGGTAGGTATGTCGGTAAGAACAATGGGCTTGTTTACCACTGCTCTAATTTCAGTACAGGTTCCCGACTGTTCGAACCTCATCACGATTTCAATAATGACACTATTTATCTATAATATAAAAATGAATCGCAAAATGTGTTGGTAAGCGCATAACCCAACAACGCCTGGACCGATTTCGCTAATTCTTTTTTTGTTGTCTTTCTTATTGTCAGGAGAAGGTTCTTATAAAAGAAAAAATTAAGAAAATTGCACGCAAAATTAGAAAATTTAAGAATACTTAACCACCATATAAAATTATTTATAATCTAACCTTAGCGCTTTTATAATGTAACCTTATGACGTTTGACATAGAATTGACAGAATGCGTGCTGCAAATATCGTCAAAGAGGATGTAAAAAAAAGAATATCGTTTGAAACAGATGCTTCGGTCGGAGTTATCCCGAGGTATTGTCTATATATATATATATATATATATATATATATATATATATATATATAAATGAATTGCTGTTCGTTAGTCTCGCTATAACTCGAGAACAGGTGGAACGATTTGGCTAAGTTTGGTATTGAATTATTTGTGGAAGTCATTCATTTTCTCATGCATAATGATTGGCCAAGGACAACAATTGACAGTTCTACCAGGGTGACGTATACTGACAGCCCGCGTTATACGTATGCATGTCAAGCCGATACGAAGTTCAGCAGGACCACTAGTTAATTATAAACATATCTTTTGTGACAACCTCCGTGGTACAGTGGGCGAATAGCCGGCTGAGACGCAGGAGGTAGCGGGTTCGATTCCGCCGCGGAAGAAATGTTTGTATGATTTACAGATATTTGTTCCGGGTATGGATGTTTTTATATATATTTATGTATTTAAAAAAAAATGTATATAAGTATTCTATCAGTTATCTGGTACCCATAGTAAAAGCTCTGCTTAGTTTGGGGCTAATTAACGCTGTGTGAAATGTCTAGCCATATTATTTATTTATCTTTTTATGTGGTTGGAGTTCTAAAGGATGGTGGTGAACGTACGTTCATTATCGATGAGCAAGTATTGGTGTGTTCGATGTTTTGATGTTTTGTGAGCATTTCGGTTCGATTTCGAACAGATGTCATGTACAAATACGTGAGATTAAAACATGTTTAGTCGCTAATTACGTTTAGGGATCGTTATGTAAGCCAGGCTAAGTCTTAAGTTTTATTGGTCTATACCGATGATACCTAAAGTTGTCTATATCGACCCCCAGGGGGTCTTAGTTATCGAAAAATCTAATAAGCAAAAATTTTATATTTGGTACTCTGGTAAGGTCTACCCTTGCAACATCTCATCTGTCTGGTGGTACAGCAGCTGGGGCCGGTGCGGCGGCTAATTCAGCTGAAGATCTGAAGCGGCGCAAATATGGAAGTCTCGACATAGCTTAGGTATTTGAGCCATTTGGGGTCGAGACCCTGGGTCCATGGGGTACCAGGGCTCATCGCGTTTTCAAAATTCTTTCTGGGCGTCTGTTCGAAGGGACGTGTGTTCCGAGAGCTGGCGCTTATCCGGGTCAACGCAGAAGCATTGCATTTCAGCAGGGCAATTTAGCCAGTGTCTTGGGACACTTCCACCTGGTAGTGATCTGGTGCAGTTGAGCTATCTATAGATCTATAGTTTGCAACGGGTTTTAGACGATTCAACTGTTTCTTCTGTATTTTTATTGTAAATAATTGTATATTATATATATTATAATATTGACGACCTCTGTGGTGCAGTGGGCGAATAACCGGCTGAGACGCAGGAGGTAGCGGGTTCGATTCCCGCCGCGGAACAAATGTTTGCATGATCTACAGATATTTGTTCCGGGTCTGGTTGTTTCTCTATATATTATAAGTATGTATTTACAAAAAAAAATGTATTTATGTATTCTATCAGTTAACTGGTTCCCATAGTACAAGCTCTGTTTAGTTTGGGGCTAGGTAGCGCTGTATGAAATGTCCAGCAATATTTATTATTTTTTTATTTATTTGTTTATTCCTTCTGTTATTAAATAGCGATGTTTAAATCTTATAAATAAATTATTACATACAATAAATTAGACAAATAACTCAGTTGGATACACCAGCGTGTTAGACAGAGCAGGTAGGTATTCATTTAAACTAAAAATATTTAGAGATCTGCACCCTGGGCACGCCTGTATCGCGGAGATCTAGTTACGATAAACCAATTTTAAACTTTGTTTTCTATTTTCAATCGTCTGGTCTGATGTGTTAAAATACTAGCTATTATAGATTACATATGATTTTATTAGGCACTTAGCCTGGCTTGCACAACGATCCCCAAACGCACCTAGCGACTAAACACGATTAAATTTGACGTATTTGTATGATTTGACAACTCTCCAAAGCATATCACAATAGACTTCAAATACGATTTATAAATTAGATTTCCACGCGTATAGTAAAAAGGTTAATAGGTAGGTATGGTAAACAGCCAACAAGTTATGGTACCTACACGTATATTCGGTACCTTATCCCTATAACTGGCACGGAGCTCCAAAGTACCAATTGCTTCGTTTTGACTCCCTTCAGAGAAGAGCCATTAGAATCATCGGTGATCCCAAACTCGCCGACAGACTGGAACCGCCGAGTCAACGCCGCACATACATAGATTTTAATGATTTAGGCGGCCAAAATTATTTTTGGGGTTATTTTAGGTTTAAGTTCAATTAAAATAAAGAAGAGGTATATATTTATAAAAACATACATATATTTGTCAGGTTATAAAGAACAGTAATATATAACAGAGCTATACTCACTAAAAATACAAATGAATGGAAACAGAATTTACAAGTTTTCTTTATATATAAAATTACATTAAAAATCGGCATCTTCAGGTCCAGATGTCTCTACTGGCTCTGTGTTTGGGTCAGCAGGTAATAAAAGTTTAATCGTTTCAGGTAGAAATGCGTTACGTGAAGGTTTTCTTATTTGTCTCAAGCAACTAATGAAGGGATCTGAACTCAACAAAAGCCTATAATATACATCTAAGTTACATTCTTCCCTAGAAAACTTTCTGGCAAAGTTTAGCCGGTACGATCGGAAATGCTTGTTTCGGGCTTCTGCAGCTTCTTCCGTAGCTGTCCAATTAGAAGCAGTGAACTTTTTTATGATTTGGCTTCCATGTACCAATATCTTGTGCATAGTAGGCGTCATTGGGTGCCAACCATACTGTTCTAGATACAATTTTGCTGTGTCGTATGCATACTTATCATATTTTTCAGCATCAATTTTATGGCCACTAGAAATAGTTTCTAAAATAACCTTGAATCTGTAAATTAGTTCAAAGTTAATACCTGTGATGTCTGAAGCCAATTCGGGGTTTTCAAAAAACCTCCGGCTTGTGTTGCCATCATTGAGCCTTTCAAAAGGGCTTAGCTAAAAAAAGCGCGATTTTGCGCGGCTATTTCTTATGAAATTAGTTAGTTACATATATGAACTATATAGTATAATGAAAGTTATTACAGGGACGGACTCATCAGTACATTAAAAAGGCACTCGAATTTAAATATATCTAAAAAAATAAATTTTGGACAGAGTGATGTTTGTCGTGTTAAAAATGAATGACAGAGAATGTTAATTAAATTTTTCTGTAACGAAAACAAATTGTTCTTACCTGTATTATTGCAATCCATAACAGTTAAATCGAAAATATTAGCTTGAAATGAATAATGCACTTTGGAAAGTTATAAGTTTAGGAGAGCGCCGAGACCCGACTTGTACACACCTGTTCACTATCGAATTCCGACTGATCAAAGTCGATTCCCGCGCTTCAAAGGCGGGGGGAGGGGGTGTTATATTGTACATAGAGCTATTGACTCACCAATTGTATAGATACCTTACCATTATAATGATTTAAAAAAAATACTTTTGGCCGTCTAAATCATTAAAATCTATGTATGCGCCGTGACATCGGATCGCTCAGTGTATTCTACCGCCTGTATAATGGGGAATGTTCTGAGGAGCTATTTGATCTCATCCCGTCGTCGAGATTTTACCACCGCACTTCTCGACAACGTAATAAAGCTCATCCACATATCATCGACAATTGGGTATCTCGCACCACACGCTTCACGCGATCTTTTCTACCCCATACTCGCAAGATGTGGAATGAGCTACCATCTGAGGCTTTCTCATTAGGCTACGGCATGGCACGCTTCAAGAGAAATGTAAAGAGGTTTCTACAGTGTAGGGAACGCATCGACAATACCCCGGGTGTTGCCGGTGTCAATAGGCGACGGTGACCCCTTACCATCAGGTGGGCCGTAAGCCTGTTTCCCCACAAATAACATAAAAAAACGACTTAAATTTACCTTTTGCGTGTATTTATAATCCCGGAATGACCCAATATATATTTTTATCCGATAAAACTTATTTATGTAGGTACTCGATGTCTTTATAATAAAAATTCCATGAAACTCCGACTCAAATCGTGAGATGCTATCGATTCTAAGGAATTAGAGTTTCCTCCTTCAATTTTTCTTTTAAGCGAGTTTATTTTTACAAAAATAAAACCCACGACTTTGCGTCGGAGGTTAAAATTAACATAGTTAATAACCACACCAGTTAAACAATCTTTCTTGTAAACCGCATCCGAAAAGGTTCATCCGTGTGGGAACTAAGTTGCCACAGACAGACAGACACACACACATACACTAGACATACATCAACACAGACAGACATTGGCGTAAAACTTATAACACCGCTTTAATTAAAAATACTGGTACTGATGGTAGAGCTTTTATGAACGGGCTCGAGAAAGTCGGCACCACCGCCTTACCTTTATCTGCCGCCAAATAGCAGTACTTGTGCTGCTGTGTTCCGGTTAGATGGTAATGGTATGTTCCTTTAATTACTGGCACATAGGCATAACAGCTAAGTCCTATAGTATGGCAACGTATCCACATAGAGATCAAGACAACATAATAGCTTGTTTTGAATTCTATGTGGATATCCATGGGCTGCAGTAGCCACTTAACATCTGGTGGACTGCATGCTCGTTTGCCATATAAGTTGTATAAAAAAAAAGAAAAAAAAATATGAACCAAGCTTTGGCTTCGGAGTCTCTACGTCTACGCCGGACCTTCTGTCGTAGCACCGTAGCTCACAAATAATTGCCGACTTTTCAAAGAGGGTTATGATATATGTTATTATATATATATGTTCGCTCCAAACTGATATCTCGCGAGTCTCTTATAAAAAAAACTATCAAAAAAGTGCAACAAAATAAACAACCAAATTACTTGGCCTAGAGTTTCTTTAAAATTACAGGTAACGGGAGTTCATGTAAATTGGTGATTCTTTTTAGGGGTACAAAATGCAGTTATTTTGGATTTCAGACTTTTGCCTATATTTGTGCCACTAAAGCTACACGCATACCGAATTTAAGCACTGTGGGGTCACTGGTGTACCCTGTGAAGTTCGTCAAAGATTTAAGTTTTTTTTTCAGTTTTTATTATGGATCAAAAAGTACAAAAACTTTTTTTTACCTTCCTTGAACCCCAATATCTCAGCAACCCCCCACATTTTTAGCTCATTTAGCCACACCAGGATTGTGCCAACACTACCTACCTATATATCAAATTTCATGATATTATCATGATGATTCATGATGATCGGATCAACGCTTCGAAAGTTATCCTTGGACAAACATACATACTTACATACGTACATCGCCGATTTGCCCTAGTTGATTTGGAGATCTCGCTTCGCTCGATCAAAAATAACTTACTAGTATTATAAATGCGAAAGTTTAGATGTTTGTTTGTTACTCAATCACGCCGTAACGGGTGAACCGATTTCGATGAAATTTGGTATATACGTAGATTATTACCTATATCACCACATAGGCTACCATTTATTCCACAAATCAGTTCCTATAGGATATAAATTGGGTGTCAAGTCAAGTTGCAACAGCGAGTTTAGCTTTATTTCTAGGTTACCTACACATTTAGTAGTGTAACGCGTACGAAGTCGCGGACAACATCTAGTGATTAATAAATTAAAATTATTCATTACACATTAATATTTATTATTTTTACAAAAGTAATTAAGTTTTCTACCAGTTTTCCAGTTCCCATGTTTTTACTTTGTTTGGGGTAGTAATAATGGTTTGGGATAGCGCTGTGTGAAATGTGCAGCATTATTTATTTATTTGCACTCGGAAAAAACTTTTATAGATTACGAAATGTACATAAAGTCATTATTATAAATACGGGATTTATCACGTACCGTCTTATCCACAGAACACAAAAAACAATAGAAGTCGTAAGTAGGCGGGGCCCGCGTAACACCAAGTACGCGGAGTTCCGCGCACTACAAGCTTTGCTCACTTCAGTCGTGTTTCAATTACTGTGGGGTAAACGTACTTCAAAAAATATAAAAAAGCCATATTGTGCCGTTTTGGAGTGTAAATATTATAGCTGAACCAAAAATTCAATAAAAGGAGGCATATCCTATCACCGGTAAGTATTATTTTATTGTTTTTTGTTAGTTTTGTTTAAAATGCAAAATCGTCAAACAAAATAGACCGTGAATCATACTCCTTAAGGTCGCGTTTTTCTTAAACCTCAACTTAAGCTACTCAATTAGGGATGTGACCCCAATATACTAATGAATGTGTTATCGATAGCTTTAATTAGTTACCCCCTATTAAAAGGTGTATAGGTTTTAGGGCCTTGTTGTTTTATTGATGATTTTCTGAATATATTTTAGACCTATGGTGTGAATAATATAATAACTTCTGTTTTCAGTTTCCCAAGGCACAAGACATAAAAAAAATTAAAAAAACGTACAACTTATGACTCATCTAGCATACAGAGTCATGACCTGGCACCGTGTGACTTTTTTCTGTTCCCAAAAATTAAGAACCAATTACCCGATCAACGGTTTTCATCACCAGAAGAGGTTGTCGAAGAGTATGAATAACATGTATCTGACGTCGTCACCGGAGGAGTGGCATAAATGTTTTCAAAATTTGTTCAATCTTATGAAAAAGTGCATTGACGCAAAGGGAGATTATTTTGAGAAACAATAAATTCATTTTTGACCATTATTAGTTTTTTTTTATTGATTCCGGAAACTTTTAGTGTTGCCCTCAAATAATAATTCAGTATACAGTGTTTTTTTAACTGTAACAGTACGGCAGTACCCATAACCAGAGGAGATATAGGTGCAGTTTCTTTTAAAACATCAGCTCGTTTTCCTAGAAAAACATTTTGGCATTAAATTTTTGTTTGGTCAAGTGTGAGTAGCGCCTTAAAATGAATCAAGTTGGTAATTTTTTTTTGATGTCGACCGATGTAGTCTTGTGTAAGGATAATTTTATTGTATCGTATGAAAAAAATCTGAACAGCGGAAGTTAATCAAATTTGATAAAAAGTATTCTCATACAATAGGACAAGCAAAATTACTTCTACAAACATTTTATTAGATTATAATCATTAAAGAAGCACATTAAAGAAGTATTAATACTGTAGCGATTAAGAAGTTTAGGAACTCCGTGCTCTCATGAGCAATTCAAAAACATTTCGTATTGCAGAACAATTTTGAATTTGGAACATGGTTCTTGCACCTGTCGGACTTTTATATCAGTCATTGCATCATCTTATTTGTCCTATCATGGCATTGTCAAATACGCAAAAAGTAGACTTAATTGAAGCATACTTTTTACATTGACTATCTTTCGCTGTTCAGATTTTTTTCATCCGATACAATAAAATGATCCTTACAAAGGACGGCATCGATCTGCATCAAAAAAAAAATTACCAACTTGATTCATTTTAAGGCGCTACTCACACTTGACCAAAAAAATTGAATGCAAAAAGGTTTTTTTTCGAAAATGAGCTAATGTTTTAAAAGAAACTGCACCTGTATCTCCTATGGTTATGGGTGCTGCCGTACTGTTACAGTTAAAAAAAACACTCTGTCCAGTAATATAATATTTTTTAAGTAAGTATTTATGAGTTGGATACCTGTGAATATGTTAAGAAAGAAAGAAAGAAAAGAAAAGCTTTTTATTTCTACCACCACAAATATAACCTGACGTACCCATTTCGTTACCCGTAGTAGGTAGGTGATAATCGATATCGATACATTCGTCTTGTATGCTCATTGGTACATCACTAAGTGAGTAGCGCTGTTATTTAAGCATGAGAGTAACAGCCAATGCATTATCGATCGTATACTTTGCTGTTAGAGACTATAACAAAAATCGTTAGCAACAGCGCCATCTGTTGTTGAGTGGCTTTGTTTTGTGGGTAATCAAGTATCAGCCATTGCATTATCAGTCTTATTTATAAATAATAGAGACTAAAATAAAAATATTTTCTAAAGCGCCATCTTTTGCCGAGTAGAGGAAGTAAACTTTAATTTTTGTTACTGTTTATTTTATTGAATTTTAAACCATGTTCCATAGTAGCTAAGGTTTTATATCTGTTAAATTGGTTTTATGGTTTTAGGCCACTTTGAACGTTCTCTTTCAACCAATTATAACTTTTATTTCTAAGTGTGCTAGTTTTTACATGTGTGAGTTTAGCTACACTGGTTTTCTTAGTAAAAAGTCATCATGCTAGTTCTATTGTTTTTTATGTTCTGTGGTCTTATCGGTGTTTCGACTGACAATGTTTCGGTTCAATTCGTGAACCTTCATCAGGGTGAGTGCGATCCGCTCCGAATAACGTCTCGCCTCGCACTGCGCGCCGCTGCTCTCTGCGCGCGAGTGGACTGGCGAGGTGGTGGGGATTGGGACAACGAAAGCACAGTGCGTTGACCCGCTGTGTCATCATCATTATCATCACTGCTGCTCTCCTCTGTAGTTCTTGGCACAGGCAAACACACAACACTAACTATGTCTCTACCGGGTTCACTCACTCTTCTGTCACTTGCATCATGAAGACATGGCCTCCAGGCTGGCGGTAGAACCCATCCTCTATCCCTGTTAAAGTTCGGCACATGACTTATTTCTATCGCCTCTCGGATCTTGCGAGGAACGAAGAACTTCTCTCTCGCTAAAACCCGGGCCTTGTCGAAACGTACATATGTAGTGCGTCGAATCAGAATCTAGGGAATGTTCCGCCACTGCAGAACTGTACATAAAGTCGTTTGTTTTGCTTCGTAACTATGTAAAGAAGATAATACGCACGTAGGCTTACGCAGGTAGGCGTGGAGTAGTCAACACAGACTAAAACATTTTCAATAAATTTTGTACGGTCGGACAAAAATACTGCGAAAAATTTTGCTCAATGGACGAAAGGAACATTCATTAAAACATTTTTTGTAAAAGTGAATAAACAAAGCAAGGGTCCTGGAATGTGGGGCCGTCCGCTCGGGAATGCTGCGTTCAAAGGGCGGGTACACTGAGAAATTAGATTACCATTCAAATGTAAACAGAAGTTGATCCATTTGGAAAATAATGTTTACCCATTAAAAAATGTATTAAACTACTACCTACCGCCCGTGGCTTCGAGTCGGACTCGCGCACGAATGGTTCCGTATCACGAATTCCGTATCGTTTTCAACTATGAAAACGGAAATAAATCATGTCTTTTGTATGAGAGCCCCACTGAAATAGTTATAATATTCTGTTTTTGTATTTGTTATTATAGCGGCAACATAATGAATGAACGAATGAATGAACATACTTTATTGTGCACACGGCAACACATCAAGCTATACATTTCCAGTATAAGCTGACCTCGCATTGTGTAGGCTTTTCGTAGAATATGAAGTCAGTTTATACTTATATCTTAGGAAGATATAAGTTTTAAAATTATTATTTATCAGGTTTATCATTGATGTGTTGTCATATGTTAAGAATACGATTTTCAAATAATAAATAAAAAAAATAAAAAAAATTTATTTCAGACAACTAGAGTCCATATCTTAAGACTAACATACACGCAAAAAAAATATATATATATATAACAACAAAGAAGAACAGCTAAATATACAAAAATAAAAAATAGGCAAAAATAAAAAATAGGCACTGGGTGAAAATAGAAAACACCATTTTGTGCCAAGGGTGACTAACTGAGGAAATTATTTCCTTCATTAATCACCCTCCGCACAAAACACTTCCAGAGCGGAGATGTGCAGCACTCAGCCACTGTCCTCAGGATGCTGTTGCGACTGCCCCGAATTCTGCTCATCAGCGATGCCGTTTTTTTGCGCATGATGGCGTGAAAGCCATCTGTGTGATAGTAGGCAAACATCCCCGATGCACTGCAGTATCGGGGCAACCGCAACATCATCCGGAAGATGTTATTATATTGGATGCGTAGGTCCTCCAATGATCTTTTAGTATTTCGGACCCACAGACTTTCCGTGTAAAAGCTCTGACAGTACGCTTTAAAAAGCGTAACTTTAACTTGTTCAGTACAACGGGAAAATCTACGGGCCAACATGTTACCTCGGACCGCCAAGGCCCTACGCTCCCTCTCAACATCTGCATCGTCTTTAAGATCGTCGGCAAGAAAATGTCCCAGATATTTAAATTTCGTAACACGATTTAAGTTCAAGCCGTTTAGGGTTATATTCAGTGTATAACCGGGATATTTACTGGCGGCCTTAAAAACCATGTATTCGCTCTTCTTCGCATTATATATAAGCCCGTGCTCAACAGCATAGGCTTCACAGACCCTCAGTAATTCCCTGAGACCCCCCACCGTCGGGCCCAGCAGCACCATGTCATCGGCGTAACTAATGTTGTTGATGCTAACGCCGTTCATCCGGCAGCCAACACGCATGCTGCTCAGCCCGACGATGAGGTCGTTTACATAGAGATTGAAGAGCTTGGGAGAACTCACGCCCCCCTGTCTCACCCCGCTCTCCAACCTATATGCATTTGAGAGAGAATTGGCCCATCTCACATAGTTGGTCTGATTGTCATACCAAAATTTAAATATATTTTGGATTTTAGCCGGTATACCCTGGTCCCTCAACTTTCTCCAGAGCACATCATAAGACACAAGGTCAAAGGCTTTGGAGAGGTCAAGGAAGCAGGCGTATATAGGCGTCCTACGGTCTGTATAATACTGGACGGTATGTTTGAGACTTATAATCGCACTTTCAGTAGAAAGTCCGGGCCGAAACCCGAACTGGGCGTCATGGAGATTTAAATGTTTTTCTAAGCAAGAATCAAGCAAACCGTCCAGTATTTTAGCAATTATAGTTGCCAGCGAGATTGGGCGGTAGTTTTTAATGTCTGCGACATCCCCAGTCCTGTTCTTCACAATGGGCACTACGATAGTTTTCATTAAGTCTGGTGGTAAGTAAGAGTGACTAATGCACATTGTAAGAACACGGCTAAAATGCTCGGAAGGTGTACTCCCGCATGCCTCAAATGCTCAACACTGAGCCCGTCATGCCCGGGAGACTTGCCGCCGCTCATTTTCCTCAGGACCTCCCTAACCTGTCCTGATAAAAATAATATAATAAAATAATGAAAGATTGTGTAATTTATTAACCAATTTTTAAAAATATTCTACTTTTTTAGATTTTGTTAAAATTAACGACATGAGAATAATGCTGTGATTGGTGGCGCCCTAAAAGTAGAAATTTGTGCCCTAATAATACGATTTTGCGATTGTTAGGACTTGCAATAATCATTAATTAAGTTTTAACATACTTTAAGTTCATTATATATTGTTGTTATGGCCAATATAAAAAGATATTTTCGTACCACTTGCTCAAAAAAGTGACATTATATGCCACAAAAATCGAACATAACAATAGTCATTTTTAATCTGTTAAAAACAGGGAAAGAAAATTATACTGAATTTCATTCATCCTCTAGGGGGAGAATGTGATTTAAATGGAATACTTACCGAAATTTATACTGAACTACATCTGTGTTTACACCATTGAGTTCGTATATAAAGCATTATACATCTTTTTGAAAAAGGAATACGCATTTATTATGCAGTTATGATTATTAAACAAAATTACGAAAACCGACGAGGCCGTATGAGCTTGATGCCTTTGCTTTTCCGACAAAAAAATATTAGTCTAGGAATATGCCGCGTTTTTGTTTTCTTCAAATACATAAACGTTAAGTTTATTTTAATTTATTTTTATAAATAAGTTAATGTTCTAAAATACTCAAATCAACTCATCAACAATAAATGTACCAAACAAAAATGTAACTCTCTTTATCAATAATTGGACCAATGTTTCGAATGTTAACTTTTACTTTTAATTGTCATTATTTTTAATAAATGCTTATCTCATATTATTATTGTGTTAATTTTTTCGCAAATGGTACGAAAAGTAGAGTATTTTCCTCGGTGATAAAGCTGTCTTAGTCTTGGGTGAACTTAAATCCCTCGCTCCCTTCAGGACTCGTCTTAAATCCCTCGCTTCGCTCGTGAGTTAAGTTTTTAACACTCTCGCTACGCTCGAGAGTAAACCTCGAGTCCTTCGTTACGCTCGCGATTTAAATCGTCACCCGCGACAGAAGACACTGCTTTATCCCCTTGGTTAATAATCTACTATATGATGTAAACAACTAATGCTTGTGATTGGCCAAAGATGTCGTGACATTTTACGACTCTTGGGATGTATAAATAGCAATGTAAATGCCTGATGGGTACTTTTCGTATTCCTGGCTCGAGAATACGTTAAGTACCAACCAATTTTCGAATGCTGTAATATCTTTCTTTGTAAATGTTCTTTCGTATTTCTGTGTGTTACCTGATTGGCTTGTGTGAGCTACCGTGTATTTAGATTATTGTAATAGACCGTATAGTTATTCAAACTATATCAGTTACACTGTCGCCCATCCAGCTCCAGCTTATTTTGTGTAGATAAGCTTGGAATAGAATCTAGATACTTTTCATTATCGTCAGCCTTTTGTTTCAATTTATTACCTATTTATAGTATGTAATGAATAAATACACGTTATTGAAGTATTCTGTGTTTATTTTGTATATATTCTTTATTTAATTTACCAAATCCCCATCAGGTTGTGTACAGTTCAAGGCACAGTAGCTGTAAAAGTAGAATTGCGAGTCCAGCACAATGCCACTTTGGCTATTGACTTGTATTTCTAGATGGGTCATAGTGAAATTATTAGTAGACTGTTATACCCTTTCTATCACGCGCAGCACAGGACCGGGAAGGGTGGCGTTTACAAAGGGAGGCCTACACCCAGCAGGTGCAGCAGTGATGATGATGATGCAAAAATTTGTTCCTTGGTAGGAACTGAACCCGCAACCTCCAGCGTCTCAGGCGATTACGCCGGCGCCACGGAGGTCATCAACAAGGTTAAATAATATGCTTTGACTACGAAGCAATGTGCACGTGCGTACACTACAACAAACAGCCAAACTGATTTCGATAAATAGAACATCTATACAAAGCGAATAACATGCATAAGTTATTTTGTTAAAAAAAAATACAGAGCTAAAGTATTAAAACATGGTTTAAATAAAATCGCCCAGCATTTCCGGAAAAAGCGTCGAATTAAAGTTTTTGAAGCGTTCCCCGCTCGGAGTTTGCATTGTATGCTGTTAGTAAACTCATTTGTATACGCAAAGCGGCAATATTAAAATGTATGTGGTTTGACATTGTCGGTCGAAACACCGATAAAACCGGTACGTGATAAATCCCGTATTTATAATATTGATTGAAATAAATCTGGCCAAGTGCGAGTCAGACTCGCGCACGAAGGGTTCCGTACCGTTACTATAAAAACGGCAAAAAAAAATCACGGTTGTTGTATGGACAAGGAAACTTATTTGTACTTTAATATATAATAACTACAGGATTTGTGAGTTTATGTTTGTTCTTATATAGTTATGGGTATTAGGAAACTCAGGTTTTTTTAATGAAAACCATTGGCACAAAAAATTACAATAGTGACAAACTATGAAAGGTCTCCTGAAACTGACAGAATCTGATTAAAGTAACAAGAAACAACAAAATACAAAACAAAAACATTTAACATTTTTCCAATAGCTAGCGGACAGTGAACAGTAGAGTTACTCCAAACGACGCTGCCAACTGCAAACAAGTGACGACTGACCATGCAGCTACCGCAGCGCTTGAAATGCCGATTATAGAAGTACATACATATAAACCATTTCATTAACAAATCAAATCAAATCAAATATTTTATTTTGCAACAACACATAATACCAAAATGACAACAAAAAATAAAACAGTATATCAATAAAAACAACATAAAAACTGAAAGCTAAGTAGGTACACAAATTGGTTGCAAAAAAGGTCTCAACTTAGCGTGTGCAGGACGTTAGAACCTGCGCTGGTCTTCCGTTGTGACCTTTAGGACCAAGACACAAATAATTAAAAATAAATACATAGCGGACGCGATTTTAATGTACATAAAAAAATAACACTCAAAAACAAAAAGAAGTTTCAAACAGAAAAAGTTTTACAATAACAAGAAAAAATAAATAAAGTCATATTAAATTATGTAAACTAGGTTAAAACTAGTCCTTACGAAAATGGGTACTGTTACATAGCAACAGATGATAAATATACAAAAATTAGAATCTCCATAATCCGCATAAGAGCGTGCAATATTAAACAATGTCAATGATAAAAACATGATTATTAAATAAAAAATGTCAACGAATAAGAAAAATCAAAAATGTTTCCGAATATAATAAAATGTCAGCAAATACAAAAAAATGTCATCGAGTACAATACAAATGTCATTGAAACTTAAACTCGAAAACATTCAAAATCTTACACTAAAATTAAACGGGCATTAAAATGTGTTATTTAGAAATTGGTCAATGGAGTAGAATGCTTTTTTCTCTAGCGATTTGGTCAGCGATTTTTTAAATGCATTCAAACTATCCTCAGCACGAATTGACAAAGGGGCATGGTTGTATATGATAGGCGCCATACAGAGCACACTAAAGGTAGAATTCGGTTGTTAGCGACCGCGACGCGCGACTGCAACCATTGAACGACGTGACCATGGTCGCCTGTCGCGGGGCGACCCCTAGCCTTCCGATGTTAGCGACCGCGACGGCGACATCGCCACTCTTCCCGCTGTTTTTATGGGTGACGGTTGTGTTCTATTGCTGTACAACATGTCGGAGAATTTATCCACAGCTAGGAAAAAAACTTATTCTACAGCTATTAGAGGATGAAGAAGATGATGATATTATGTATGCCTCCGGAATTATTTCTTGCCTTGCCAATTATTTCCCAAATATTATCCCTCACAATGTTGTCTTTATAAGACGCGAGCCGTACATCATATAAAGGTGTGTTTTTATATATTAAATCTATCAACTTCTCATTCTCGTTTGGTGAAAACGCCGCCATTTCGATGTATTTCTCGACTCCGTCGACTGCACTGCCTCCGATTCGACCAGCTTGCGGTCGCCACGCCGCTCTCTAGCCACGCCCACCAGTCGCGCGACGCGGTCACCGGGTTTGTTTAGAGTTCCATATAAGTCACATAGTGTCCGGGGTCGCGCGACCCGGACGAGGTCGCGGGTCGCGGTCGCGCGTCGCGGTCGCTAAGAACCGAATGCTACCTTAAGACGTAACAGTTCTGTCTTGCATGGTTGATGACGTATACTACCTTCCCGCTGACTACTTTCCAGACTGTAAGTCATAAAATTAATCAGATTATTTTTCACAAAAATTGCTACTTCATAGATGTATAGTGATAGAAGGGTTAACATTCTCCATTGTTTAAACACATCCCTACACGTGTCTCTTAGTTTAAGACCAAACATTGCTCTGATGCATCTTTTCTGCGCTATAAATACCTTTGCTCTGTTTGTAGAGTTACCCCAGAATATGACTCCATACCTCAGTACTGAAGCAGTATGGCCATAGTAGTGATTTTGCGGCCAGCGGCGTCCAGCCGCGGCATTTGCAGTTGGCAGTAAGAGAAAGGAATTAGTTATAATCCTAGTTCAAAGTTAATGCATAACATTGTTATATAATTATTTCTTAAGCTGATTTGCATAATTTCCAAATTATTAAGCATACATAAAAATTATAATTAGTACCTATATGTACCAGCTACTCAACTGCCCCAGACCATCGGCACCTATCGAAGAATTGTCGTACGAAGTGAACGAAACCGAAGTAGAGCCTCCTACTTTACAAGAGTTTCACAAGGCAATCGTCAGGCTTAAGAATAACAAAGCGCCTGGTATAGATGGGATACCGGCAGAGTTATGGAAACGTTGTGGTAAAGCTGTGCGCTAGATGTTCTACAGACTGATCTGCAGTATATGGGACACGGAACAACAACATCAAGAATGGAACGTGGCTGTCTTATGTCCTGTGCACAAAAAAGGCTGTAAGAAGAAGTGTGCAAACTACCGAGGTATTGCTCTCTTGCCCACAGCGTATAAAATTCTCTCTTACATCCTCCTCGATAGATTGGAACCTTACGCAGAAAAACTCTTTGGCGACTACCAAGGCGAATTTCGACGCAATCGCAGTACAGTTGACCAGATTTCTCTGCTGAAACAGCATACGGAAAAGAGATGGGAATACGCCCAAAGCATTTTATACTCTGTTTGTTGACTTTATCAAGGCTTACGATAGCGTGGGCAGAGACTCCGAATATAATAGTCTTCTCAACTTTGGTATACCGCGCAAACTAGTTAGAATCCTACAAGCAGCCACAAAACATAGCAAAACGCGTGTCAAAGTTGGACCAGATTTAACCGAGGACTTTGAAGTGGTTACCGGCCTCAACCAGGGAGACGCCTTGCCCCCTATGCTGTTTAATCTCGTCCTGGAATTCATCATCAGGAAAGTCATGAGAGTAGACGCCGGGATCCAACTCAACGGACAGCATAAGTTGATTGGTTATGCGGATGACTTAGCACTTCTGGGTCAAAGCAAGAAGGAAGTACTCACCCACCCAGGCCTCCACCAGGGTGCGGCACTCACCCAGGCCTTGGATTGGAAGCCAAGCAGGTAGGTCTCAAAATTAGTCACGAGAAGACTGAATACCTCCACATGAAGCGTTATAAAACCGTCAGACGGCCACGTGAAAACTTGCATGTTGGAGATATAGTTTACAAAAGAGTGGCCCAGTTTAAGTACCTAGGCTGCACTGTGACTGACACTAACACGGGGCAGGAAGAAACTGACATTCGTATACAGAATGCCCTCAGATGCAGTGCAGCACTTCACAAGGTGTTGGTGTCCAAGATTCTGAGCAGAAAGACAAAGTTTCGGATCTACAAGACCGTTATTAGACCGATATTGATGTACAGCTGTGAGACTTGGACGCTAACACTGAAGGAAGAGAACAAACTCTTGGTAGCAGAGCGGAATGTCCTCCGTAAGATACTGGGACCAGTCCGCAGAGAGGACGGAAGCTTGAGAGTTTGAAAGAACTTAGAGATCGAGGAGCTAGTGAAGGAACACAACATCATCGGTGAAACGAAAGCGCATCGCCTTCGCTGGCTCGGCCATTTAGAGAGAATGGGAGATGATCGACAAGTTCACAACGCCTACCTTGGTCTCCCCGCCGGCCGACGACCCGTAGGACGCCCGCGGTACCGCTGGAAAGATGTAGTGGAAGCGGACCTGCGAGAGCTACAAGCTGAAAACTGGCGGGAAGTTGCACAGGACAGACCAAAATGGCGACGGCTTTTATCGGAGGCCAAGACAAACTTCGGGTCGCTGAGCCATAGGAGTAAGTGAGTAAGTAAGCACTATATGTAACACTAACACTTATGTTTAAAATTGTTTATGACATCTTTTTTGATTCCAATAAAAAAGTTTATTTTTATTATAGTTGACGACCTCCGTGGCGCACTGGGCGAATAGCCGGCTGAGGCACAGGAGGTAGCGGGTTCGATTCCCGCCGCGGAACAAATGTTTGCATGCTCTACAGATATTTGTTCCGGGTAAGGTTGTTTCTCTATCTAATATAAGTATGTATTTACATAAAAAAAATGTATATAAGTATTCTATCAGTTATCTGGTTCCCATAATACAAGCTCTGCTTAGTTTGGGGATAGATAGCGCTGTGTGAAATGTCCAGCAATATTTATATTTATATTTATGTAGTCACCATCTTCATTTCACGTTCCGCTTCTCACATGTTCAGTTTCTGACTTACTGACCGGTTAGAAACGTAAAATCCAGCCTGGTTTCTATGAAAGGCGTGCGCTTTGCGTCTGTGTTAAGATAATGACAGGTAAATAAGTCTTTTTAACTTTGATATATTTTTATGTGTTTTAAAGGCCCAATACGTATTTTTTTGTGTTCTGTAGTCGAACTAGGAACCATTATGGTTTTGCCATGTCTGTCTGTCTGTCAGATCAGTTACAGTCGTTTTAATCGTTAACTGTTAATGCTGTTAAGCTGAAAATCGCCATTATAATACGTTAAAACGTACTATCACGTTTACTCACTAAACTAGGCGTCATAAAATAAAGCAAAGAAGTGTTTTTTTAGAATGCCTTTCCTATATGGAAGTTAGGGGTGGTTTTTAGAAATAACTCCTTGAACTAGTGTGGTTACACATGACTAAAAATAAACGACCTACATTTCGCCACCGAGGAAACTGATCAAATAGGTACCCAGCTCTAAGTTCATACGACTGTAGTAAGCGGAGAAGCACTTTCCTCTATCAACAGAGAGCGTGTTAGATTTCTTTAAAAAGCTTTCGTAGTATTATTATGGATAAGCATAATTCATCCTCGCGTTGAGTAACTGAATATCTTTGAAATAAAAGCTAGTCAACTGTGGAAGTTCTAATGCTATGAGCCCTTTTAGAATGATATGAAATCGATTTGAGGGCTGTGTATTTTATATCGTAATAATGGCACCTTGACGTGCGTTAAATAACGCAAATGCACTCAAATCAGGTGAGATTGTGGTTTAACCAAGATCAATCTGTGAAAAAAAAAAACGATTCTTCTCCTACTTTGGCCTAACAGAACAAAAATAGCTAAATATTTCATCCTGTATGCCACAACTCTTTGTTTGTAAAAGGAATGATAAATTATTAAATATATTTATAAGTTTTCACGGAAACTTGAGAGACAGTTATCAGCTAACTTCATCATGTCGCTTTTTGGCTGTCGGTGTGCGCGCGCATGAGATAGTAATCAGCTAACTTCATCATGTCGCTTTTTGGCTGTTGGTGTGCGCGCGCATGGGACAGTTATCAGCTAACTTTATCATGTCGCTTTTTGGCTGTCGGTGTGCACGCGCATGAGACAGTTATCAGCTAACTTCATCATGTCGCTTTTGGCTGTTGGTGTGCGCGCGCATGAGACAGTTACAGCTAACTACAACATGTCGCTTTTTGGCTGTCGGTGTGCACGCTCATGAGATAGTAATCAGCTAACTGCATCATGTCGTTTTTTGGCTGTCGGTGTGTGTAAAAGTTTTACTTGCATATTTTTTTTCCAAACGCGCTAGAAGAAGTATAACTTCAAAAAATGTTGCCGTCACGGGACGCCCGGCAGATTTGAAATATCATAATTGATGTTAATTGAAAATGAATTATAATTAAAGAAAACTGTTTATCTGATCTTATCTTATCTTATCTTATCATACGCAATATAAATATACGTGACGGCAAACGATTCTTTATCCGTACCTACTTTTGAGTTTTGAGTTTTTTCAATTATTGATACCCGACATCTTACCTCGAATTTTAATTATTATATTACTTACTAGCTGACCAATCCGCAGCTTCGCACGCGTAGTTTTTCAATAAAAACATAACCCTCCTTCTGCACAGTTGAGTAAAAAGTAGCCTATGTCACCCGGGGATAGTGTAGCTTCCCAACAGTGAAAGATTCTTTTAAATTGGTCTAGTAGTTTCGGAGCCTATTCAATACAAACATACAAATCTTTCCTCTTTATAATATTAGTATAGTTATCACGCTCTAGAGTTATATCCCACCAGTCTCTTTGGAAGTCTCTCCAACTCATCGCTCCAGCGCTTTTTAGGTCTTCTTCGCCGTCACTTTCCGTCTTTAGGAGTCCAAATACTTGTCTTCTTGGCCCACCTATCGGGTCGCATACGTGATAAGTGGAAGGAAGAGGGGGAGGCCTTTGCCCAGCAGTGGGACAGTACGGGCTAGAAAAAAATATTACTATAATATTACTTCACCTTATCTTATTGGACGCATGACGTCAGAGCGTGACGGCATACGATCTTACCCCAAGGCGCGCCAATAGCTGTTTCACATGAAAAATAAAAATAAGCTCTCAGTACAAAGTTTGCACAGAAGTTCGGTCGACTTAGAAAGTAATTTAAATCGTTTCTTGCAATGTTGACCCTTGAGACTAATATATCTTACTTGCACCCCTGAAGTGCTTTGTCGATTGGATTTCGCGGAAGAAGCCAAGGGAAATAGAAAGTTAATAAGAGAGTAGAGCAGTGAAAGCCTTACCGTCTTACCAATTTGCCTATATTGTCACAGTGTCTTCACAGTTTAATAAATTACTTTGACAGTCATCTAACCAGTCAGCTATATAAATTTGTCACACAACTCAAAGACATCCTCCATTTTAACCGGGATAATAGCTGTGTGGGCTTCCAAGTCGGTTGATAGTATGTTTAGGTATTTTGTATATATTACGTGTTTGTTTTTTTGTTTTAATTATTGTTTATTAGTTAGTTCTTCTGATTCTCAGTTTTGTGTCTATTCATTTTAAATATTTAGTAGTTATGTTCTTAAACATGCTTTACCTTTTGTTTCCTCGATGCGTATATTTCTGTTTTTCTGTGCGCACATAAGTTACGTTCCAAGTCAGATAAAATTGTTATTTTAGTTAAGTTATATTTCTTTGCTTGTAATGTGTAATGTGTGCCTTATAAAATAAAATAAATAAATAAAACCGAAAGACCGAAGATAATTGGGGTTTGGAAATTAAACTGGATTATTAAACGGATGATTATATGGATTATTAAACGAGGGGATAAAGCAGTGTCTTACGTCACGGGCGCTATTTTGAATGCCGAATGCACCGAAGGATTTTAGAGTTAACTCACGAGCGGAGGGAGTTACTAGAATCCTGAGTGCATAGAGGAGAATCCGACAAGGAGAATACTCTACTTTTCACACTTTCTGCGAGACAATTAAAACCAAATCTAGGTGTGTGCATTCTGTACAGAGGTTAGTTCGATTTACGAATAAGCTCTTATTGTGTGAGTCTAATTGGTTCAAATTTTAATACAGATGAAGTTCCAAATTCAAATCACGATGCATAATGGAATTCAGTAGGTACCACTTTACTCACGGCTCAGCCGTAGGGATTTAATCACCAGCTTTCGGTGAGGTTTACATGGCATATAATTTGACATTGTCGAGCAGGTGGTGTGAAAAAATATTTTCAGATTTGTAGGAATTAAACCTACATTATCAAAATCAAATCAATGTTTATAAGTAGCTTTTTTTTTGTTTTGTTGTTTTTCAACAACAAAACAAAAAAAAATCTAGTTATAAATCATACTTCATACTAATATTAAAAATACGAATGTGATTATTTAGTTTATTTGTTTGTTGGTTACGCTTGGTACCTACATAGATTAATGACCTAGATTGAGTCTTGTGCTACAATTTATTAACAAACAACTCATGCGAAGACGCGGGCGGAAGCTAGTACAATATCACACTAATATTATAAATGCGAAAGTTTGGATGTTTGTTTGTTTGTTACTCAATCACGCCGTAACAGCTGAATCGATTTCGATGAAAATTGGTATATACGTAGATTATAACCTGGATCACCACATAGGCTATGTTTAGGCCATTATTAAATAATAATATGTGGGTAGGACCACAGTGACTTTCTGTCCTTTTCTCTCCCTACCTGATATCTCCCTCTCCCTAATTACCAACACAGTCATAAATGGATGTTTAAAAACGATACCTGTTTCGAAAGTGCTCTGTGCCAAAACAAGTAATAAAGAAACTGCTGTGAAAATAAGAAAAGAAAAGTGTAGTGGTGTGTGCCTCGCAAGGTGAAGAAATTGAACTACTGGAAGAAAACGATTGGCGATATTCGACCAAGTTTCTGGAAACTAAGGTTGGTCCTGATTTAATCCCACCTTTCCAGTCACTGTGTCCGTATTAAAATATTAGCAACTAGGTATCCGACTAGATCATTCAGAGCCCGCGCGCAATTAGGCTATTTATCCCATAAATCAGTTCCCATGTGATAAAAATGGGGGTCAAGTGAAGTTGCAACAGCGAGCTTAGCTTTATTTCTAGGTTACCTACACATTTAGTAGTGTAACGCGTACGAACTCGCGGGCAACAGCTAGTAAAAAATAATTTTCAATACTTTTATTAGGATAATAAAATAATTTAATAGGAGATAACTAGGCATTATCTTGCGAAAACAAAAAACAAACTTTTGAATTATATGAGTGGATTGAATTATTATCATTAATATAAGAACTTGTGAAAAATTCCAACAGTTTTTATTGCAATTAATAATATTATTCGCAAATGCGTTTCCTTAATAGCTCTTACACCATTAGCAAAGTTAAGTCAGGGTAGAGTAATGTGACTGCTAACAAATCACTCCCTTTTTTATGTGTTAGGGGTCTAGTGGGGTCAACACGTCGAAGCCTGAAGGGTGTATGGGGAAGCGAGGTTTAAGAGTTATTACTTTTGCTTTTTGACGTTGGTTTAGGCTTTTACTAGGCAGTAATTAAATAGTAAAAAATATGCGCAACTTAGCTTTTTAGGCAGCCATAATTTAGTGATTTCTCAAGTGATACCGGGGTGGGCGCCACATGGACATTCGACATAATTTTCATCTGGTCTGTGTTCATTTCAATAATCATAATCATTTATTTGGTAAGAATATTACACGTCATAATTAATTCGGTACACACTGTACACATTTAGTATAGTTCCTACAATATTGATTATAACCGAAATATAAAATAATAAAAGTTATTTAAAATAATAATAAAAAACAAACAAATTTGGATATTAATAAAGAATTACACAAGTCAAATAACATATTAATAATACAATATAAATAGTTATACAACATAATCAATAAGGTAGTCAATATAAAAACAGTCAATATCCAATAGTACAATAAACTTATAGTATCTATTATTTCGTCATGTCAATAAACTCCTCATAACTGTAGAAGGTGTTACTCAGGAACCAGCGCTTCAGTTTGAGTTCAAATGTATAGCAACTGGTTGCCTCAGTTACAGTACAGAGTAGTCTGTTATATACTGTCGGTCCCATTACATGCGTTAGCTTATCCGACTTGGCAAAGGTACGGGACACGGTAGCAAGCCTGTCAGCTCTCCGAGTGTTGTACGGATGCCTATCTCTGTTCTTGCTGAACAGTTCTAGGTTAGACCGCACAAATACAGCAACCTGGAATATGACGATAGACGGGAGCGTCAATATTTCAAGTTCTTGAAAATACGGTCTCACAGAGGTATCCTGCGGTATTCTGACCATTGCTCTCACGGCTCGCTTCTGCATGCGGAAAGCACGCTGTCAGTCAGCTGCGCGCCTCCACAGTTCCACCTCGTACTGAAGGAGCGAATGGACAGTGGCAAAGTAACAGGAGCGAACCACGTGACCAGGCAAGAAACGAGACAGTCGCCCTAACGCATAGCATGCTCCACCCAGTTTTCCACATACCTTATCAATATGGTATTCCCAAGTGAGTGTCCTGTCGAGTTCGAAACCTAGAAACGTGGTGCTCTCCACTTGCTCTATTTTTGTATTTCCCGCGAGAACCGTAAGCTCCTTGGAGGGACGCCCCGATAGACAGATATGGATAAAGTGGGTTTTCTTCAAGTTTAGGAGTAACCCATTGTCTTTAAACCACTCCGCTAATTGAGAGGCAGTTTGATTTAGCTTCTGTTCTAAGCTGTTCAGAGTAGTGGCTGACACAACTGCAGCCACATCATCGGCATACATTAACACCTCCGCGGAGCATATAGCTTCCGGGAGGTCATTGAGTAGTAAGGAGAACAAGATGTTAGAAACCGCAGAACTCTGTGCTACTCCCATGTTCGCAATGAGAGGATGTGACCTCGTCATGCCACATTCCCCTACGACAACCTGAGACCTTGATCTCATTAGGTTTGTGAGCACGGCTAGGGCAGAATCGTGTATGCCGTAATGCCCCATCTTGACCGTGAGAACCGCGTGATCAGCCACATTAAACGCTTTAGAGAGGTCGCAGCAGATTATGGCAACCTGCTGTTTCCTCTCCCGAACATCCATTATCCTCCGCAGCACCTCACGCGCTAGCGACGTGGTCGATCGTCCTTCACGGTACGCATACTGCCTGTCTGATAGCGCGTGAGTAGCTGCCAAGTATAATGTAAGTCATGAGCTTATTCCATTTTCAAGAACCTTTGCTATAGCTGGAATTATAGATACTGACCTATATGAGTCCATATCTGCTCTTCTCCCTTTTCCTTTGTATATCGGTGATACCACTTTGCAAGCACAAGTTGAAAAGATCGGCTAGGATAGGGGCGATAGGACCCGCTGACATACCTAAAAGTTTTATAGAAATGCCATAAGCATCCTTAGAAGGCTTGGGTGGTATCCGTTTCGTAATTATTCCACACACTTCCTCGGCAGTAAATCGAGACAATCGTAGCGAACGATCTGCTGGCGGTCTCGAAGACCCCAGCACGACCTTCACCCTGACGATATTCGCCTTTGGTGCGCCACAGGCCGCGGCTGCCCCTACGAACCTTAAGTTCATTGCATTCACTGCATCTTTTTTTGACTGGAAGGGTTCCCCATTTGTACCTAAGATCGCGTCAGTAAAATCTAACTTGCAGACGTTGTATTTTCCTCTCTCAGAATTTACAATCTGCCACATCGACTTGCATTTATTTTTACTGCTTAAAATAATGTCAGAATAGTAATCATATTTCCTAAATCTAATTAATCAATTTTATAGTCAATATATATTAATTAAAATCACAAGTATCACTTTGAAACGTCAATTTAACCGCCTGTTCCTCTGCTACCAAGCCAGGAAAGAATCGGGCAAGAAACAAGGCTGTTTATTCTATTTGATGATCCTTGACACAATTTATCAAGAGGAATCAATAGTAAAACAAAAGATTTTTACTGAAAGATGTGTGTGGCACAGAATGTTTTGAATTTTTATATAATTTTTGATTCCTAACCTCTGTTAATATGGGTACTTCTTGTGTATTGTATATTTATTATGTATGCTTTCATTGTGTTGATAATCTATATAACGTAAGCTAAAACCAAATACTTCTATCTCCATTATTATAAATACGGGATTTGTCACGTACCGTCTTAGCAGTGTTTCGGTTCAATTCGTGGACCTTCATCAGGGTGAGGGCGATCCGCTCCGAATAACGTCTCGCCTCGCACTGCACGCCGCTGCCCTCTGCACGTGCGTAGACAGACGCGGTGGTGGGGATTGCGTTAACGAAGGCCCAGCGTGTTGACAGGCAGTGTCATCATCATTATCATCACTGCTACTCTCTTTGGTAGTTATCGGTACTGGCAAACACACAACACTAACTATGTCTAATACTTCTATCTTCATTATTGTTTTTTGTCCATCATTTATATTTTATTGTGCTCTTTTTTGGTAAGACTCTTTATATAATGTATCTATTATATAATTATTTATATTTTTTGAATAATTCACTTCACAGTATCTTCAGTTTTGTAAGAATATTTATATTTTATTATGTACTCTTTATGTACGTTCGTGAGTCACCAAAGCCTAGTGCTGAAAATCAGCACAAGTATTGTAAACTAGTTTACAGCACATGCTGAGCTCAGGGCTTTTTGCATAATCCTGTACATGGCTGAATTTCTCCATGCATACACTTTAATTGCCGTAATATGTATTATTTTCTTCCTGTGTGTATGTATTTGTTATTGTGTATAATTATGTTCGTACAAGTATTGCGACTTGTACGGACATAGAGAGAACACATTGCCGTGGGGCGCCGGCAATAGAATGTTGCCCCTCCGCTCTTGCCCGTGGATGCAGTAGGAGTCTGCTAAGGGATACCTCCGAAAGATGGGCAGCAGCGTCTTTTCGTGTTTTCAATACCTATACTGCGCTCGCCAACCCGCCTGCCAAGCGTGGCGAGTATGGCAACAACCCCCTTATGGATATAGTGCAACATAAAACCAGGCTCCAAGTCCCCGGCGGCCCCGCTAATCCTGGCTACGGTAGCAGTCACGGTAACGGCAGGGCCAGGGGTGCTAAGAATCCCCGGGAGACGATCGGCTACCAAACCCTACGACGACCACTGGCCCTGGTAACACACAACATCCGCACTTTGAGGACAGACGAAAAGATTGTTGAGCTGGAAGAAGAAATTAGTAGATTACACTGGGACATTTTGGGGTTATCAGAAGTCCGTAGAGAGGGCGAGGACACGATATCCCTTAAGTCTGGTAACCTGCTATACTACCGGAAGGGCGACCAACAGTCCCAAGGTGGTGTTGGGTTTCTCGTTCACAAGTCACTCATCAACAACATTATCACCATCGACAGTGTGTCGAGCAGGGTCGCGTATCTGACACTCAGAATATCTAAGCGATATTCGTTGAAGGTCGTTCAGGTATATGCGCCGACCTCTTCACACCCAAATGAAGAAGTAGAGTCTATGTATGAGGACATCAGTAGAGCCATACATACGAACAAAACTCACTTTATTGTTGTTATGGGGGACTTCAATGCAAAGCTCGGCATGAGAAGCGATGATGAGTTGAGAGTGGGGCAATTTGGATATGGGCAACGGAACCCCAGGGGACAGAGGCTGGCCGATTTTCTGGAGAAAGAAGGACTCTTTATGATGAATTCTTTTTTCCAAAAGCCGCTTCACAGGAAATGGACCTGGATGAGTCCCAACGGTTCCACGAGAAATGAGATTGATTTCATCTTGACCAACAAGAAACGGATATTCAATGATGTCTCTGTGATTCACAGGGTGAAAACCGGCAGTGATCACCGAATTGTTAGAGCCACATTGCATATGAACGTTAAACTTGAAAGGTCCCGTTTGATGAAATCTACACTCCGACGCACTCGCGCACATATCCAAAACCTCGAAAGCTTTCAACTCGAACTTGCAAATCGCTTTGACTGTCTAGAAGTAGATGCATCAGTGGACGAGATCAATAACAGGTTCGTAGAAACCGTCCATACGGTGGGGTCCCAGTTCTTTAAGACCCCCCGTACCAATAGACCTCAGAAACTCTCTGATGACACCCTTAACCTCACGGCTGAATGACGTTCTTTGCGACTGCAGCCTCCCGATGATGCACAGTCACATAGGCAGCTCAATAGAAAGATTTGGAAATCCTTGCGGCACGATATTCGTACCTTTAATACATCTCGTATTAAAGATACGATAGAGCGGTATAAAGGCTCCAAAGTGTTCGCGAGAGATAATTCTATTGGTCAGAGCCGCATGACGAAGCTAAAGAGGGAAGATGGCAGCATAACGTCAAGTAAAGCGGAAGTGTTAAGGGAAGTCGAAAGGTTCTATGGACGGCTCTACGATTCGGTCACTAAACCTGTTTGCAGTGCGGCCAACGACCCAAGAGCCAAACTGACCCGACATTATACCGAAGATATTCCGGACATCAGCCTGTATGAGATCAGGATGGCCTTGAAGCAGCTTAAGAACGACAAGGCGCCGGGTGAGGACGGAATCACTTCAGAGCTTCTGAAAGCGGGTGTATCACCGGTACATAAAGTCCTTCAGAAGCTCTTTAATTCCGCCTTGCTTGAAGGTACGACGCCAAAAGCACGGAACGGGGGCGTGGTGGTTCTGTTCTTCAAGAAAGGTGACAACACCTTGCTTAAGAATTACATACCCATCTCGCTTTTGAGCCATGTTTATAAGCTGTTTTCGAGGGTCATCGCGAACCGTCTCGAACGCAGGTTTGATGACTTCCAGCCTCCCGAACAAGCCGGGTTCCGTAAAGGCTACAGTACCATAGACAACATACATACGCTGCGGCAAGTCATACAGAAGACCGAAGAGTATAACTTGCCGCTATGTCTCACGTTTGTGGACTATGAGAAAGCCTTCGATTCGATTGAAACATGGGAAGTGCTTGACTCTCTCCAACGATGCCGTATTGACTATCGGTACATCGAAGTGTTGAAGTGTTTGTATAAAAACGCCACTATGTCAGTCCGAGTACACGAACAGAGCTCGAAAGCGATTCCCTTAAAAAGAGGCGTAAGACAGGGAGATGTAATCTCTCCGAAACTGTTTACGACCGCATTGGAAGATGCCTTCAAGCTTCTGGAATGGAAAAGACTGGGCATCAATATTAACGGCGAATACATCACTCACCTTCGGTTTGCCGACGATATTGTGGTCATGGCAAAGTCGATGGAAGAGCTCAGCACGATGCTCGAAGGCCTCAATCGAGTCTCCCAACGGGTAGGACTTAAAATGAACATGGACAAGACGAAAATCATGTCGAATGTCCATGTCGTCCCTGCCCCAGTTATGGTTGAGAACTCGGCTCTTGAAGTTGTCGACGCGTATGTATACCTAGGACAAACAGTCCAATTAGGTAGGTCCAACTTCGAGAAAGAGGTCAATCGTCGAATCCAACTCGGATGGGCAGCGTTTGGGAAACTTCGCAACGTTTTTTCGTCCAACATACCTCAGTGCCTTAAGACGAAAGTCTTCAATCAGTGTGTGTTACCAGTGATGACATATGGAACCGAGACGTGGTCCTTCACTATTGGCCTTATGAATAAGCTCAAAGTCGCTCAACGAGCTATGGAGAGGGCTATGCTCGGGGTTTCTCTACGGGATTGAATCAGAAATGAGGAGATACGTAGGAAAACTCAAGTCACCGACATAGCCCGACGGATTAGCACGTTGAAGTGGCAATGGGCAGGCCATATAGCGCGCAGAACAGATGGCCGATGGGGCTGAAAGGTTCTTGAATGGAGGCCACGGACCGGCAAGCGCAGCGTAGGACGTCCACCCACAAGATGGGCAGACGACTTGGTAAGAACCGCAGGTCGGCGCTGGATGCAGGCCGCTTCCAACCGCAGTTCCTGGAGATCAATGAGGGAAGCCTTTGTCCAGCAGTGGACGTCCTACGGCTGATATGATGATGATGATGAAGTATTGCGACTGCTTCTTGTGTACAGTTTATGTGAATAAATGTCTTTTTTCTCTTCCTTTCTTTCTTTAATATTGCAAATTTGAGGTAATAGGTATTAGCTGTCATGTATTATCTTATCCACAGAACATAAAAAACAATAGAACTAGCATGATGACTTTTTACTAAGAAAACCAGTGTAGCTAAACTCACACATGTAAAAACTAGCACACTTAGAAATAAAAGTTATAATTGGTTGAAAGAGAACGTTCAAAGTGGCCTAAAACCATAAAACCAATTTAACGGATATAAACCCTTAGCTACTATGTAACATGGTTTAAAATTCAATAAAATAAACAGTAACAAAAAATTTAAGTTTACTTCTTCTACTCGGCAAAAGATGGCGCTTTAGAAAATATTTTTATTTTAGTATCTATTAATTAGAAATAAGACTGATAATGCAATGGCTGATACTTGATTACCCACAAAACAAAGCCACTCAACAACAGATGGCGCTGTTGCTAACGATTTTTGTTATAGTCTCTAACAGCAAAGTATAAGATCGATAATGCATTGGCTGTTACTCTCATGCTTAAATAACAGCGCTACTCACTTAGTGATGTACCAATGAGCATACAAGACGAATGTATCGATATCGATTATCACCTACCTACTACGGGTAACGAAATAGGTACGTCAGGTTATATTTGTGGTGGTCGAAATAAAAAGCTTTTCTTTTCTTTCTTTCTTAATATAATCACAGGTATCCAACTCATAAATACTTACTTAAAAAAAAATTATATTACTGCACCATTATTTGATTTTTTTAACTGTAATAGTACGGCAGCACTCATAACCAGAGGAGATACAGGTGCAGTTTCTTTTAAAACATCAGCTCGTTTTCAGATATTTGTTGCTTCAGTATGCTTCAATTAAGTCTACTTTTTGCGTATTTGACAATGCTATGATAGGACAAATAAGATGATGCAATGACTGATATAAAAGTTCGACAGGTGCAAGAACCATGTTCGAAATTCAAAATTGTTCTGAAATACGAAATGTTTTTGAATTGCTCATAAGAGCACGGAGTTCCTAAACTTCTTAATCGCTACAGTACTAATACTTCTTTAATGTGCAATTATAATCTAATAAAATGTTTGTAGAAGTAATTTTGTTTGTCTTGTTGTATGAGAATACTTTTTATCAAATTTGATTAACTTCCCTGTTCAAATTTTTGTCATACTATACAATAAAATGATCCTTATAAAGGACTGCATCGATCTGCATCAAAAAAAAATTACCAACTTGATTCATTTTAAGGCGCTACTCACACTTGACCAAACAAAAATTTAATGCCAAAATGTTTTTCTTCGAAAACAAGCTGATGTTTTAAAATAAACTGCACCTGTATCTCCTCTGGTTATGGGTGCTGCCGTACTGTTACAGTTAAAAAAAAACCACTCTGTATACTGAATTATTATTTGAGGGGCACACTAAAAGTTTCCGGAATCAATAAAAAATACTAATAATGGTCAGTAATGAATTTATTGTTTCTCAAAATATTCTCCCTTTGCGTCAATGCACTTTTTCATAAGATTGAACAAATTTTGAAAACATTTATGCCACTCCTCCGGTGGTGACGTCAGATACATGTTATTCATACTCTTCGACAGCCTCTTCTGGTGATGAAAACCGTTGATCGGGTAATTGGTTCTTAAGTTTTGGGAACAGAAAAAAGTCACACGGTGCCAGGTCATTACTCTGTATGCTGGATGACTCATAAGTTGAACGTTTTTTTAATTTTTTCTATGTCTTGCGCCTTGGGGAAACTGAAAACAGAAGTTATTATATTATTTCACACCATAGGTCTAAAATACATTATGAAAATCATCAATAAAACAACAAGGAATTAACGCCCTAAAACTTATATACCTTTTAATAGGGGTTAACTAATTAAAGCTATCGATAACACATTCATCAGTATATTGGGGTCACATCCCTAATTGAGTAGCTTAAGTTGAGGTTTAAGAGAAACGCGACCTTTAGGAGTATGATTCACAGTCTATTTTGTTTGACGATTTTGCATTTTAAACAAAACTAACAAAAAACATAAAAATAATACTTACCGGTGAAAGGATATGCCCCCTTTTGTTAAATTTTTGGTTCGGCTATAATATTTACACTCCAAAACGGCACAATATGGCTTTTTTATATTTTTTTGAAGTACGTTTACCCCACAGTAATTGAAACACGACTGAAGTGAGCGAAGCTTGTAGTGCGCGGAACTCCGCGTACTTGGTGTTACGCGGGCCCCGCCTACTTACGACTTCTATTGTTTTTTGTGTTCTGTGATCTTATCACTCAGCCTCACGGGCTGAGTGATAATGTTATAAGCTTTCTTTATAAGATTTTTTTTATATATGATTTAAACCTACGTTTGGGAAACTTATAAGAGCTTTTGAAAGTTTATTATAATATCGCAGAGAATACCCCATAAATGACTTATTTAATTTTTCTATCTGAAACTTGGGGATGTGTTTATTTTTACAATGCACATCGCTTTTTTTAAAAAGTCTTGTTTTTATTTGTATGCCTACATTAAGTCTTCATAAATAAATAAATAATAAATAAATATGACTGGACATTTCACACAGCGCTATCTAGTCCCAAACTAAGCAGAGCTTGTACTATGGGTACCAGATAACTGATAGAACATTTATGTACTTTTTTTGTAAATATATACTTATAGAAAAACATCCAGACCAGGAACAAATATCTGTAGATCATACAAACATTTGTTCCGTGGTGGGAATCGAACCTGTAGCCGTATGACCTAAGCCGAATTGCCGTCGTGTCGCAATCGCTAGCCAGGCTATCCTTTTCACACGTGCGGTACGTAGATACTGTACGTGTGAAGGGGATGGCCTGACTAGCGATAGCGAGACGGCAGCAATTGGCTTAGGTAATAAGGCTACCGCTACCTCCTGCGTCTCAGCCGGCTATTCGCCCACTGTACCACGGAGAATATTGCTAGAATACGGTTGGAATATTAATTTCTTTCGATCATCATTTTTCTCTTATCCTCCATTAGGAAAAACCTAAAATCGCAATAAAATGCTTTATAAAGTATATCTTCTTGCATCTTGCACCAACACAAACTTTTTCACATCATTTGTACCATTGTTTAAGTTCCAATTAAATGATTATCTATATGATTGCATAAACTAATAATATGTGTGTCGTACGCAATAACTTTACAAAGCAATATGTTAAGAAACAAAATAGTCTACAACAGCTGCGATGTAAGTTTACATTGTCATACATTTGCGAAAAAAATAGACAACTTTTTTCAAGAAGAAAATATAGAATATATCCCGAAATCTCTCTAAATAATGTAGGCTGGTAGAATGGAGTCTATTATTCATCGTCTCTTTACGAGCCATCTACTTGTCTCAGATGAAACTCCGTTTAGATATTTAACATACTTCACTCATACATACAGGATGCTTCGGGTACGCACAATATCATACTGATAATCCAGTCTGGAAGATCATAGCGATAAAATTTTTTTATTGTTAATAAACGTATCAAATTACATAAAGTAAATAACTGTTGTACAATAAGGAGTTTTCAACAAAACATTCTAAGGCATCATTCAAAACATTCATTCAAAAAGTGCATGTCACTTGAGCGATTTACGTTTGTATCAACTGAGGACAGAGCTGTGCGATCGTCTCGTCGTTTCCAATTGATTACTCCACAGCATAACACGGCTACTTACTCTGACTCTTACACAATAACCGCTACTCGTCTCTGGAATAATATGCCACCAAATTATTTCGAGGCTACTTCAGTGGAAGCATTCAGATTGAAAATCTATAGGCACCTTCTCGGTCAAATCGACCAAAAATGAGCAACTTAATCGTTCCTTATCACTTCTTCTATTGTTATGTATGTATGTATTTTTATTTGATATTGGTATAGTTTAGTATATGATATAAAGTATTTAAGTAGTATGTACCTATGCTATTTTTATTAGTCCTGTGCAAATTTTTCTTTAGTTCCCTTTCCTGTGCACTACCTACACATCTTTATCTACAATACACAAAGGTTATCTGGAAGAGAATGCTCTTTAGCATTAAGTTCGCCTTTGTACTAGTTTTATAAGTGCAATAAAGTATTTTCAATCACTCAATCAATCAATTTACCCATGCAAAAAGAGGCATTTATCAAACGTAATGTTAGAACTTGAGTCTGACTATCACTATGTGGGATATCTTCACAGTTCTGCACACTGAGTACGAGATCCGAGAATAGTATTTTTCAAACTTGAGATCCGAGAAGAATCCATTATGAGGATATAGTCATGAGCGTAGAAAAATATGGATTATGAAAAGTTAGATAAGATTAGAAAGTTCTTTATTACACTAATAAAATAATACACAGGCAAACTTAATGCTAATCAGCATTTTCTTCCAGCTAATCTTTGTGTAGTGTCGATAAAGTGGTAGTGCAAGAAAATTGAAAGTTAATCAAACTTTAGCTTAAAAATAGATTTACAAAAAATTAAAATAATTATAATATACATACATAAACGAAATACATAAATATATCTACATAAAGTGCTTAATTTTGTTGGGTATCTTGAAGAGAGATGAAGTGTTTAAAGTGTTTGGATTTGAAGGTTCCCATAGAGGCGGCCCTGTGGATTTCCACTGGAAGAGAGTTCCACAAGCGGATAGCAGTCACAATGAAAGAGTCAAAGTCAAAGTTAAAATCTTTTATTCAATAAAATCACAAGGATTACTTTGAAACGTCAATTTTACTGCCTGTTCCTTCGCGACCAAGCCAGGAAAGAAAGGCAAGAAAACAAGGCTGGTTATTTTTTTTTATGATCCTTTTAGAATACATAACAATACAGGAAATAAATTACGTCTAAATTGCAACATTTGGAATGAGTTGTGAAGAAAGAAATTTTATGCTATTTTATGAGAAGAACGAGAAGGACGATCAGGTGGAAAAAGAGAAAAACGTTCTTTAAGATATCAAGGAGACAGAGGATTTGGAAGGATGTTATAAAGAAGACAGCGTATATGAGTATCCCGACGAAACCGGATTTTGAGTCACTTTAACTGCGAGCGGTACTGTGAGATGTGGTCGTACTTGCGTAGTCCGTATGCATACATGATGCAGAGGTTTAACAACTGATTCAGTTTATTAAGTTGCTCCTCAGTAGCGTCGGGATAGCACAAATCTGCATAATCTAGGATAGGGCTAGGGTAGAATTTACAAGAGTAATTTTATCTGAAAAAGGAAGGAAGTTTTACATGCGATTTAGAGCGTGCATTGATCCATACATCTTCCTGCTGACTTCAGTAATATGCTGCTCCCATGTGTTCTCAGTGATGATTAGGCCAAGATTACTTCAGAGCAGCAAGCTAAGGAGACATTGTTATACATAACATAAGGGAGAGAGTTTAGATCAAGCCTAGAAATAAAGACCCGGCTGCCAGTAATCATCACTTGGGTTTTACTAGTGTAGATCTGTAGTCCAAATTTATGTGACCAAGAAGAGACAGCACGTAAATCCTCAGTCAGGAGGTGTATGGCATCATGAATGTCCTTGGGACTGAAAGAAAGGTAGAGCTGTATGTCATCAGCATATAGGTGAAATGAAGAGGAACGGAGATCAGAGACCAAGGTATTTATGAAGACAGAAAAGAGAAGAGGGGACAGGACTCCACCCTGCGGAACGCCCTCAAAAACATCGCACCAGCCAGAGTACGTATCGTCAACTTGAACACGCTGCTGGTGTCCACTAAGGTAGGACCGAAACCACAGGCAGATAGAGAAATGTTTAGGAAGCGCAGAATCATAAGTAGTATGGAATAATCTACACAGTTAAAAGCGTTGCTGAAACCAAATAGAGTTAGGTGAGCTGTCTGTAGTCCATAGCAAATTTAATATCATCAGTAATTTTAAGTAGAGCTATGCTAGTGCTATTTGCGGAGCGAAAACCTGACTGGAAAGGGTTCAAGAGTTGAGAAGAAAATAAGAAAGAGAGAAAAGTTGGGGATAAAACAATCATTATTCAAGTGAGAACAATAATCTCCTATCAAATATACATAATCGGACGCAGCATTCTGTATATATAACATCCAAGATGGATAACAAAGACGATGGAACAATCGCTCTTACAATTATCATTAAGCAGTAACGAGATGTGAGATGTGGGCGGATGCCATCAAATGAATTACTACCAATTACAAAGCCTTATCTTCCATCCGGGATGGGATCTGAACAAACTTCGCAATTGAGTTGAGCTTGTAACTGAATTTGAAAGTTCTCACAATTTTATACTTCGGTAATTTAATTTTCGGTTAAAGTTTGTGAATAATTTGAATCTACATAATATTGTGATACAGGATGAAAAAAGAAGCCGATGTCTCAAAAAAGAGCACCCTCTTCTTACATCATAATGCCCCTATGTCATTATGATGTATGATTTTCTTTGTTATGGAAGTCGTCATCGGCCGAAGTATGCCGGGCGTCGTCGGCCGAACGTGAACCGACATCGGACGATGTCGGTGTACGCGCTTTCTTAGGTTTTACTTCCGACTCCCAGTATAGTTTGGCTGATGACGGATTAGGTGTATTCAAGCCGTTAGCCCGGCTTGCACAATGTTCCCTAAACGTATTTAGCTAATAAACATAGTAAAATTTGATGTATATTATTGATTTGACAACTCTCTTAATAATATTTAGACGCATCGTTGCTCAAGTCACCCTTATAGTTTTATTTGTAGGCCTCACTACTTCATTATGTCAAATTATTTTGATTCACTGCAATTATAAAGATCATTTAGAACTGGGTCTTAATGTAAGGGAACTCAGAGTACGCGGTGGAGGGGCGCACAATTTAAGATTTATGAATCAACTAGCTGACCCGCCGAACTTCGTACCACCTTGACATGCATATGACGCGGGCTGCCAATGTACATCGGCGGTACAATTATCAACCGACCATCATTAGCTGCATATACATATGTATAAGAAAGGAAATTTTCTTCATTTTTTTTTGAGTGAATTTTTCCAATATTTTAATAGTTATTCTGCTATTCGAGGTGGAAACAAATCCAACAAATCAAAAAACATCAAAATAGGTCCCGCCTTTCTGGAGTTATAAATGGTGTAACTAACCTGACTTTGTTTTATATATATGTAGATTTAGTGTAAATTTATGTTATTTATGGAGGCGTGTCCGTTTCCATACGTATACTGCGACACCCTGAATAACGAATGTACTGCGCAGTGGTTAGTTAATCTGATCGTTCATCTATTCGAAAAAATGTAATTAAAACTTATCTTCGACCGTGTTCTCCAAACCTTTTCAAAGTTGTCTGGAAAAGATCACTCATGCTCAGAAGACCCTCGATTATACTTCGCGAATAATCTGTTTTTGGTGGTGTTGTTGTATGTCTGTCTGTCTCTGGCATTGTAGTTCCTTAACGGATGAATCGATCTGGACGAGGTTTTTTTAATAGAAAGCTAGTTTAATTACGGTGGTTCTAAGCTACGTCTGATGAAGATCAGGTCAGCCGATCCAAAGATATCAGAAAAAAACAAATTCAGTTTAGTTTTAATTATGGCCAATAACTTAAAAATACAAGATTTGTACTGATGTACTAATGAATACCTTTTATTAAACATGCCACTTGACAGGATAGTCCCATTCGGGGTTTTTTACTCTTCTTGAATCCCAATATCTCAAAACCGCCACATTTGAGCTCATTTAGTCACACCAGGATTGTGACATCACTACTTACCTACATGGAGTACGCTAAAAGTTTTGCACTTCTAGCTAATCGGAACTATTTGAATTTCGAATGTTATATTTTTTGAAACGTTGCAAACTTCTAAGTAAAAAAAATAAAAAATTGGCGGGATATCATTTGTCAATTGTTTCTTATCTTATCACACATCAAAGTTCTACGTACGCAACGAAAATGGAGTTAAGTCGAAAAGATTGTAGAGCGATGATTTTTTTATGATTTTAAAAGTTCTCTCTCTCTCCGCAAGACTTTGCCGCTCGTCTTCAAAATGCTTTTGGGAGAAAAGCACCTTGTTTGAGCACCGTAAGGCGATGATTTGCTGAATTTGAGAGAGTTCTGGTTTCTTTGCATGACGAATTTCATGAAGGGCTTCAGCTGCCGTCAACGAAAATAGTGTGGCTACTGTTAAGCGGCTAATTGAAGAAAACCCGCGGATTACTTATGAGACAATTTGAGGACTATTGGGGATCGGTATGAACCAAATTCAGAAAATTTTACACGAAGAATTGAAAGTTCGGAATCTTTGTTGTCGTTGGATCCTTCAAGAACTGACAGCAGAGCAGAAGCGGGCTCGCATGGAATGGTGCTCACAGATGCTACTGAAGTACGACCACGGACATTCTAATGCTGTTTATGGCATTGTCACAGGAGACGAAACTTGGATTTATTGTTTTGAAAACAGGATTTTTTTGTGAATGAATGTTTGAAAATGAGAACAGGCCAACAAAAATGAGGCAGGCGAAAAAAGTTGGTAAAAAAATGAGCGCGTTTTTTTTCTCTGCTACGGGTCCTATCTGCACAGTTCCACTTGAAGATCAAAAGAGTGTTAATGCCGAGTGGTATTCTACCATTTGTTTACCCAGGGTGTTAGAAAAAGTTCGCGAAAGATGACCAAAAAGCCGCTTTCTCCTACATCATGACAATGCTTCTTCACACACGGCCAACAAAACAAAGTCAGTTTTAGCTTCCGATAAAGTACAACTCGTCACCCATCCTGCACATAGCCCCGACCTAGCACCCTGTGATTTTTGTATTTTCCCCAAAATCAAAGATTTGATGAGAGGTTTCACTTTTACCAACTCCGAAGAGGCAGTGATCATCAGACAGTGCAATCAGCACGCAGAAAACATGCCTTCAGATCTGTGGTCCTCCGGTTTAAAAAAATGGTTCGATCGCATGAAGAAATGTCTAAAATGTAAAGGAGAGTATTTTGAAAAGCCATATACATAATATTTTAGTTATAACATATTGTTTTTCTAGTTACGCAAAACTTTTAGTGTGACCTACGTACTAGTATATACCAAATTTCATGATGATCAGATCAACGCTACGAAAGTTATCCTCGGACAAACAGACATACATACATATATACATACAAGGCAGATTTGCCCAAGTTGATTTTGAGATCTTGCTTCACGATCAATGAATCAAGAATTTGAAAAACCCGTAATTATTGTTATTATTGATAAGTTTGTTTATTGCAGGAGTATACTCATACTCATTTATTCAAACCGTAGGGACACAATAGAACACTTGGTTACCTCAATAATAGTACTTACTTAATTACATGTATTTATCTAAGTAAATATTTTGAGAAGCATTTCGTATACGTTACATTTATGCATCTAAATGAATAATTATGCAGGCACATAAGATTATAGCTGGTGTAGAGAGGCATTGTCAAAGAATTGATTATAATACCTAATTTGAATTTTAAATTGGTGCGTATGTCAGTAAGTAACAATAATTATAAATATTGAATTGCATTAGTCATTGATTATATTTTATGGAATGTTAAGATACGCATTTAATTTCAAATCGTAGTTGCTGCAAAAGGGCATTGTCATCTTACCTAAATCTATATATATATTATATATAAAAGAATGTTAGTTACACCATTACACTATTTACAAGAACGGCCGATTTGGCTGAAAATTGGTGAGGAGGTGGCTTAGAACCAGGAGACGGACATAGGATACTTTTTATCCCGTTCGATCGCGTTCCCGTGTGACGTAACATAAAACGTCAAAGAGAATACAAGCCACTATAAAACGTGGTATAACAAAACGCAAATGACAGCTAAACGTAATTTGGTATATGGTTAAAAATGACAGCTAAACGTAATTTTGTCTATGGTTAAGTATGGTTGTAAATATATAAGTATAAAAATCGGGTTAGTAATGATGGCCGGGGACAACAACTGACAATTCTACCAGGGTGACGTATATTGACAGCCCGCGTTGAATGCATGTCAAGGCGGTACGAAGTTCGGCGGGTCAACTAGTAATGAATAACAATAAAAATGTATACCTAATTCTATAAGGTATTTGGTGTTATATTAAATATAACTATTTGACTATTTGATATAACAGCAATCACTTGTTGTACACCTATTGTAGCCGAACTAATTAAAATAATAGGATTATCTATAATCCATCAGCTTATTATTTAATCTCCTTAAAATAATATTAATGGGTAGGGAAGTTATATCTCGGCCAGTTTTCAGAATTTAAATTTAAATCTGCGGTCGCCAGGACCCCAAGACAACCTGTTCACACACAGATATAAAATAATACATCTATCATAGAGGCGCTTGACAAATTAGGTATGCAAAACTTAATTATGTTTTCAGTATTTTTCTCATCAACATGCCAAAGCTTCTATAGGTGTATGGTAATAGGTACTTGTAATAAAAAAGTACATACATAGTAAGTAATCGTCATGATTTGCAAGTTTCAAGTAATCAGTTAACTATAATCACTTACCTACTTATTATTGTATCGTATGGTTGAATTTTAGCCTAGAACCTAAAAATAGAAATTTATTTTAGAACTGTCCTCAAGCGTAAGCTTTGTCTCGATTCAGTTTTGAATTCAGTTTAAGCATACGGACTATTAGTGTTAAGGACATGATCTAGGCCGTCTTAAACTAAGCTGGGGCCCTTGGGCACACAAGAATTGGGGGCCCTTTTGGAAAGCAAAGAAAGCGAATTATAATAACATTTTATCATCATCCGGGGATTCCCCCAACTATAGACTAGAATGTCAACATTCTATTTTAGGTCTCGCTTAGACTGTGCAGCTTGACTTTGGAATCGGAGTGGTTTGCACGAGTGATCGCTAGATGGTGTACTTAGTAAATTTGGATGCGTTCTGAAATTTTATTAATTAGTAGGTACAACCCGTCAAAAAAATAGTCTGTGGCGCTGTTACTGTGCTCGAAAAAAATGTTTTGAGAATATACTTACATATGTGTGAGAAATTGTCGATACTTCGGGGTCCCCTGAGGATAGGGGCCCTGGGCACGGACCCCGTGTGCCCTTATGGTAAAGACGGCACTGGACATGATGTATGTACGGGGTTTATCTATCTTTATGGTTTCAGGGATTTTTCTCTAGTCCACGTGGCCAGTGTTGCTAGGTCCAATAAACACGGTTATTGCCCGTTAGAGATTATGGGGCCGGCGTAATCGCCTCGTGGAGTCATCATGCTTACACTTTATTAAGAATACGGACAGATTGTATTTCCGCTTTATGTAGAGCTATAAAACATTATGGCAAGCCTTAATATCGTGTTCCGAGACGTAAATCCACAAGTGATTCGAAAATTTCCATCGTATATCATTCATACGGTATAGGCCATTAAGACTTAAGACCGCCCACAATGTTTCGACTAGACATCGGCTGGCTAGAACTGGGTGCTTAATAATTTTTAGTAGTAATAAAGCTCCTTGTGAAAGAGTCCCGCCATCCCCTTTCCATAAAACAATCAGAGGGCTTAGCCTAGTTACATTCGATTAGCGATAACGCTAGTCGATAAGTTCGAAAATGTATTTGATTTGACACATGCTATGGAAATATCACGTGATATATCGACAACAAACCTATGTAGGTATCGAATCTATTTGAAGCGAATGTAATTTGGCTACGGGCCCAGTACACACAAAATAGTTGCTTGACATAAACAGACATATACAATAATTTATTTACTAAATAGCACACATAATACATTTACAACAGTGAGACACAAGATAGAAAGAAAACTATTTATAATAATAAAAAAATGAAACAATAAAAACAGAATCAAACGTTTATATATAAATTAGTTTTAAACATGAGGTAGGTATCTTGTGTGCTATAGCAGCAAAAAGGCTTCGACCCAGCATTATGTCCACTGGATTAGCAGTGGACGCTGTTATTCTGCGAGACTTCCTAATCACTCACTAGACCCACTGTGAACGAATTTAAATAAAATAAAATAATAAAATGAAACAATTTCGGTTAGAAATTAGCAAAAAAAACAATGCTAATTGCTAACCAAACAACAATCAACTATAGTATTTCCATTTCTTTATTTTCTCGATGACAGTTTTAATTTGATAGTTGTAGTGTTGTGTCCAAATAAGTAATGATATCGATCGCGACAGTGACGATTCATCATATTTTGATTAAAATAAATAAATACAGATTTCCTGTCGTTATAATTATTTCGTTTCATTGTCGAGTACCTTTACCTACTTAGTTTTACAACAGATTCGAAAATTTATAAGAAGTAGGCATTATCAATCAAGAATTAATACGTGTAACATCTTGTAATGAAATATAATATTAGTTAATAAATTTGTACAAAAGTATCCGGCAGTAGTTTAGTTTCTTACATTTTATAAAAAATATCGGGTCTGTTATCGTGTTACGTTTATCGATAGCTCCATCCCTATCAGTTTCTCCGACTCTGGTATAACCTTGTACGTGCGTAAGCGTCATATTTTTATAAAATAATGCATACATAATATAAAAAAGACGCTCGTTCAAGTTTTCACAGAAGCTGTCATCGAGAAAATAAAGAAATGGAAATAGCACCTATAAGGTATACAACTGAAGGGCCACCATCAGAGAAAGGCATTGCTAAAATACTATTACACAAACCAATATCAAAATATTTGAACGAATGAAGATTGACCTTCTTTGATTAGCGTTCCGCACATTCCGTACCTTTGAAATTTTTCATTCATCCCACGCTTACGAAGGGTCACCAAAATGTATCGTCATGCAAAATTTTTGCATAACAGCATCTAAGATATATCTACGGCTGTAACTATAGACTGACATGGCAAAACTTTATGGGTTCCTAAATCGAATTTGAAATCAAAACAAATCCTCAACTGGATACCATTATAGATTGAAGACTTCCGTGGCGCAGTGGGCGAATAGCCGGCTGAGACGCAGGAGGTAGCGGGTTCGATTCCCACCGCGGAACAAATGTTTCCATAATCTACAGATATTTGTTATATTGATGTTATGTTGATATAAATTATAAGTACTTACAAAAAAAGTATCGGTTATCTGGTTCCCATAGTACAAGCTCTGCTTAGTTTGGGGCTAGATAGCGCTGTGTGAAATGTCCAGCAATATTTATTTATTTATTATTTACTATAGAATAAACTGGCCTGTCTTTACAGGAATAAACTAAAAATCGCAACACAAAACACTCATAAGTTTTGAACTTTACACATAAGCTATGTTCAGATTTTTCAAACTTTCGCGATCACTGTTCATAATTATTGATTAAAGTGGGTATTTATCGCGTATGTACCTTTTTTATTTGTTATGATATGTCAGCCCGAGACCATGACTGTTGCTGAAACAGCTGAAACGTCGGGATAACAAATAAAAAAGGTACCTACATACGCGATAAATACTCATTTTAATCAATAATTAGGTTCAGATTGTATTTATGTCTATGTTAAACGTATGTAACTATACATATAAACGTTCTAAATCGAATTCGAAATTCTTATCATCTAAACCTAGCCTTAACCTAACCTAATTGTCTTCGATCTCTCTCAAAGATAATGTAAAAATCCTACAGACTTTTAAGAATTTTTGAACAAAAGTCAGAAATTCATCTAGTTACTCGAACAGAAAAAGAATAGTCGTCCCAATCAGATATTAAAGCGAATTAAGCGCTGTAAGATTTATTGCAAATTCGAATCTTTCTGGGTTGTTTACACGATCGGACTTCGTCTGAACTGGATCGGTCGCCGAATTTAGTGCGCTAGCTTACTTCAATCGTGTGTGCGAGTCTTTCGAAGTTCCTTAAGTGTGGAGTTTTTCTTTTGCCAAAATTTTATTCGCTGGATTGATAATGTTACGAGCTGAGGGTTCGGGATAAAATAATTAAAACTAATCTAACCAAAATAACACTTTTATTCAACACTAAAATGATAAGATCACTAATTCACACCTCTCTGGTGCACAATAAACCACTAAAGTCAACAAATATTCACACATGTCGCCTAATACAGACTGACTCTTTGGGCGTCTTTATGCCCTATTTATACCGCACTCAGTTACTACACGTTTCGCGAATGTTCTCAAAGGTTCCGCCGGGAACTAGAAGTGTTTAGGTATTTCAATATAACTACTATTTCTTATTCTGTGCTACTGCAGGTAAAAACTTAGTAGGTTCTATTCTGTGTCACAGTAGGTATAAATTCGAGAGGCTACTTATTCTGTAACAGACTCGGGCGTATTATTAGCATAGGTTCCCATAGATTAAAAAAAATATTATTACTGTATGTATTACGTAGAAGCGTGCGTAGAAGGTTTTTGAACCGTTTTGGAAGATGAATGCAGCATTAGCTAGCTGAGTAAAAACCGCATGCCTGGGAATAATTACTTAATATAATAAATACTTAATAACATATTAATTCATTCATTTGACTCTAACGTAGTAAGATTTCAAAATACATACGAAAGTGAGTTTGTTTGAATGAATTAATAAAAATTCTTTATTATACCTTACAAGCTAGATACAGAATGAGAAACAAGGAAATGTATAATGAACGGTCTTTCGCTAAAAAGCGATCTCTTCCAGACGACTTTTGGATGGACAAGAGTATTATTAAATGGAAGATTAGCCGATGTGTATTAAGAATAGGTAATAGAGTACCTACTAATTAATTATTTTTTTGTACTATATAGAATATTAAAAGAATTTATTACCTGTAACGGTTGACTGGTAGAAAATGCTTTTAGCATTAAGTCCTCCATTTGTACATTTTTCTTTTTTTTTGCAATAAAGAATTAAAACAAACAAATAAACAAACTTCTAAATAAGACATGTTGATTTATATACTATCTCATAAAATTTCAAGATTAGACTTGAACCTGCAAACTTCCTCTTGATACGAGGATGCACTACCAATTGCTCTACAGGCTCTTGTCACGTCAGGGTCGAAATTAGTGAGATGATTCAGATTACGGCTAAAGCGCCGTTAGCTTCATCTACAGGAAAACTTATACAGTTTTTGACATGTTAGTTTACGTAAGTGTTCGGATGACACTATCAAAATAAAATACTAAGAATGTTGATCTTAGAACCCTGAGCGAAAGTTCCCTTTTGAAATATTTCATACAGTAACCCAGTACTCGAATAGTCTTGAAGCAAGTCGCCGTGTGTGCCGACTCTAAAGACGATTGCTGAGACGAAGAGCAAATCAAATTCTAGTCAGCTCGCTTGAGCGATTAAAAGAGGTTCAAATGTTGAAGAAATAACGAGAATGAAAGAGATTTCAGACTCACTGCAGTTTGCTTTTGTGCTCAGTTAGATTCAATGGTTTTTTATCAGCGTTGTGTTTTCATTTGTCCGGTTTTGCTAATGGTAGCTAAGTCGATAATCATTCCGACAAAGTTAGCAAATCCAAACCAATGATATTAAGACACATTATTAAAATTACAACTATTTTGATTTGAAACATCGTGACGTCACAAAAAGTTTAAATAATGCAGTTAATTCTGCCTTGAACATCTCTACATCTATGAGCGCACAAAAAACTGTTTTACAGGTCCACCAAACAATAAATTATTTGTTGAAAAATAACTTTTTCTTAATAAGCTTTTATAAGATAACCGCAAGCAGATTCAAATAAATTCAAACACTTGTAGCCATATTCTATTCAGAATTTCCGTGGTCTATCATCCGTCTCCATCATGAGACCACCTCCATGGTACCATATTATTGCATACCATATTATTACCGACGTTACATTAAGCATTCCAAATTACAGCTCAGTCGATTGGGGGAACTGGTTTAAAATTGAGTTGCAATATTTGCAAAAAACAAACGTTGGAAGTTAAATAATAGCTTCTAATAATAATAAAAACATATTCGATGACTAAGGGCCGATTTCACAATTTTCTTTGGAAACTAAGTTTAATAAAACCACATTTTGTTTAACTGAGTTCAAATGTGTAAGTTTATCTCGGCTTAAGTAAAATATTTTATATATGTAAATTAGTAATAATAATAAATATTTCTGGACATTTCACACAGCGCTATCTAGCCCCAAGCTAAGCAGAGCTTGTATTATGGTAACCAGATAACTGATAGAATATTAATATACTTTTTTTTGTAAATACATACTTATAATATATAGAGAAATAACCAGACCCGGAACAAATATCTGTAGATCATGCAAACATTTGTTCCGCGGCGGGAATCGAACCCGCTACCTCCTGCGTCTCAGCCGGCTATTCGCCCACTGCACCACGGAGGTCGTCAATCGTATGTGAAATCGAATTCACCAGCTCTGTTTTGTTCGCGTTTACTAAAACGAGGTTTACCTAGAATCATAGACAAAAAAGCGATGCGTTTTGTATTTGCAACATCAGTGTCTTGCTGCAATTAAACTTAACAAAACTTTTTAGTATCATAATAGTCAAATAGAACTGTCATAATCACTTTTTGTCGTTACTTCAAAACCGCCGTAGTATCTCATGAAAGGAAAAATGCACAGTAATTGAAAAAAAACCTACCAATTAAGGTCAAATTTGCAAACAAAAGGTATTGTCTATTGAGGGTTGTTGGATATGAAAAATAATTATTTCTTGTTATACTAATATTAAGATGAGGTAAAATTTGTGAGTTTGTTTGTAGGAATGTAATGGGATAATCTCAGAAACTTATGAACTGATTCTGAAAATTGTTTCATGATAGAAAGCTATTCAATGACTAATGCAATTCAATGTTTTTAATAAAATTAATGTTACCTACTGACACAAGCAGCAGTTTAGAACTCAAAATAGGTACTATTATAATCAATTCTTTGACAATGCACAGCTATTACAGCAGCTATAATCTTATGTACCTACATAGTTGATAGTCAGTATTTTTAAGCTTAAATGAAAATAGGTGTATATGAAATGCTTGTCTGTTTCTGGCACCTCTACTTAGATGACTCTACTTAGACATGTAATTAAGTAAGTACTATTATTGACGTAACCAAGTGTTCCATTGTGTCCCTACGGTTTGAATAAATGAGTATGAGTATTCATGAATTAAATCATGAGTGCTATAGGCTATAAATTAGTTAAAGTCAATTCGAAGAAAGACAGGTCAGCTAGTCTGTATATTCCTTAGCGTACATTAGGGCGGCGTTTTATCTCCCCTCCTTTATAAACTCCATATCCAAATAACTTCTCCTACCGCCCCTGTATGCTGACGACATTCATATTTATTTATACCCATGCCAATGTTGATAACCTTAATTAAGCCATTTGCACCATAAGCCATGGATAGGATCCATGCCCCGCTCGTCAGTGCGATAGCCAGTTATGGCCAATCAAAATATTGCAACATTTTAGCCATCGAGACTTTGGAGCTTGGAGCGTCGAGGCGTGGGGCGTCGAGAAGCCAATGCGTCAATTTTTTATAGGCTCCTGCACTTTTGTGATCTGATGCGTAACCACATAAGCAGTACTACATAAATGTGATAAATGTCGTAATTAATATCATCAAAATATATTCCGTCAGTAGTTCAAAAAACTGATCCCATATCGATTACACCGCGCAAAAATTGACGAACTCTGAAATATATTCAGGGGGGTATAAAAGAATTCTTTATTCTTTATTGTACACAAGAAAATGCATTACAAAGTACAGAAATAAAGGACATGTACAAAGGTGAGCTTAACCCTAAGAAGAGTTTTCTTCCAGCAAACCTTTGAGGCTAGAGAGAGAAATGATTTTAAAGGTGCGTGTACAAGAACCATATATATGTACATATATCTTAAGAAATAAAACGAAATATACCTAAAGTAACTAATAATACTAGTGGTTCGCCCCGAACTGAGATCTCGGGAGTCTCCGATTTAAACAAAAAAATATTATTTGTAATCTTTGACTATCAAAATAGTGTCACGAAAAAATAACCAATAACTTGACCTACAGTTTCATTCAAATTACAGGTAACGGGAGTTCATGTACTGTGGTTACTTTTTTTGGGGTACAAATTGCAGTTATTCTGGATTTCAGACTTTTGCCTATATTTGTGTCATTTAAGCTACACACATACTAAATTAGAGCACTGTGGGTTCACTGGTGTGCCCTGTGAATTTTGTCAAAGATTTTATTATGGCTAACAACTCAAATACTATAAAGAAGTTACAAAAAATAAAAACGGAGGCTAAATGTACTAATAAATAACTTTCATTTGATATCCCACTTGACCAGTTAGCCTAATTTTCATTTTGTTTACTCCTCTTGAACCCCAATCAACCCCCCAACATTTTTAGCTCATTTGGGCACACCAAAATTTTAGTAGTATTAAATTTCACGATGATCGGATCAACTCTTCGAAAGTTATCCTCGGACAAACAAACACACAACATACAACGCCGATTTGCCCAAGTTGATTTAGAGATCTCGCGTCGCTCGATCAATTAAGAATATAATATATAAAATAAGAATGAATAGTAGATTATTAACCAAGGGGATAAAGCAGTGTCTTCTGTCGCGGGTGACGATTTAAATCGCGAGCGTAACGAAGGACTCGAGGTTTACTCCCGAGCGTAGCGAGGGTGTTAAAAACTTAAATCACGAGCGAAGCGAGGGATTTAAGACGAGTCCTGAGTGTAGCGACGGATTTAAGTTCACCCAAGACTAAGACAGCTTTATCACCGAGAATAATACTCTACTTTTCGTACCATTTGCGAAAAAATTAACACAATAATAATATGAGATAAGCATTTATTAAAAATAATGACAATTAAAATAAACTTAACGTTTATGTATTTGAAGAAAACAAAAACACGGCAAATTCCTAGACTAATATTTTTTTGTCGGAAAAGCAAAGGCATCAAGCTCATACGGCCTCGTCGGTTTTCGTAATTTTATTTAATAATCATAACTGCATAATAAATGCGTATTCCTTTTTCAAAAAGATGTATAATGCTTTATATACAAACTCAATCGTGTAAACACAGATGTAGTTCAGTATAAATTTCGGTAAGTATTCCAAATTTAAATCACATTCTCCCCCTTCTCTATGAATGAAATTCAGTACAATTTTCTTTCCCTGTTTTTAACAGGTTAAAAATGACTATTGTTATGTTCTCTTTTTGTGGCATAGAATGTCACTTTTTTGAGCAAGTGGTACGAAAAGGTATATTAAATATGCTTGACGAAGAAATGTTTCTACATTTTACGCTAAAAAGTCATGTTAATCCCCCTTTAAACTTTATCTAGAAAATCACATGACCAACGTTTAACAAGTAACAACCCCCCAAAGTTATTATGAAGATTTGTTGAATGTCATCAAGAACAAACAAACCACTTGATCACTAATACACGGTGTCCTTTAAATCACTGTTTTCATAGAACAAACGTTGCTCAGACCATGGTCTAGTAACTGTTTATAGCATCAAATAAGAGAATAATAAAAACAAATTTAGACCTTCTCAAACAAGTCTAACTTTGTTCAAAAACTAACCGTGACATGAAGTTCATTGGCACGCTAGCCGTAGCGTATACCTACTATTATTTATTTTGTGGCGATACGGCGGCATTCAAGGGGTGAACGACAGACGTCCTGTCCAGGGCGTAACGTTAAAATAGACGTTTTAAGTTCGCAACTTTTTATGTTTTTCAAAACCCGATTTAGTTTTTTTTAATTTGATTTTATAAACAGTTTGTAGACCATGGTCTGAACAACGTTTGTTCTGGGAAAACAGTGATTAAGAAGACACAGTGTTTAAATAACACTCATTGGGAGATGTTTGAGATGAAGAATGGGGCAAAGTGGGTGACCTCACGAACGTAGATGTTTTGATGTGTAACATCTTTCCGCTCGGTTTGTGCGAGCGATTTTGGCAAAAGGGACGGAAATGTGTAACAGGAAACCGGGGAAGCGTTTTGACCAATGAGCGCGCGCGGTGGTTAGATGTTTTTCACTGCGAGACTATTATGGCCTCTTTCATTTAATGGAAATAAGGATTTGTTATGGAGGTTGTATTTCATCAATAAGAAATGTAAGAAAGTCGTGTTAGTTACACTATTTATAACCCAAGAACGGCTGAACCGATTTGGTTGAAAATTGGTAGGGGTAGCTTAGAACCAGGAGACGGACATAGGATACTTTTTATCCCGTTAGACCGCGTTCCCGTGTGACGTGACATAAAACGTCAAAGAGAATACAAGTCACTATACAAAATATCGGAAAAATTCACGGAAAAAGAAATTACGACGAAAATTCATTTTCTTATACATAATGATGGCCGGGGACAACAGTTGACAATTCTACCAAGGTGATGTATATTGACAGCCCGCGTTATATGCATGTCAAGGCGGTACGAAGTTCGGCGGGTCAACTAGTTATGAATACAATGAACCTCATTCTATTTTTAAATATAAGTACGGTTAATCGCATTTACGGAGCCGTATCGAATTTTCAATTACCAACTTCCATATGAATTCGGTAGATAAGATGAAGTTTTGCTTCGTGTTTTCTATTTTGTTTGAAATTTTTTGTTTATATGTTGTACAATAAACATGATGTTACACATCATATGCGACTACTGTCAGGCTCGTATTTTTGCAGTAACGCTTCTTTGCACACGCTTGACTTGGGGATTAAGCTGGTGAACGCGTTACGAAAAGTGCGGATGGAAGTTGAGAGTGAGATATACGTTAGTGAAGATAGAAAGAGAGATGTTACGTATCGTATATTACTGTAGGAGTAAAAGAGAGAGGTGCGATTGCACATTTTCTTTCTCTCTTCCTCTCATAGCCAGTGCATGAAATATAACTAATTCATTTGATTATTTTCGTAATTTCATTTCTTTCTTTTTACAAATTTATAAATTAATATTTTGAAAAAGAAGTTTTACTTCAGTCGTGTGGTCTAAAGCACACTCGTTTTTTTCATTGGTAAGATCATATTGCCCAGATAAACCTTGGACGGTTATTACTTGACTTGTAATAACAAATTGTTCGCCCCGAACTGAGATCTCGCGAGTCTCCCATAAAAACAAAAATATATTATTCGTAATCTTTGACTATCAGAATAGTGCCACGAAATGATAACCATATTATTTGTCCCACAGTTTCATTCAAATTACAGGTAACGGGAGTTCATGTAAATTGGTTATTATTTTTTGGGGTAAAATTACAGTTTTTCTGGATTTCAGACTTTTTCCTATTAATGTGTTACTAAAGCTACACGCATACAAAATAAAAACGAGGTCTAAATATACCCACTAAGATTTTTTATTACACGTGACACTTGACCAGATAGTCCCATTTTGTTTTTTTTACCCCTCTTGAACCCCAATATCTCAACAATCCCACCACATTTTCAGATCTTTTAGTCGCACCAGAGTTTTGTCATCACTACCTACCTATATACCAAATTTCACGATGATCAGATAAGCGCTTCGAAAGTTATCCTCGGACAAACAAACATACATACATACAACGCTGATTTGCCCAAATTATTTTGGAGATCTCGCTTCGCTCGATCAAATATAAATAAAATTACCTCATCCTGATTACGTCCACTCTTATGCATGATTGATTGTACTAACGAGGACTGGCGCTCGCTAAAGACACAGCCACATGTGAAAATGATTTAAAAGCGCCAAATACCCATATTCATATCATATTTAAACCATTTATAGAATAGCTACCTACTGGACAAGTTTTCTAGTTTACCGAAATCATCTAGGTATCATGCGCAAACATAGCATTTATCTGGGCGAACGTATTATAGCCCCGAGGAAGTAAAACATCTAAGAAAATCCTTCAGTTTTAGGTATTAGTGGTGAATTTCGTATATTTTTTGTTTTTATATTACTAGTGGTTCGCATATTCTTAACGATGCCTAAACGTATTTAGTGGCTAAATATGATTTAAGAAGTTGTCAAATCATACAAATACGTAAAACTTAAACATGTTTAGTCGCTAAATACGTTTAGGGATCATTGTGCAAGCCAGCCTTAATCTTTGACTAATAAAATAGTGCCACGAAATGAGTAACTAACTAACTTGACCTACAGTTTTATTCAAATTACAGGTAACGGGAGTTCATGTATTGTGGTTATTCTTTTTGGGGTACAAATTGCAGTTATTCTGGATTTCAGACTTTAGCCTATATTTGTGTCACTAAAGCTACACGCATACCAAATATCAGCACTGTGGGGTCACTGGTACCCTGTGAATTTTGTCAAAGTTTGGTTTTTAATGAGGCTAATAACTTAAAAACTACAATGTTCAAACTAAAAATAAAAACGGGGTCGAAATGTACCTACAAAGACCTTTGAGTAAACGTATCAGTTAATGGGATATTTTGTTTTTTTATACCCCTCTTGAACCCCAATATCTCAATAACGCTCCAACATTTTTAGCTCATTTAGTCACACCTATTAGCTTATTTAGTCACACCAAAATTGTGCCAACACTATCTATCAACACACACTATATATCAAATTTCACAATGATCAGATAAACGCTTCGAAAGTTATCCTCGGACAAACATACATACATCCAACGCCGATTTGCCTAAGTAGACTTAGAGATCTCGCTTCGCTCGATCAATTATTCTGACAAGGCACAAATATCAGTTTAGAATAAAATAAGGTAGACATCATAAGTAATGACATCGACAATATTTTACTATTTTCTATGTATGACATAGACATTTCATAAATTTATTTTTTGAAGTTACACTTCTTTTGGCGCGTTTGGAAAAAATATGAGAATACATTTTTACGATGCGCGCGCAATCGACAGCCAAAAAGAGACATGATGAAGAGATACAAACGAAGAGTTGTGTCATACGGGATGACATCTTTAGCTAATTTTGTCATGTTACGCCAAAGAAATATAACTTGTTACGTACGTACATAAGTACACACACACGTTTTTTTAAATCATTGAAATTGTTATGTTTAGTATCTTATTTAAATAATATGCTATTTACCTACAATATACTTACTTGAAAGGACAATCTACAACCGCTAAACAAAATAATGTGAGTGTGTGTTCCTAAGGTAGGTAAATGAATCTGAAATCTTTGAACGCCCCAAGTAGGATAGCTGTGCTCAGGCTACGCAAATGAAGTAACCCTAAGTATTGGTGATTTTTTTCATCGCAAGGCGATATGTAAAAAAATTGAGCCGCTAAGTAACTGTCGTGTTCAATAACTAAAAATGGTACTGATTTCATATTTAAGCAATATTTACTTGAGGATTTAAACTACATAAATGAAAGTCAGAAACTCAATTGGTGAAACTTTTCTCGATACAATTATTTGTCAAAATCGGCTCTTCTAAAACACTAATATCGTTCATTCTCCGACTCTAGAAAAGATTTTAAGATTTTTTTAAATAGTCATGTAGGTAATTATGGTACCTAAATTAATGGAAAAGCATTTTTTTTTTCTCATGCAATTAGAGATTTTAACTTTTGTCACTCACGTCATTTACTCCTGCGACAATGCGGCGCGGCTATGATACATGTTTGTCTCGTTCTTCACCTAAGCAAGTATTTACTTGCTTAGGTGAAGAACGAGACAATTAGCACTGTCACTTTTTGCATTTCCGGATGCTCATCGTCACCGAAATTAAATTTGTATGTAGTCTTAACTACCTCGCATATCTCTGGTGGAAACGCACCATAAGCCCGGCTTTCACAGCGATCCCTATACGTATTTAGACTAAAGATGTGTTTGACGTATTTGTATGATTTGACCTCAGAGGACGTGACAACTCTTTAAATCATATTTCGTTTAGGCATCGTTGTGCAAGGCGCCCGTGTCGGACACTTTAAAATAAAAATACCCGCATTCTTTGTCTTGTATAACGTCACACGTGAATATTATAATACAAATTCTTAAGATTTTTAAAATCATCATAAACGGCTTTTGAACCGGCAACTTTCTCCTTAAAGTCAAAGTCCAAATCTTTTAATCGTTAAACCACAAGGATCACTATGAAACGTCAATTTTACTGCCTGTTCCTTCGCGACCAAGCCAGGAAAGAAAGGCATGAAACAAGGCTGGTTGTTTTTTTAATTATCCTTTTAGAGTACATTACAATACAGGATATAAATTATGTCTAAATTGCAACATTTTGAACGAGTTGGAGCAATTTCAATCCCAAGATTCTCTATCATCTAAATAATCCGATATTTTATAGCAGGCTTCGATTTAAGATTCGGTTTAATTACGTTTTTAAAATTGTTAATTTCCAATTTTTGTACATCACTTGGGAGTTTGTTATAAAAGCGTACACCTTGCCCTTTAAACGATTTACTAACTTTATGGAGTCTACAAGTGGCAACAGCGAGTTTATCTTTATTTCTAGTATTAAAATTATGATTATCGCTATTTTTATTAAACAAATTAATATTTTTGTGAACATACATCAGATTTTCATAGATGTATTGACAAGGGAATAAAATATTTATTTCTTTAAACTTAATGCGTAATGGTTCGTTCTCTGGGGCCCATATTATAAAATGCACGAACAGCCCTCATCTGCAACAAAACAAGGGTGTTTATATCTGCAGCACTCCCCCACAGCAGTATACCGTATGACATACTGCTGTGGAATTAGCTGAAGTAAACTAGTCTGGCTGTGTCTACGTCTATAAAAAGACGGATCTTTTTGACTGCGTATGCTGCAGAACTAAGTCTCTTTGACAACTTAACCTTAAAACGCGAAACAAATTTCGCCACAAGCTCACTGCTCATCGAGCATTGCCTAACTTAATTGCAAGTTCCGCCCCTAGCAGTAACCTAGTTCCATCAATCGTGAGGGCTTAACTGAGAAGCGATGGATCTCAGCTGTCTTCTTGGCCATTCGTGGGATCTGACAATTTTTTGTTAGTGGCTCGGAAGTTTTTGTGCACTTAGCTGAGTTTCCACTCGCGTCTTTGTGTTTAATAAGAATAACTCCACCAAACCCTCAAGATTCAAGATATTTATTTGCACGAAACACAGGTAAATTGTACAAGACAGATGGTGTTATTATAGAGGAATCACTATGCTTCACCTACATGAGGTATACAAATATTTAAAATGGCTAAAAAGCTTATCAGATAGAAACACATTAAAATGTCAAATTACAATATTGTGATTGAAGATGTCATAGCAAGGTGATCGAGGATTTCTTCGTGAAAAAAATCAAAAAAATCTAATCACCGTAACGTACTTTTTTAACCAAAGGACTTTTTTAACGAGTTTCTGAACTGCAAAATATTCAATTGTGTAAGAGGCATAAAATTTTAATTTCTATAAGTTGGCCTTTTGGCTTTTATACAGGGTGTTAGTAAAAGTGTTAAATGTACTAGGGCAGGCGGAAACTGTAAAAACGTTTTCCATGTCCAAACTGAGTAGTGGATTAGCGACTGCAGTGAGATCACAACTGTATACCTACGTGGAAATGGTAAATTTATGAGGCGCGGGTTCCATAGTTATGCACAGTTCCGCAGGGGTCCGTACACTAACTAGAGGAGCTAACGGATCTAATATTTTTGTAGTAGAATAAAAAATGGTCAATTTTATGTCAAAAAGTAATAGGGCATTATTTCGTGTAGATGCTCCTAACACAATTGGTTTAATCAGTAGACCGTATATTATTATTGGATATCTGAGGCCTACAGCTGTTTGCATTAATATCAAGCTACAATGTTATGAAAAAAACGGTTACTTCAGTTCTCGTAACTAGTGGTTCGCCTCGAACTGAGATCTCGCGAGTCTCCCATATAAATAAAAAAATATTATTTGTAATCTCTGACTAAAAAAATAGTGCCACAAGATGCATAACGGAAGACCAGCGCTATGTTACCTTGCTGTGATATAGCAAGATGCTGAGCTGGAAACTTTTTGTGGGGGCTACTAATAGCTAATAGCAATGTTATCTTTTGTTGTAATGTATTTAGTTTAAGTGTTGTTAATTATTGTTATTAGTGGTTGGCATAATCAATTATACTTTCTTTCTTTCATAACCAACCGACTTCACCTACAGTTCGTAGGTAGGCCTCGTGGTAGACTCAAGCGGAGATGAAGGGATGGACTGGATGCATTCCAGAAAGAATGGCTCCAATTAGCCAATGACCGGGGTTCGTGGAAGGAGGGAAGGGAGGCCTTTGCCCTGCACTGGGGCTCTACGGGCTGATATTATTATCAAGATTCACACCACATTTATCAAAATCTGACAAGTGGCGTACGACCTACGAAGGAACACATGAACATACATACATTAAATATTTTTTTTTAATTTAATTTAAAAACTTAACTTTTTAACCGCTAAAGAAACAAAAACATCATTATCAACATCATTTCTGTCTTAGAAAACTTTCGTGATTGATTTCAATCAATATACGAGATAATTAACATACGTACGATAAGACGGTACGTGATAAATCCCGTATTTATTTTAATGATCATTTTTGTCTCTCTGTACGCATGAAAACCATGAAACCACTGGATGGATTTTGATGAAACATGGTATAATGGTACCTTATATTAAACTATGGATTAACGTTTAGAATATTTTTATCCCGAAAAACAGAAGAGTTCAAAAGTTCAACCTTTTGAACTCTTCTGTTTTTCGGGGTTGAAGTTTGCATGGTTACAACAAAAAAATTTATTATATCAAATTAAAAGGAAATGTAAATAAGATCTGCTATAATTAGATACGGGTCAGAGCGATTATTTTAAAGAGTGTGTAAGGGGGGTATAAATATAAATAATAGTAAATCTTTATTCATTTACATGTACTAGATTAGTTTTTAGCTGAAGATAAAGATGCAATCACAAGCAACACATCCCTGTTAGCTATTGTATAATCCATTTTGTAAGTGGTCTCATGACACCCAAGATACAAGCTTTTCGCTTAGTTTGGGTCTCATTGAACTTCCATTGTATTTAGTAACGTTATTTTACTTGGCTTGTCTACTACCACTCAATTATGTAAACTAACTAAATATTGTTTTCTTTTTTGGTAATAAATAATTTTTACTTTTTTTTTTTACTTTTATTCATTTTTCATATTGCTAAGATTAACATTAGGGATTGATATCTACTTATAGGTAAGATTTTATACATTGCCTGAACTAGGAAATCCTGTATCTCAGGCGAATAAGGCTGGACTGTTGGTATGACTGGCTGGTATGTTTGTATGTAATGAGTATTCTCCAGAATTACTGAACCGATTTTGAAAATTCTTTTACTAACAGAAACCTATAATATTCTTGAGTGCATAAGATACCTACTATATTTTATTTTGATAACAATCCGTGTGAAGCCAGGGCGGTCAGCTAGTACATAACAATAAAATCTTCGCTGTACAAGGGCTGCTATTTATGTATCGGGAACTGACCAGTTACAGAATAATATCAAAAAAGTAATTATTACACTTAAAAATGGAACTTTTTGGCTGAAGAATACAATTTGTTTCATGTAGCTGTCATTTGTTTTTCCTTTGTAGCGTCATTTTGAAAATTGCGTGTCTTTATCACCATGGATTTAACTCGTGAAAATTTTCGTGCTATGATTTTTTTACGATATTCGGCGAGGGCTAACTCAAAAACAGTGCATCGATAACTCACATCGACTTTTGGGGACGAAGCACCATCGAAAACCACTGTGTATCACTGGTTTAGTGAGTTTAATCATGGGCGGACGCTCGCGGACGAATTTAAAGAAGGTCGCCCTAAATCGGTTGTTGTACCTCAAAATATTGATGCTGTGCGGGAACTGATAATGCAAGATCGTCGTCTCTGGTCTTTACATATGTAAGTATGACAAATATATGTAAAATATTACACGAACATTTAGCTGTAAAAAATTGTTCACGTTGGATTCCGTAATGGAGTAAAATTGCCTTTCAGTTATTTAGGTCCAAGCTTTCGAATAGATCCAACACACAGAAAGTGGAGTTCAGTTTTAGCTCTTATTTTCTTAACTGCGTGTAGCCAGTGATTTCGTGTCGTAGATTACTTATGAGTGACTGCGCGTATTGCATTCCGGATATGTGGAGGGTGGTTAAAAGGCTTTATTGAATTTACAGGCTATGTTCATACTCTCAAGTGTATATTGTTTATGTTCTGGGTATGGCACGGACGGGTTTGCCGCCTGTTTTTAAAGTAAAACTTCTTTATGCACGCTTAATTTGGGCAGTAAGCTGGTGAATGCGTTACGAAAAGTGTGAACGGAAGTTGAGAGGAAGATATACGTTAGGGAAGATAGAAAGAAAGAGAGTTACGTTTCGTATATTTTTATAAATTAATGTGCGAGTGCGAGTTGCGTCTGTCCAGAAAGAACAAAGACTGATCGACCTACAGACGTGTGGACAATTTTGTAATTGAACACTTTTATAAATTAATATTTTGAAAAAGAAGTTTTACTTCAATCGTGCGGTCTAAAGCACACTCGTTTTTTAATACATTTAGGTTTGCGTTTGAGCACGATGATGCAGTCTACGATGGATCACGCTTGCCTGTATGAGGAAAAAGGCTGATTCGTAGCTTACCAGAGTACACGGGAGTACCAACACCATTCTGAGCAGGTTAATGTTCAGTGTCGTATGAGTCCTTACCTAATATTTATTGATAAATTGTAAGATAAGATAAGATAACTCTTTATTGTACCTACACCAAAGTAAAATACAGAACATAATTCTTACAAATAGATTTAGTACAATGGGCGGTCTTCGCTAAAAGCGATTTCTTCTAGTCCATACAAAGGTTTTGTATGGACAGGATTATAATTTATTACATGACGGCGGTGCATTTATATAAAATTAATCTACATACTATAAACCTAAAATACTAGTAATAACACAAATTTAATTTAAAATATAAGATATAATGTTTATTGCCAAAAGAAAATACATCAGTTACCAGGTTTCGTAAACCAGACACAAAAGGTTGCAAAACAAAAGTAGGTAAGTTTATATAATGTAATATTGCTATTAGGTAATACATTTCAATATATAATATACAGCCGTATGATTGTGGAACGTTTTGCCCCTATAAGAACATCCAAGTCTATTAGTAATTTTAAAACAAAAGTGCACACCCATTATCTGTCCTTGTGTTGAAGTTGTAGCTGCTTGTTAATTCATCATAACCATTATCTATTCTGACAATAGCGGACAAGGATGACGGGGCCGTCATACTTTTCTGTGTAGGTAACATACCCACCCGTAACATACCTAAGCTTTGTAACACGTAACAATTTAATTTAATTTATAGCTTTTGAACTTCCATAGTTTTAAAAACCTTTATAACCATTACTAGCTGTTGCCCGCAACTTCGTACGCGTTACACTACTAAATGTGTTGGTAACCTAGAAAAAGATAAACTCGCTGTTGCAACTTGACTTAACACCCCATTTTTATTCCATGGGACCTGATTTATAGTATAACTAGTGGTTCGACCCGAACTGAGATCTGGCGAGTCTCCCAAAACAAAAAAAAAATCTTAGGGCGACTCGCGCAACGATGCCTAAACGTATTTAGTGGCTAAATATGATTTAAGGAGTTGTCAAATCATACAAATACGTAAAATTTAATCATGTTTAGTCGCTTAATACGTTTAGGGGTCGTTGTGCAAGCGGTCTTAATCTTTGACTAATAAAATAGTGCCATGAAATGCATCAACTAACTTGACACACAGTTTCATTCAAATTACAGGTAACGGGAGTCATGTAAATTGGTTTATTTTTTGGGGTACAACTGCAGTTATTTTGGATTTCAGACTTTTGCCTATATTTGTGTTACTAAAGCTACACGCATACCAAATTTGAGCACTGTGGGGTCACTGGTGTACCCTGTGAATTTTGTCAACGTTTAGTTTTTATCATGGGTAATAACTCAAAAACTTTAGAGAATTTACGAAAAATAAAAACGGAGTCAAAATGTACTAATGAATACCTTTCATTTGACGTCATATTTAACCTGGTAGTCTCTTTTTAATTTTTTTTGACCCCTCTTGAACCCCATTATCTCAACAACCCCCCAACATTTATAGGTCATTTAGTCACACCAAAATTGTGCCATTGCTACCTACCTAATTTCACGATGATCAGATAAACGTTACGAAAGTTATCCTCGGACAAACATACATACATACATACAACGCCGATTTGCCCAAGTTGATTCATGGCGGGTACCTATATCCGTCGGTAATCAGCTACGACTCGTTTCTCCTTGAAAACGTGTCAAACGTTTGACACTAGTTTGACACTTTTTCAAGGAGATACGACGTCAGTTACCGACGGAACCCGCCATTAGAGATCTCGCTTCGTTCTATCAAAAAGTAGCCTATGTGTTAATCCAGGTGTTATCTACATTGTTCGATACATGAAGCTTTCTATTCTAAATTCAAATTATTTTTGTTTTAAAAACATGACATTCTTTTAACAAACTCAGTCTTTTATTTATTGATTAGCGTTGTATTTTCATCACATTTGAACATTTTTCGTCATAATGGATACTTTAAAAATTCGTGAAATTATGGAATATGAGTTCCGTTGTGGCACCAACGCGACACAAACGGCACGTAACATCAAAAACGTTTACGGAGAGAACTGCACAAACGAACGCACAACCCGTTATTGGTTTTCCCGGTTCCGTTCTGGAAATTTTGACTTGAAAAATGAAGCTCGTGGTCGTCCGGAGACTTTGGTCAACAATGATGAATTAAAGGTGATTGTGGAAGCTGACGAAACTCAATCTACAGCTGAGCTAGCAGCAGCTTTTGATGTTAGCATCAACACAATTTTGATCCATTTGCGACAAATGGGCAAGGTAAAAAAACTTTTTTTTTATACTATTTATATGGCAAACGAGCATGCAGTCCACCAGATGTTAAGTGGCTACTGCCATGGATATCCATCCACATAGAGTTCAAAACAAGCTATTATGTTGTCTTGACTTCTATGTGGATACGTTTCCATACTATAAGACTAAGCGTTATGCCTATGTGTCAGTAATTACAGGAACATACCATTACCATCTAACCGGAACACAGCAGCACAAGTACTACTATTTGGCGGCAGATAAAGGTAAGGCGGTGGTGCCCACTTCCTCGAGCCCGTTCACAAAAGCTCTACCACCAGTAAAACTTGACAGTACTTGATAGATGGGTGCCCCACAAACTTAACGATCGCCAGCGCAACGTACGCGTCGAGACCTGCCTCGCGCTGCTCAATAGGCAAAAAAATGAAGGAATTTTGAACAGAATTGTTACGTGCGATGAAAAATGGATTCTGTTCGACAATCGAAAGCGCTCAGCAAGTTGGTTAGATCCTGGTTCAGCACCAAAGCAATGCCCTAAACCAAAAATGACCCCTAATAAGGTTATGGTTACTGTTTGGTGGTCTAGTGCGAGTGTGATTTACCACAGCTTTTTACAAAACGGCATGAGCATTACTGCAGATGTGTACTGTGAATAACTGGAGACAATGATGGAGAAGCTTGCACATCGGCAACCAGCTTTGGTCAATCGGTCGTCCCCACTGCTCCTTCACGACAACGCGCGACCCCATACTGCACAACAGACAGTCTCCAAGCTGCAAGAGCTGGGGTTGGAAGCTCATCTCTCCCTCAGCCGCCCCTCATCCGCCATATTCACCAGACCTTGCACCTACCGACTATTACTCTTTCCAAAATTTAGACAACTTTTTAGTGTGTAACAAATTCAATTCCCGAGAGGCAGTACAAAATGCCTTTGAAGAGTTGGTTGCCTCCCGTCCAGCTGATTTTATTTTATTTTATTTATTTCACAAAATCCACAGCCCTTATTATGTAAGATACAAACTTATACTAAGCGTAGCATACGGCCAAAAACGGATTTACTTTATATAAAAAATAATTTATAAATAGACAGTCTAAATTAAACTAAAAATACGAACAAAACAAATTACGTGTAAGAACACAAAAAGGTTGATAAAATACATTGAATGCATATATATATATATATAAATAGTTACATCATAAATTCATAAATATATATATATACCATAATAACCAGTAATTTGTTGCGTTGTTATCATGCATATGTGTCCATTATTCATCCTCTATTATTATTTTTAGAGTTTCACTTTTAAAAGTTGCCTTGTTGTTATGACAAATATCAATCGAGAAGAACTCCTTATTGTAAACTCTTTGTAGTCTATTAACGATTAAATGTTGTGCATAGTTAGTTGATGAGTGTGATACAGCAAATAACTTTGTATGTCTAGTGCGGTATTTCGGCGCACAGAAACGCAAAACTCTTTCCGTAAGTTCAGGGCAATCCATATGACCATTGCATAGACCATGAAGAAAGGCCATATCTGCAAGAGTTCGTCGATCCTGAAGGCTTGTGAGACTATGGTAACTGCACGATGCTTTATAGCTTTGTGGATAAATATGCTTTATATAATTAAGGTGTTTAACGAACTTGTGTTGAATTCGTTCTAATTTGCTGATATAAGTTACGTAATGCGGGTTCCAGACAGATTCGTACGAAATACGAGAATGCTTCTGACAAATGGAAAATAGATCAGTTTTATGCAGGTGATATCAGAAAAAGGTTTACTAATGCGCGAGATAAAACCAAGGGCTTTAAAGGATTTATTTACGATTGTGTCAATATGTTCAGAGAAAGATAATTTTGTATCAAGTAATATGCCTAAATATCGAACTATTTCCGCTTTATCAATTTTAACTTTACTTAGTTGATAAACGAATTTAACCGGTTTCCTTTTTCTAGTGAATGAGACAATGTGACACTTATTAATGTTGATACTAATACGATTAATTTTATAATACTGTCCGAGCCGATCAAGATCAGCTTGAAGATTCTGATTTTTACAAGAAGGGCATCAATAAACTGCCAATGCGCTGGCAAAGATGCGTCGATTGCATGGGTGATTACTTTGAATAACAGAATTGAATTGAACAACTAGAACAAAACGGCAATTTCATATAATGATTGAATAGTATTTATATATAATAACTGAAGGCAACTCTATGCATGAGGTATAACACCTACCCAGCTGTTAGTGGAAATGGGCAAGAATATAAATAAAACGCATAATTTATACAACAAATAAATATATATTTTCCATTAAGTTCCATGTATAAATTTTAAAATTACCTTTTAAATAACATTTATGACAATAATATTCAGTAAGGTTTTTACAATAATTTTAGAAGTGGAAAACTGGAAATCACAATGTTCTATAAATTTAATTTAGTACAGTTTTCCATTTATACATCTAAAATTACATTCAAATTCATTTAAATGTATACGGTATACAATATTTTGAATACTATTTAGGTACATCTGACTACATCAATGTACGAGTTATGTACATCAAAGATGGTATTTATAAAAAGGAAAAGTTTTTTTCATAATATATAAACAAACATTGAATAAATGGTCCACGTGAAATTTCAACATACAATAAAGCATTTAAAATGTATTTACCCTACATTTGAGAACAAAACATGCTCGACACCTAAAGCGTTTCATTTAAATTTAAAGTATGTGACTCCAAATCGAGAACCAAGATTAAAATGAATTATTACAATTGAGTACTGTATTTAAATTTATTTGACAATTAAATTTGGATTAGATTACCCAAAATTGGCTAGTAAATTATTACACTTCTCAAACTGCAAAATGTCTTTTAATATAGTAAGTACACTCGCCAACACTTGATTTCTAGTTATTATCTGAGTAGGTACTACTTTACAATATCTAAACTATAGATAGGCTACTGACATCACCTGTTGACGATTGTACTTACGCTTAATACTTATAAATAGAATAATTTATAATATTTATATTTATGGCGCTATTTTCGTAAAAAAGCGTATACATTATTAAAATCTGCATTATCAAAAAAGGCAATCACAAAGTTAGGGGAACATTTTATCATATTTTTATAAAATTATATATGTATAAATTATATTTTACTAAATATTAATATAGGGTTGTGCGCTTTTTTTCGTTAAAATAAAAACTTTGACCCAATATTTGTCAAATAATGGCACCGATCAGACAATAGGAAGTTGTAAATAATGTTATTATTTGTTTTCCCATACATATATTATTATAAATTATATCATTTTTCTACAATAACAATTATAATGGAAGGATAACAACTTAAGCTACTCTAAATATTTTTAATAAAATATTAATAATTTATGGAAATTCCAGTAAACTTACATTAGTTACTACCAACGAAAGAGCTTTAAGCTCATAAATAAATAAAATTATGTTTTTGACTCTAAAATGTTAAATTTAGTTTTACTAACATGTTATAAAAATAACCAAATCAACAACATAAATAAAATTACCATTAGATTTCAATTTGTTTACGGAATTAATTTTAAAATTATGTTGGCACATTTTTTTCTAAACGACTATTCAATATATGCGTTGGTTAAAATATTTCACGACATCAAGTGGCTAAGTACATTAATAAGGTAACTAATTTCACTGTACAATCATCACACCAACACAAATTACATAATATAAGGATAATGCAATAAAACAAGGTAAATTATATTGACATCACAAAATACAACATCAAAATAACATAGGATTTATTACTATTTTAAAAATTAATATAAAAGTTGGAACACTTTTCACTGTGACAGTATAAATTACGTTTTCAATTAATATGAGTCAATTAACTGCATAGCTAAACTCATTTAATATAGAATATTCATAAACTACCTTTCAATCAGGTAGATTACATTCAACCTTGCCATTAGTTTTTTAGGTAGGTATATCAAACTTTAAGTAACGAACGATAACGAATCTTATAAAACATACCAAAACTTATCATGTAAATGATTCAGAAAAGTTTATCGAGAAATATTTATTTTGTCGTATCCGACATACTTATTACTCGTAGGTGATAGCGTTTTGTGGATTTTAATGTATTCAAAGTACGCAAATCAGGAAAAAGCTTCACATGACGAAAAAAGTAGATTTATGATTTGCAATCACAATAGCTATGTTGACCCTGTGTCAGTCGTGGACTGCAGCCGAAGCGGCTCGCGACCAGCCTCGGGATCAATTCTTTCTACGTTATTTAGAATCTACGCTCTACGCACGTAGCGTCAGGCGCGCCTGTCCGCCACGGCGCTCTACGCACGTAGCGTCAGGCGCGCCTGTCCGCTGCCCGACCCGCCGACACGGCGCTCTACCCTACGCACGTAGCGTCAGGCGCGCCTGTCCGCTGCCCGACCCGCCGACACGGCGCTCTACCCTACGCTCTACGCACGTAGCGTCAGGCGCGCCTGTCCGCTGTCCGACCCGCCGACACGGCGCTCTATGCACGTAGCGTCAGGCGCGCCTGTCCGCTGCCCGACCCGCCGACACGGCGCTCTACGCACGTAGCGTCAGGCGCGCCTATCCGCTGCCCGACCCGCCGACACGGCGCTCTACCCTACGTTACAACTAGTAGTAGAAGATAAATATACGATCCATTTAGAAATTTTGGCAGTTACTATTCACTGGTAAAGACTAGAATAATTTACATAAAAATTCGATCGCTTCGTCACTAGATTTATCGGGGCGAGTCCACTTCACAGAGCCACGGTCTACACAGAACGACACAAGCGGTCACGTCGCATCGGCCGCGAATCGGTCGTCGAGTTCAGGAAAGCTTCAGTGGACGATGACGCGTCGAGCGAGGCGCGCGGCGAGCGACCGCGGCGGCGGCGGCAAGGCGCGTGGAGGAGCGAGTGCGCGCGGCGTCGCCGACTGGTGCGGCGCTGCGGGACCGGCATCGCCGGCGCCGCCTCCACCTCCGCCGCCGCCGCGCCGCGTCAGAGCGGGAAGCAGCGCGCCACGCGCCGTGGGGGCTCGCTCGCACCGCGCCGGCACCGCCCCGAACCGCCACTCGACCGCACGCTATTCGCGTCCCCCTCGCTGTTCACGCCACTCCTCCCGATGCTCGCACATAGCAGCTTCGGCTCGATCGGCTCCAGCTTGTGCATCGAGGGACGGCTCGAGAGCCGCGCGCTGCCCCCGGCCGGCGTCGACGCGAGCCTCTCCGAGTCGTCGTCCTCGAGGTCGATGCGGCCGAGCCGCAGCGCCAGCGCGTACTCGGCGCGCTCTATAACGCTCGGCTGCTCCTCCTCCACGACCGTGGTATCGACAGCCGTGGAGTCGGCGGCGCCGGACTCGGCACGCGTACCGCCCGAGGAGGGAGACGCTCCTGGCGCGCTGCGCTTCGGCGTCGCGAAAACTGAATCGGAGGCCCAGCTGCGTGACTCCGAGTTCTGGTGCAGCGTCTCGTCGAAGCTACGTTGCGAAGCTCGGCGCGAGGCGTGTGGGCTCTCATCATCGATGGGGCGGAAGTTAAGCGCGCTAAGGTCGACGGCGCCGGCGGTGCCGCGCCTGCGCGACCCGTCATGCCGAAACGACGGCTGTTGCGACGAGAACGCGGCGTCATACAGCTCGCAGATGCTCGTTCGGTCTGAGTGAGGCTCCTCGTACAATGTCAGGTTGCGCGTCTCGGTCGCATCCGAGGGCGTCTCGTCACGGTTCGAGGTGACCTCGCTACGCTCCGAGATATCGAACGTAAACCGAGCTTCAAACCTGTCCGGGCTGAGCAGTGGTGCTGAGCGTGAGCAGTCTTCCAGCGCATCAGCGTCCAGCGGCAGCGGATGCGGGGAGGCCTCGTCTGAGTCCGTGGAGCGGTCGGAGTGCGGCGCCGTGCCGCCCGCACGCCGCCGGGATAGCGCAGGATGCGAGCCGCACGGTGCACGCCGGCAGCAGCGATCGCCTCGCACGTCGGAGCCACTGCTGCCGGTTGACTTGGAGTGCGGAGGACGCGCACGCCGCGGGTCCTCGCGCCCATACAGAGATGTAAACTCCTCTGAGCAGAACTTCTCAAAAAGCTCCTGCGAGCTGAGTCGCGTGGAGCCGGTCGCGTTATAGAAGGCCTCGGTGGGTGAGCGCTCCTCGGTACGCTCATACAGTGCACTAGAGCTGGCGCGCTTGGAGCGGTCCATGAGTCCGAACTTGTAGATCCTTGGCAGGCGGCGCTCAAAGACCCCCTGAGAGTGCGCGCGCGAGGGTGCTTCGCGGCCCGCCAGCGCGCGCTCTGAGGAGGCGGCGCGGCTCGGCGGCGCGGGGAGCCGCTCGAGGCACATCGGGGGGGAGACGAACTCCGGTTCGTAGTCGTCCTCGTCGTCGTCATCGTCGGGCGCCTCACCTGAGGGCAAGGAGCGCTCGAGAGACAAGCGGACGCACTCGCACTCTTCGCGCTCGTCACTCGCGTCGCCCTCGTCGAATGAGGGCACGCGTGGCCCGCGGCCGAAGACGCGGCGCCGCTCATCAGCGGCAGCGTCGTCGTCTTCGAGGCGGATAGAGCGGCGGAGCGGGGGTCGGTCGCGACGCGGGCGGCGCAGCGCCTCCTCGGTGGCGGCGTGCGGCAGCGGAGGACGCGGGCCGGGCAGCAGGCGGTCGAGCGACAGGCCGCGCCGGGGCCGCGCAGGACGCCCGCTGCGGCCATCCGCCGTCGGACTCGTCTCCTCCGGCGTGGTGGGCAGCGCCGCGCCGCGACCGAACTCTATGAACCAGAGCTCGTCCTTGAGTTCGCACTCTCACTTCTTTTCATTCATGTCCTTATTTAAATAGTGCAATACGTAGTGGAGAACTAGATCGTAGCAGTACTTGTACTCGGTCTGTGAACAACAGTTTTGCATGAAAGTCGGCTCGGTGTACTATTCCATGATTATGTAGCACCCTATCTGGCAATACTTACCATGTTCTCCACAAGTTGCGGCCGATGCCTGCGGACAGTCTTTACTGCTTGGAATACGTCAACTTCTCCATGCTGGATAACTTGCTCGATGCATGCGTTTGCTGCACAGTACACTCCAGCTCGACTTCGGCCATCACTGTGAAAAAGCATATGTTGAAATTATTAGCTGTACTCAGTTTCACAACCCTTTATAATCTTTATAAGTGTACTTACGGGGACACCACGCATACAGGTCCATAGTCAGTGCGCTGCCTCCATCGCTCAACCATATTCATCAACTCAACAAGCGAGTTTGTAGATGAAGGCACTTTGTGGCCCATCGGCCAACATGTAAGCTGGAAGAGCTGAACCGTCTTCGTAGGAGCTTTAACACCGGCCATCAGTTCCGTCAACGAAATGATCTGAAAGCAATTGATCTCATGACAATATGTACTCTATAAACAAGAGACAAAGGTCTTCGTTTAGTGGTTACCTTCTTATTGATTCTGAAAATCCACGTCTTGATGTTTGTGTAGTGGTTGTGAGATACGTGATCTATTGTGAAGACAGGGCCGTATTTCTTAGAATGCCGACCCTCTGGCCAGAATGGAGGGAATTGTTGCTAAAAAGGAGAACAATTTATAAATTACATTTTCATTTCACTCAGTAGTATGTAGTATGTTAGGTACACCAGTACATGTCCTTACAGACCATTCCATCCAAAGGTTGTCTGGTAGAGATTACTATTTAGCCATAAGACCGCCAATTGTATCACATACTTTTACGGTGTTCGTTTTAGTTTTATTGGTTTTTGGGGTGTAATAAAGTACTATCTAATCTAATATATTTTTATTGCAACAAAAAACAAATAAATGTATTAAAGATGCCTAGTTTATACAATTTTTGGTCCGTCCTTATTATAGGAGTCGAGATCATCCAGCTCCAAATCGATGGAAAGAGGGAAGGGAGGGATTAAATAAATTACCTAGTCAGGTAATAAGTACTGTCACACAGTAAAAACTTTTCTTTTAGAATGCTGGCCACAAAAAAGTTTATAGAATTCGAATTTCGAATTGTTCATGAAAATAAAAATGTATACTTTTTAGAATTTTACTCATTTTTACATATGGAGTGGACGCTTAAAGAAGACCGTGTTGCAGTTATTATGTTGCATCGTTGCGGTTACGCGCCAATTCAAATTTTTGATATACTGAAAAATTTGAATATAACCAAAAGATTCGTTTATCGCACCATCAAACGATACAATGAAGACTCTAGTGTAGATGACAGGTCAAGAAGTGGTCGCCCTCGGTCTGTTAGGACTCCAGCAGTGATAAAAGCTGTGAAGGCGCGAATTCAAAGAAATCCCAAACGTAAGCAGAAACTGTTGGCCCTTCAGATGGGGTTAAGCAGAATCACGGTGAAAAAAGTATTAAATGAAGACTTAGGGCTTCGGGCATATCGAAGAAAAACAGGACATCGTTTGAATGCTCGTCTAATGGACCTGAGACTGAAGAGATGCCGCACTTTGTTGAAGCGGTACGCGGGAAAAAAATATCGGGAAATTCTTTTTTCGGATGAAAAAATTTTTACCGTAGAAGAGAGCTGTAACAAACAAAATGGTAAGGTGTACGCACACAGTAGTGAAGAAGCGAGCAACCGTATTCAGAGTGTCCAACGAGGTCATTTTCCATCCTCGCTCATGGTATGGTTGGGAGTTTCTTATTGGGGCTTAACAGAGGTACATTTTTGTGAGAAAGGTGTAAAAACGAATGCAGTTGTGTATCAAAATACAGTCCTGACGAACCTTGTGGAACCTGTTTCTCATACCATATTCAATAACAGGCACTGGGTATTCCAACAAGATTCGGCGCCAGCTCATAGAGCGAAGAGCACACAAGATTGGCTGGCGGCGCGTGAAATCGACTTCATCCGGTACGAAGACTGGCCCTCCTCCAGTGCAGATTTGAATCCGTTAGAATACAAGATACATGGCAACACTTGGAGGAAAAGGCCTGCTCAAAGCCTCATCCCAATTTGGAATCACTCAAGACATCCTTGATTAAGGCAGCCGCCGATATTGACATGGACCTCGTTCGTGCTGCGATAGACGACTGGCCGCGCAGATTGAAGGCCTGTATTCAAAATCACGGAGGTCATTTTGAATTAACTTTAGTGTCATACGAATATATGTTTTGTTAAGTTCATTTTGGTATATAAATGGTTACATAATGAATAAACTTGTTTCAATTATATTAAACATGTGACAGAATTTATGACCTGACTAGGTATGTTAAAACTTACAGAATTCTTAGGAGGAACACACAGAACAACTACTGCAGCACACTCGTAATCGTACACAAGAGACCAGAATTCTCCCTGTGTGGGGGCTAAAGGCCATTCTGTCACGATGTATTCACGAGGCTTGGTGTAACCCTGGAAAAAGATGTAAAAGTTACTCAACAAATAATCGCCTTCTTCTTCTTTCGTGTCGATATCTCAAGACTATAATCATTTTGACCAGTACGTCGCCACGTTCGTGGCAGCGTCGGAGCAGGTCATCAGTTGTCCCATCGTGTAGGTGGTAGGGCAAGATGGACATGCATGGACGTGTGCCATTGTTTGGAGCTGGGCACCACGTTGGCATTCCGTCGTCGATATGTCTATAATACTATATATAATGTCTATAATACTACTGTCTATATTACTAAGATTATACATGCAGCGGCCGACATGGGTACACAGTCTGTTGAGGGTCCTCCACACTGGCCAAGGTAGGGGTTGTACAGGCAGCAGTTCCTGTGCAGGTGTAACATAAGGTAACAAAACAACCCGCTGATACATAGGGTCTCTTATCTCTATTTAGCAATTGTATTTCAAGCATGATTATAACACGGTTACCCATGGTCTAAATAAAAAAAAACCATGGTACTCACGTCTACGAATACTGCGTTAATGTAGTCTGTAAAACTGTTTCCTTGGAAAGAAGTCAGGTACGGGCGAAAGTTATCAGCTGAAAGACAAAATTACTTTTAGATACCAGAAGGTGTAAAACTAGCCTAATTCTGCAAGAGATACATACGTGGAACAACCAGGACGTCTCTGTTTTTCTCCCGATTATCGCCTCTATGGCCACCGGCGCAGTCGCCTATCGTGAACCTCGGCGTCTGCTTGCAAATCTGCTGATACTCCTTCTGGTATTCGTTGAGCTTCGACACAGGGTCTCTCTGTGACTTCTGCTTTAATCTCTGCGACAGCTCTGAGACTGAGAACCAGGAGACTCCGCACACCACGTGCTCTTCTAAAGTGTCGTACACGAACTTGTACTGCTCCTGTTTCAAGTGAGAATTGTCTGTTCAGGTTTTTAATTAACATGTTTTGTTTTAGACTAGCAAACGTTTGTATAGTTTACGCAAGTCCGCTTAACAAGACGCCTTTGCACAGGTACACTAATTAGTTTTTTTTATGAGATTCGATTGAATGAATAGTGTAACTAAATACTAGTTTTTTAGTGTCTCAACGCGATAAGCAAAATATTTTATATAATAAAAGTTATATAAAACTTACCTCGTTTTCAATAAGGCCTTTTCTTGATTGTCTTAGTTTCTTCAGAAATCCAAAAACATCAAAACAGTCTTCTTCTTCAGCCAATTCGAGGTTTGCATCGATCGCCAAATATACTCCTGAACGACCTCCTCCATCACTGAAAAAAGCGCCAGTTTAGTAACGTCCAGAAATAGATGAACTTTATTCAATCGCCCTTATAATTAAAGATCTTATCGATCTGCAATTCCTAGATAACCCATTTCCAATCTGGAGTAAATACAATTTGGGGTGACTGTCTCACGCTTTTATTATGCATAATAACTTGGATTAACAGAACTTATTGATTACATTTACACAATGCCTTTCCTTACTTATTTGTAGACAAATAGCGGATTCTGTTCGTATTTATAAACCGGTTTAAAGTTTACTGTAAAATGTAAAGATTGCTTGCAATGAACAACCATTTTCTCAGCGGTGGGATTAGTGGCCAGCTTCTATCTAACAATTTCCCAGCCCCTTCTCTCAGTCTTCAAACGTTGCTAAATAAATACGTGCGAGTAGCAAGTAGAAACTAGTGTAGGACATGACCCATAGGTAAAAATGTATGTTATTTTAAAACTCACTTGCAATGCACCACCATTGGCCCAGCAGCAGGGTTGGTGGCCAGCCTCCGTCCAACCACGGCTCGGACCCGTCTCCTGAACTCCAGCAGTGCATTGCTGAATGGACATGTATGGGAGTGCCACTGAGTGTAATGAAACTGCAACAAGAACCGCTCTTCCACTACCACCTGTGAAAAGAAGAAGAATAAAAAGGACATTGCAAGTTAGAGACAAGAACAGTGTAGGTCAGGACCGACAGTTAGTCTTATTGTAGTCCATCAAACTTTTTTATCGGTCAATACCAAGTCATTATAAGAGCTCACTTGCATACGTTCTCATACTGATTAAAACCCCGACTAAACTTTTGGCCGATAGAAAGCAGTCTGCGGGGGCTCTTAATCTATAATAATAATAATACATCCTTTTATTCGGACAAAGTTATACAATTTTTCTTACACTACTGCACTGTTAGATCAATATTTTACACAATTAAAATTATTCGCATATTTGGTGCTTCTTAACTTTCTGTAAGTCCGTTTGCCAGTCGGCAAAGGGCTCCTCCAACCTACTCCACTCAGATCTCTCTCTGGCTAATCTACTCCATGTCATGCCTGCAACCTGCCTGATATCATCGTCCAATCTTTTTTGTTGTCTTCCTATTTTCCTTTTATCTTCCCATGGGTACCATTGTGTAACTATTTTGCCCCGTTTGTCCTTTCCTCTGATCATGTGTCCCGACCACTTCCATTTTAGCCTTTTTATTTTTAGAGTTGCGTCCTGTAACCCTTAACCTATTGCTAGGGTATATACTAGGAGGAAGGGTATAGATACTCCTATATTCTAGTCAAATTCTGGTTTTGTTCTAATTTCGATGCCTGTTAATGACGACTGAAGTTAAAATTACAAGGATTAGGATTAATATTATTAGGGCACGTTAGGTTAGGTTAGTTAATTAATTAAATTAAAGGTTACGTTAATTAGGTCTCGTCGCGCTGTCGAAACGAACATTTGGGCACATAAAAGAGCGTTCACGTAGAAACGTTTGCTTCATATGAAGCGCGGCGGAGCTTGATATAAACGTGCCCTCCAAAACGAGTACCGGCACAGATATTTAATGTAGATTAAGCAATTATAACCTATCTGACCAATCCGCAGCTTCGCACGCGTAGCGTAAAAACATTACCCTCGTTCTGCGCAGTTTGGTAAAAAGTAGCCTATGTCACCCGGGGATAGTGTAGCTTCCCAACAGTGAAAGAATTTTTTAAATCGGTCCTGTAGTTTCGGAGCCTATTCATTACAAACATACACACAAAAATACAAATCTTTCCTCTTTATAATATTAGTATAGATAACAGTCCACTGCTGGACGTAGGTCTCTTCCAGGTTGCGCCATTGAGCCCGATCCTCAGCTCTTCTCATCCAATCCTTGCCAGCCACAGCGCGTAAACCGTCACTACATCTAGCCGGAGGGCATACTACACATCGCTTGTATAGACGTGGTCTCCAATTCAGAACACGTTTACCCGAACGGTGAATACGCCCTTACTATTATAGGTTGATTACGATGAAGAAATATAGGCACTCACTGCCTCAAAACACTGTATGTTATCTTGCAATGTATCTCCTGCAATTTATTGTTAACACATAACACATAACCAAAATTGAACCTTCGTATCCGTAAAAACTTAAATTAGGTACTGCCGCTTCCCAAAATTCATTATTATATTATTATTTTAAGCCATTAAAGCGGCTTTCAGACTACGCTATAATATAATAGGTTGGGGAAAAAGTATTTTCGCATTATAGTATGTATGAACTTGTAATAAAATCTCTTTGGCTTTACTATTTGTATCTGGCTGGTTTTGGTATCATTCAAAGTTTAAATTTTAAAGAAGATAATTCCAAATTCAAATTAGGAAAATGTGTGATTTTTATTTGTTTTTCGTACTGTAAAGATGAGTGAATCTAATGAAGAAATTCGATACATTTTAAAATTTTACTACAAAATAGGTAAAAATGCAAAGCAAGCCGCGAAAAAAATTTGCGATGTTTATGGACCTAGTGCAGTGTCTGTGAGAGTAGCACAAAGTTGGTTTAAGCGTTTTCAATCCGGAACTTTTGATGTCAAAGATGCACGTCGCTCTGGTCAACCTATTACGGATAAAATTGATGCCATTTTCGAAAAAGTGGAGCAAGATTGGCATATCAGTAGTTGCGACGTATCTGAAGAACTGGGAATTAACCACAAAACAGTTTTGGCGCATTTGATAAAAACTGGGTACACAAAAATGCTCGATATTTGGGTACCACCACGAGCTCACTGAAAGAATCCTAATGAACCGTGTACTTATTTGTGATTCTTTATTACGACGTAATAAAACCAAACCATTTTTGAAGAAGCTGATAACTGGTGATGAAAAGTGGATCACGTACGACAAGAACATGCGAAAAAGGTCGTGGTCAAAGGCCGGTCAGGCTTTTGACAGGACAGACTGTGGCGAAACCCGGGTTAAATCGCAACAAGGTGATGCTGTGTGTGTGGTGGGATTGGAAGGGCATTATTCATTATGAGCTGTTACCACCAAGCAGGACCATCGATTCTGAACTCTACTGCGAACAACTGATGAGATTAAAGCAAGAAGTTGAGAGAAAGTGGCCGGAATTAATCAACAGAAGGGGTGTGGTTTTTCATCATGATAACGCTAGACCTCACACATCTTTAGCTACTCAGTAAAAATTAAGAGAGTTTGGCTGGGAGGTGTTAATGCCTTCAGATTCCAGATTTCCACCTGTTTCGGCCTCTTCAGAATTCTTTAGGCGGTGTCAGGTTAACATCACGAGAGGACTGCCAAAACTACTTGTCGCGGTATTTTGATCAGAAGCCCCAAAGTTTCTATAGCAATGGGATCATGACCCTACCGCTGCCGTAGCGCAAATAGACGTATGTTGCCAGATAATAAATAAATATATAAAAATAAAAATAAAAAAGCCTTTTATTTCTTACAACATTTACAGTAATTATTTTAAGTTATTTTTATACATTTAAAAAACTTACGAAATTAGCATTTAATTTAAAATTATACAATATTATTTTGGTTACCTAGTTATTTTAATTTATAGTGGTGTTTTAATCATATTTTATACTATATTTATTTAGAAAAATTTAATAGTTTAGTTTATTTAGTAGGTGTTAGTATAAAATATTGTATTTTTAGTTATATTATATTAAATGTTTATTTTGCTATTCGTTTTTACTTATAAATATTATGTATACATATATATAGGTATTTATACTATTTAGTTTACATTAGTTTTTTCTCGTATATGTACTTTTGTAATCTTATTTTATTACAAAGTAGGTACAATGTAAGTAATTAGATTTTTATGTTTGTGTTTAGTTAATTAGTTGTATATGTTATTTGTATTTAATTAATAATGTTTGTAGTACAAGTGTTTATATGACATAAATGTTATTTTATTTGCAAGAACCCTGCAAGTTGTGAAGGCTTCCTTCAAAGACTTTTCAATGCTTCTTTTAGTATTGTTGTTTATTAGTGGTTCTTATAGTTGATTGTTCATATATTTCCATTGATTTTTTATCTTTGAAGGGTTTTGGTCGTAATCTCCCACGGTGACCAACCGGATTCAGGGAAAAAATTTTATGTGTATTTTGTTGAAGTATTTTATTTCTATCATCGAGAGAGGGGTCCATTAATTGCTATGCATTTTAGCGTACTCTGTTTCAAAACTCCTTCAGAGAAACTAGATGATCTAAGTGCCTTTTTCTGGGTCGGCGTAGCTTTGTTTTTCTTGCTGGCGTATGGTATGCGATCCAATTTGTTGCTCATGTTATTTTCGGGTGAGATTGCAAGTGTCCTCTTATTATTAGTTTTAAATTCAGGGTTTTTGTTAAGTATTACCAGTTTATCGTATTTCATTATGGCAAAATTGTAATCTCCCACGGTGACCAACCGGGTTGGGAGATAGGATTCATGACATGTGTATTTCGTAAATTTTTGTTTTTATATGCGAGAGAGGGTTGCTTTAATTGCTATGCATTCTTATCCTGAGTGCTATTCCCATTTTTACTGACTAAGAAGTTTAGCATACCCGGTTTTATAACTCCTTCAGAGCTACTGGATGATCTCTGTACTTTTGCCTGGATCGGTAGGTTTTTTTTGTTGACTTGTGTTCTGCGATCTACATGATTATTGTTATTTTCGGGTGAAATTGGTAGTGACATCTTTTTGTTATTAACTGTGGATTCTGATTTGTTATTAAGTATTATTAATTTATCATACTTAATTATGGCCACGTTACCCTTTTCTCTCTCTATATTAACTTGTTCTTGTAATTCTCTCCTTTTTTCTAGTATTTGCTGAGGATAGTCTTCTTTAATATAATATGGAGTTTCGTTCAGCGCTACTTTATGTTTTAAAATATCTATTTTCTTGCCAAGGGTAGAAAACGTAACTGTGACTGGTCGAGGTCTATCCCCTTTCTTTCCCAGCCTTCTAACAGCCTGTGTATCTCTACAGTTTAATTTTATAGAGAGGTATTTGTCTATAAAGCCAATAATATTATCCTCTAGATTGAAATACGATATTTCGCTTTCTTCTAAACCAAAAAATACTATATTTCTCTGTCGTGCCTCTTTTTCCAAATAGTAAAGTCTTTTTTCTTGGTTTTCTACTCTACCTTTAAGGTTGTCGTATTTTTCTTCCAAATAATTAAATTTTTCTTCCAGCATTGTATTTATATTTTCTGTAACTTTTTTAGTTACATTTTCCCCGCTTTGTAGTATAGTTGTCTTTTGTTCATCCACTTCGTGCTGTATCTTTATAAGTGCAGCCATTACGTCTTCCATCGTTGTAGGTAGTAGTTGTTGCCCGACTAACGAAGATGTTATGTTATTCCGAAGGTTCTAGAACGCCCTCTTACGGAACTTGCTTGGTGTAAATTGATCTTTCTGTGTGTTTCGCTCCAGCCAGTCTTTGGACACCTTCTTTGTACGCACAACTTTCTGATGCCAGATATGATATGTCATATCTGGCATCAGAAAGTTGTGCGTACAAGACTACTGCACCACCGGAAGCTATTGAAGGCACACAAACGCCATCTAGCGGCAAGTAGCAAGACCGTACAAAGAAGGTGTCCAAAGACTGGCTGGAGCGAAACACACAGAAAGATCAATTTACACAATTATACAATCAATTTATATATATATATATATATATATATACAGGGTGTGGTGTAATGAGTGGATAATAGGGTACCTACGGGTAGGGGCCATTGTGGCGGTTCAGAAAAATATTTGTTATGCTCAGTAAAAGTGCCTCGGTTTTCGAGATATTCGACATTTTCGAAATTTAAGAAATATTTCACCCTTCGTCACTATTTTTGGCGCCAAGACTGCAAATGAAATTTTTTTTTCTATCTATTTTTTGGATAGTATTCTTGGATAGATGTGCTATCGAATGGAAACTATTATATTTATAACACAAGCACAGTTATGTTTTTAAAATAAGATTGACATGTATGCTCATTAACTAATTTTAATGTTTTCATCATAAGATACATATTAACAATTTATTACGGTGGATATGAATGATGTTTAATTCTCTTTACATGATAAAGAGAAAAGAGTTAACACAGAGAATAATATAATGAACAAAACGTCCCAAGTCATGCACACGATTATTTTCTCTATACAAATGTACAATACTGAGTTGACTAAAACATTTTAAGAGTTGACTATACCTCAGCCCAAACTCGAATTTTACCCCCGCTTCTCTGCGCGCCGCTGCGCATCCTATCTCGCCGTGGTTCATATGTTTGCCGGTGTTTATATCATTCAGTCCCTTCATTTTCTTGTTTTGCGTATTTCTCATTACTGCGTTTTTACAAAAACCAACTTAATATTAAATTCTACTTATAAATTACGTGATCGTTTGAAGGGACAAGCGTCGCGTCTGAGAGCCGAGGCCAGACTGAATCGCGGACCTGGCGTCTGAAGCGAATGGTTTCATTCGTGCAAAACTTAGATATTTTCATTTTATGGTAAAATCAAATCAAAAATCAAAATCAAATTATTTATTTGGTTCAAAAACACATAGGAATCAAGAACAAATAGTGAACGTTGACAGCTGCAAAAAGTTAGGAAAAACTGTGTAGCACTGTCAGCGCCCGTTTCCTAAACCAGTACAATTGTTGTTCCTTACTTACAAAATAAAACAAAATAAATTTTTACAAGTAACGATGGCAAAATAAAAAAGAAAAATCTAAGTTAGTTTAGCCTTTAAATAGCTAAAATGAGATATGATAGGTTTAGACTACTGAGTGTACACGATTGTGAGTGTGTGTGTTTGTAGGTATGTGAGTGTGTGTTTGGGTGTGAGTTTGTGTGTGTGGGTGAGTGAGTGTATGTGTGTGAGTGTGTGAATACATGTGAAAGGGTTATGAATATTTGTTACCTGAGGGTGGTCAACAGTTCCTCTGTTTCTGCATATGAAAGAAATTGGAGCCATTCAGTGATTTTTTTCTTACATTTGTAAAGTGGGAGGGGATAGGCGTCTAGAAGTCGGTTTATTTTATTATAAAGTGAACAACTTAGGTGGTAAAATTGTCTAGAAGCTGCCACTGTTGTACGCGACTCAATCGGGCATACTATATCAGAGCGTCGCTTTGTGGAGCTTAGGTTTGGATCGTAGGTCAGTTGTGAGTGTTTGCGCAGGACCGAAGCTAAGATAAACAGTTGTTGAGACAACTGTTTATCTTAACTGTTTAACAGTGAGCCGTTAGAACACCACAAAGTGAATACAGACTATCAGTGGGAAAGCGTCTTGGTTTTGAAGACATAACCTTCAGGACTGCTCTTTGTGCACGCTCGACCCTTAAGAATTGAGTTTTGAAAGCTCCTCCCCAAGCGGTGATACAGTAGGAGAGTAGGGATTGTGCCAGAGCAAAGTAAACCATTTTCAGACAATCAGGATTAGCAGCACCTCTCAGTTTTTAAAGACATATATCAGTTTTCTAACTCTAGAAACAGTGGACTCAATATGGGTGGTCCAAGAGAGACTACAGTCTAAGTGTAAACCCAGGTATTTTATATTAGGCGCACGATTTAGATAGGGACAAGAACATGAATCATTGCCAACATTAGGGCACAAAGCTAACATGTGTGAGCACAAAGAGAAAAAGATGGGGAAGGCTGGGAGCGGGCAGAAGGAGAGAAAGTGACAAACTTGGTTTTGGCAGTATTTAGAGTAAGTAAATTTTGAGAGAGCCGCTTAAGGACTAAAGTAAGCGCAGGTTCTGCTGCTGATTGGGTTTCAACCCAAGTTTGACCACTGACGATAAGCGCAGTGTCATCCGCATATGTGAATATACTACAATTTGGGTAAGATAGTTGGCAAAGATCATTTATTAAATATTTAAGGAAAAGTGTAGATCCTAGGACACTACCTTGAGGAACGCCGAAGCTGATATCCTCCTCAGTGCTTATAGTGTTGTTTATAGAAACTACTTATTTACACTCAGATAAATAGCTACTAAATAATTTTTTGACGTTGCCTCTGACTCCAATGCATTCTAGTTTATCAATTAGAATCGGAATAGATACGGTATCGAAGGCTTTACTTAAATCAAGAAATATACCAAGAGTTTTGAGCTTTTTATCAAAGCAATTAACAATTACAGAAGTGAGGGAGATTACTGCGTCCTCGGTGGATCTCGCGCTTCTAAAGCCGTATTGGTTATCTGCCAAAATATTCTTTTCATTAAGAAATCGAACAAGTCTTACATTGATAATTTTTTCGAGTATTTTGGATAGAACTGTAAAAACGGAGATCGGCCTATAATTATTAATGCCGTTTTTAGCCCCACTTTTGTGAATAGGATGTACAATAGCTTTTTTAAAGACACTGGGAAAGATACCAGAACACAGGCAAAGGTTGTATATATGTTCTAATATTGGGACAAGTATATGCCTGGCGCCTTTAACCACAGAGGTAGGTATTTCATCCCATCCTACAGCACAAGTATTTTTTAGACCGATAACAATGTGGTTTATTTCCTGACAGTCAGTTGGAAGAAGAGCCATGGAATTTAGCGGAACACAACTAGAATGGAAGAGGTTAGGTGAAGTGCGCCCTTAAGTTACATTTTAAGACAGGACAATTAAACAGTATATACGTAAAACATAAATAATAAAAGGGAGAACTTGGTAGATACTGTGTGCTACAGCAGTAAATGCTGAGTCAACTCAGAATTATGCCCGCCGTGATGGTAAGCGCTGATATTCTGTCGAGACCGCTCCATTTAGCCCCTAGACTTTGAGAGTATTGTGTTGTCAAGGAATGAGAATATTATGTGTCATGGTAGATATGTCATGTTGTGTCAACATTTAATATAGTCATAGTAGAAAATGTCAAAATAGTATCATAAGTAATAAAATAAATCAAGTCAGAACATCAGTATATAAATCAAATTAATAAATTGGTTAAAATAATACCCCAATCGGCGTAACTCAAACGTATGAGTAACAAAGTATCTGCTTACAGCTTCACTCGCATTAACAAGTTCTTATGCATAAGTTTTATTTCAACTCATTTACTTTGACCCATAAACAAACTTTCGACTCTACTAGGTCATAATATTACGAGTATAGTAATATTAGTACGACAGCTTCCAGGGCGTTCATAAGTGCTGTGCGAAACTACTGTAAATTCACAAATAATGTTAAGTAATAATGTTAAGCACGACAATTGGGAAATAAACCCATTTTATTGGCAGATTTTTATAGATTCCTCGCTTACACCACAGGCGTACGCAAACATAGATGCTTGCGTACTAGGATCTCGGATCAAGTCTATTATAGAATAGAATAGAATATAATATTTTATTAGCAAGTTAAGCCCATTTTACCTATTGCGGACTATTTATGTTTATAAGTACAGAATAACAAAACAAACAAAATAAAATAAGTGTGGTATAAAGATATACAAATATAAAATGATTAAATTAAATTAAATAACATAGTTCAGTGGTACCCTAGACGATGATAGTTTTATAATAGCAATAATATCAACACATATAACTATATAGCACTCGTATCGTGTAAAAGGCCTTCCTGCTTTTTCTGCCAGTTAAGCAAATAATTTGTAAGTTTTAATCAAAACCCATAAAGATTGTGCAGGTTCCTTATTGGCGGTGGAATATTATTACACCATTTCGATGCAGCGTAGCGAAAACTCCCTCTGAAAGCAGTCGATCTATGACGCTGTGTTAAAAGCTGCATCGAACACTGCCTATTTAACATTATCTATTTGTGTGCCTGTTATAGTCGTTGTACTAAGATATACTTCAGTACCTATCTATTTTGTGATAACACAGACGTAACACTCGTCGAATGACTGATGCATGTGGTTTTAACTTACGTTCTTCTCAGTCCTGTAGAGTCTGAATGTGCGTATGTGGAAGTTGGCGAGCTCCTCTTCTTGCACGATGCCAACGCTGATGTCTCCGTACGTCTCATCCTTCTCTTTGTTTGGCGGCCAGTACTGGACGCACATGACCTGGACACAAACGTATAGGTAAATAAGTGTAGCTCGAGGCACTGACGGCCGTTGGGGCCACCGCGGAACAAATGTTTGCATGTTCTACAGATATTTGTTCCGGGTCTGGATGTTTTTCTATCTATACTAATATTATAAAGAGGAAAGATTTGTTGTTTGATTGTTTGTATTGAATAGGCTCCGAAACTACTGGACCGATTTAAAAAATTCTTTCACTGTTGGGAAGCTACACTATCCCCGGGTGACATAGGCTAATTTTTACCCAACTGCGCAGAAGGAGAGTAATGTTATTATTGAAAAACTACGCGTGCGAAGCTGCGGATTTGTCAGCTAGTACAAAAATTTTACAAAAATAGTATTTAAGTATTCTATTAGTACAAATATCCGGAACAATTCCGGAAGTTCGGAACAAATATGTGTATTTGAAAAACAAACAATCTTTAATAAATAAATAAATATTGCTGGACATTCACACACCTGACGACCTCCGTGGCGCAGTGGGCCAATAGCTGGCTGAGACGCAGGAGGTAGCGGGTTAGATTCCCGCCGCGGAACAAATGTTTGCACGTACTACAGATATTTGTTCCGGGTCTGGATGTTTTTCTATATATTATAAGTACCTATGTATTTACAAAAAAAGTATATAAGTATTCAACCAGTTATCTGGTTCCCATAATACAAGCTCTGCTTAGTTTTGGGCTAGATAGCACTGTGTGAAATGTCCAGCAATATTTGTATATTTATTTAATAAATTTCACACAGCGCTATCTAGCCCCAAACTAAGCAGAGTTTGTATTATGGGAACCAGATAACTGATATATTACTTATTTAGATTTTTTTGTTAATACATACTTATGTATAATATAGAAACAAACAGACCCGGAACAATTATGAGTAGATAATGCAAACATTTGTTCCGCGGCGGGAGTCGAACCCGCTTCCTCCTGTGTCTCAGCCGGCTATCCGCCACGGAGGTCGTCAGTAAGCTGGCCCTCAGTAAGCTGCAAAATGGAACTGAATCTGAACTGTTTGTCTCGCAAATCCAAGCAAAGTGCAAAATGAAACTGCGCTGTACAGCCCGTTATAGGGTTGTAAATCCTGTGAGGGTGAGATTGGAAGGCGTTAACAGCGCCTCGTATTTTTCTACTGATTAAATTCATTGCAAGTTGTATCGCTCTATTGCCCCGTCCAATTACTGGTCGGTCGCTGTGGGACCTCAAACTCTTTGCACACTTTACGTCTGAACTTTTCAAATATTGGGCCAGCGGGACTTTTGAGAAAGAAAATGACAACTGGATTCGATAAATATATAACCACTGATTATCATCGTAAAATATAATAGAAAATAAGAAATAATTAAACATAGGATAATGTAAATATATATTATATTACTTATATTCATATTTTTTATAAATGTGGTACTGTGCGGACAGCCATCCGTGACATCTTTTAAATGGTTCCAACGGAAGATCAGCGTTGTGCCAAAAGCATAACAAATGCTGAGTTGGGCGCCTTTTTGTGACGTCAGTCATTTATATATAGGTAATTGTGAGACACACATTTGTTGGGTATTGCTGTTTTTGTGTGTATGAATTAGTTCTCTTGTGTGTATCTTACTTGTGTGCTGTGTATGTTAAGTACCGTCGCAAATAAATGTTTTTTCTTTCTTTCTTTCAAAAATATAAGGTTATTATACAAATGGTGGCCTTATCACAGTGTGGCGATCTCTATCAAACATCCCTTGGATGGAATATACTATGTGTAGCTGGGCATAGACTGAATACTCGTTTTTTAATTAATCCTTAGCTATATTTAATTCTAGGGTAAAAAGCTTTTATCTATCAGAAACGTCATAGTATCTCGCACATAAATTAATGTGTATGTTTTATAAATATTATATGTATCATAACTTTATATATTAATAATTAATTTATGTCTACTTGTATTTTACAAAGTATTTAGGTATTAGTTGCACTCTCTTCATCCATATACATATATCTTAGTCTTAAAAGTGTACCCCGACCATATCTTTGACATATCGAAATCCTCTCCATTCAAATTTTGTCGGGAAGAATTCGCCTTAAAGCGATAAGACCGCGTCTTGTATTGTCTTGTGTCTTCTATTTTGTCTGTAATTTTATTTTTTAAGGTGTAAGTACAATAAAGTGTTTTCATTCATTAATTAATTTTGGCGTGTCATACTCATATCATACACAATTTAAATTAGTACGTATAATTGTTTTTAGGGTTCCGTAGTCGAATAAAGAACTCTAATAGTTTCGCCATGTCGGTCTGTCTGTCTGTCCGACCAGTTACAGCGTTTTATTTATTAACTACTAGTTGACCCGCCGAACTTCGTACCGCCTTGACATACATATAACGCGGGCTGTCAATATACGTTACCCTGGTAGAATAGTCAATTGTTGTCCCCGGCCACAATAGTTGCGGAAAAATTCATGCAATAAGACCAGGATCGGTCTTATTGCATGAATTTTTCCGATATTTTAATAGTTATTCTGCTATTTGGGGCGGACACAAATCCAACAGTTATAAATGGTGTAACTACCCTATATATTTATATATATATATATTTACAAACATACTTAACCATATACAAAATTACGTTTAGCTGTCATTTGCGTTTTGTTATTCCATGTCAGATGCGTTTTTGTTGTACCACGTTTTATAGTGGCTTGTATTCTCTTTGACGTTTTATGTCACGTCACACGGGAACGCGGTCGAACGGAATAAAAAGTATCCTATGTCCGTCTCCTGGTTCTAAGCTACCTCCCCACCAATTTTCGCTAAATAACAAAACGTGAACATATAAAATAACACCGCCTGCTTATCCAATTACAGAAAACACTGCAAGAAAGAGAGACAATTAGGTTACATCTATAAAAATAATCGTAGGAAAGCAGTCCGTTCATCGTGGCATTATTTAGGCCTACATAAGCACCACGATATTTTCCTTCATCATTTTAAACCCGTAGCTTAGTAAGCTATGCACGTTTAAAAATGTTTACTGACTTAGCTGATAGGATATCTGGCAAACTTACGAGGTAAAATTCTGTCCGTGATTTATGTGTCAAAATTTAGGAGCCAAATAATGGACCTCGAAGTTAATTTCAACAGAAGTTAAGCTTTTCCAATAATCTAGCCTTTATCCAATCATTGTTTTAACAAAGTAACTTTCAATTGAATGAAGAGTAATAGTTTTTGAAAGGTCAGGCGCTATCTCATACTGAGTTAGGAGTTTATGTGGAAAATGAAGAAAACCATTTCACACTCTTTTAGCGTGAGTGATCGGAAAGTGGAGGATAAAGTAGGTACGTGCTCCACTAGGGACGAGAAAGATAACTCAAGGATAAAGTGAGAGTTCATTAATAATTCAAGTGTCTGAATTGAAAATCTTTTTGCAAACAGAACCAATTATCAAGATAAATATCAACCAATAATGGAATACAAATGGAGTAAGTAAGTAAACTTACTTGGTTTGTACTCTACGCCTGGGATTTTAAGAAGCCAGTTGTTCTAATAATAATCATCATCATCTCTGCTGGAAAATGAGCATTTTTATATTTTGCCAGTCTGTGTGTCTCTTGTCCGCGTGTTCCCGCGAACAGATAAGTCTCCTCCAGATTTCCAAAGCGACTGATCTTGGACCAGCTCCCAGTGACCTTTAAGTCTTTCTTTACGTTAAGTGGTGATGGGGAGGACACTTGGCTAGGCGGGATGACAACATGTGGACCAAGGCAGTCACAGAGAGATGGCCAAGAGATCAACATCAACCGCAGAGCAGACCATTGGTACGGTGTTCTGACGATCTCGTAACGGAAGTTGGACAGCAATGGACGATACTTGCTCAAGACCGATTGGACTGGCGATATACAGGAGAGGCCTATACCCAACAGTGGGTGTTGGAGGCTGGATAGATAGATAAGTATTCCTGGTGTACAATAAAGCATGATTCTATTCTAAACTGCGCTTCCCAGATCCTCATTTTCTGAATAAAGAAATAGGAGTTTAGATTTTACGTCTGGTCTTTCACTCGTAGCTACAACGACGCGGCGACGGTCTGCTCCTTAAGCACACATACCTAGCTATCCTCGCCTATGCACTGCAATCAATAACTTGCACTCAACACTCGAAGTTCTATTGTTTCTCGCTAACAAACTCTCGTAACTCGCTCGCCCGGTGGGACCACAGAACAGCAGCAGTCGTGGATCTAAGAGAGGGAGGGGGGGGGGGGGGGGGGGGGAGGGGCAAACCAAGGCGCTTGCCCCTAAACTTGCAATATGTGTCACAAAGCGCTTATCTAGCATCCAGCGCACGTCGTACTATCGATTATTCATTTGATTGGAGGCCCCTATGCCTATGCCTGCTATGTAAATACTTATATAGTTCAGTCAAATAGCCCCAAAATAACATAAAATATATCCAAGTACTTAAATAAAACTTTGACATTTGACAAAAAGTAAAAAATGCGTGTCTTTCAAAATTATGTGTCGAGAAGGCGCCAATTCAAATTTCTGCTCCGGTATGGAATTAGCAGCGGTAGTGTTAAACCTATCCAGACGACAAATAGGGTCAGAGGTATTGGACAATTTTCACATCGCCTGACTGAACAATAAACAGACACACAGCTCTAGCCAATATCGGGTTGTTTCCGTTCGGAGTCAGCGCTTTGGAAATATTATTTCCCACAGAATCTCATTACATTATAAGGCTTAGCGTTATAGTTGCTTCTGCTTCGAGCTTTCAAGATAAACTTACGTGCGAGTTATTTTATTTCTCACGAGAGGGAAATTGTACTTTCGACTGTGCCTGGCAAGTTTTTATGTGTAAGTTTGTTGGCACGTGGCCAATAAAACGTAGCCTATATCTCAATCTGTCATTATCTATCTAGTTTTTCTTAACAAATTTCATCGAAATCGGTCCAGTTGTGAAAAAGTAACAGATAGATGGGATAATCGAATTCATAATTTAGTGTGACCTTTGTTTCAATAGCTCAGTTAGTAAAATGCAATTAATATCTACTTAATTCGCTAGCAATATGTAATTAGAATGTGAAATTAGTTTGTGAGTTGTTCTTATATTAACACTTTTGTAATTCCGTATCGGTATTGATTAGTAATAGATCACACAATTTGGAGGGTACATCAATTCTCATTTTTCGTGATATACCTACCCTCATTGGCTGAGCGAAGTGACATACCAAGGTGACTGTCAACTCGTTCCTACGGGCCGACCAGTTCTCACCACAGACTACTAGGATGCTAACGCATCAGACGGGGGGATCGTCCCGGTAAAGCTTACTTATCTCATATGACAGCTGTTTTTTTTTATTCTGTGATATCGTTTGGCATCAGCTGGGATATACATTCTACCAAGTTTTTTTTATCTTCCCTGCCTATTTACTATTTATTCATATATTTAAAGTCAACCTAAAAAGGAAAGATCTAATGTATTCTAAATAAAAACACACATTCATTATTACATAACTATTATTTTTATTTTTCAATTTCAATTTATGTGGAACCGAGAAACCTCTTCTCAAAATGCTTGCGACTTAAAAACTGCTTGCGAAGATCTTGTAAGCTCCAGGCCTCGAAGTCTTTCACAGTTTATGCACTCTAAACACTTTTGGAGTCCTATCTCACTTATATGAAAAATATGAAAACTGACGTCCTTTCGTCTATTAGCGCAGCTCGCACACAACACAGCACTTGTTGTACATATTACAAGATGAAAGTACAGCTTCAGGAATTGAAAGGATAAGTTACGGAATTAAATCAACGAATAACTTCACAACTTTGAAACTCCAATGGCGGTTAGCAAAAGGTTGTTTGTTTAATATTTTTTACATGACATGTGTGACTCAATTTTGCTGTCTTGTCAAATCAAATATGGCGTGGGATCGGACAGAAAGGAAGGGAAAGAAGTATGAAGGAAAGGGGAGGGAACTATCATTTATGATAAATGAACCATAGATTATATCTAGGCTAGGATTTTTAGTTCACAGTTCACCGACCGTGGTTCTCACGCACCACTCTAAGTGCAAGCACCTACCAAATATCAAATAGTGTACAGAGCCGGCCGGTGGCTAAGGTTAAATCCCTCAAGAAGACGACATACATCTACCATCAACCATAGTAGCCTATGGATAGAGGAATTGCGGAGTTCATAAGGGCATGTGGAACGCAAGACGGAGTAACCCCGAGGTTAGTCGCTTTTGCATCGGCCTTTATTGAATTCCCGTACATAAGATTCTATGCTACCTCCGTGGTGCAGTGGGCGAATAGCCGGCTGAGACGCAGGAGGTAGCGGGTTCGATTCCCGCCGCGGAACAAATGTTTGCATAATCTAAAAATATTTGTTCTGGGTCTGGTTGTTTCCCTTTATATTGTAAGAATGTATTTACAAAAAAAATGTATATAAGTATTCTATCAGTTATCTGGTTCCCATAATACAAACTCTGCTTAGTTTGGGGCTAGATAGCGCTGTGTGAAATGTCCAGCAATATTTATTTATTTATGCTTATTTTCAAATGATATGTGATTTTAAAACTAGGCTGTTAAGCCGTTTACTGCTGGTACTTTTTCCGGCTGTTCACTAGCCTCTCTAACATAATGCATAATGCAAACCAAACAAAGAACCGATAAGATGACAAAATAACTTACAACTAACTTTTCAACAAAAATATAACCGACTTCAGATAACAGTAAAAACCAAACTACTCTACCAATTTTGATAAAGTTTCCATGGGATCAATCTAAAAGTCCTTTTTATCCTTTCAAATAAAAACGCATTTTCCAAATCGGTTGATACTTAACGGAGTTCTGAGCTAACAAACATAATATAAAAATTAAACAAATTTAACACTTATATGGTTTTCTCATAGATGCCATTGTCAGAACTGGACCAAATGGATCGCACGGGAAGCACCAGCTTTTTTCAAATAAAAAAAGAATCATCAAAATCGGTTCACCCAGTCGTAAGTTCTGAGGTAAAAAACATAAAAAAATATACAGTCTAATTGAAAACCCAAGTCGATTAAAAAATTAAACAAATTTAAGACTTATATGGTTTTATCATGGATGTTTTCTCGTGATTGAGAACCTCCTCCTTTTTTGAAGTCAGTTAAAAAGCTAGACTAACGCGGCTTTTTTAACCCCTGTTCCACTGTAATCCAGTAAACAAGTTGATGGATTTGATTCCACATTTTGTTCCACCATAGTCCATTGCTCAGATGGATTAGATTCCACTGCTTTTTATTCCACCCTAATCTATGAATGAATGAATGAAACATTCTTTATGGCACAAAATAAAAATAATCACACACAGGCGAACTTAATGCTAGATTATGCTGCATATATGGTAGAGGGAGAGGTTTAATTTAAATTCCAAGACACTTAGATTTAAACAAATATCTATCGCCCGGATGGATTAAATTCCACTGCGTTTAATAGGTACTTGCGACGCAAGCAAGTCGCAATAGATGTACCAACTCCATTTCTCCGTGTCCGGAGCTAAATTGTCTTACACTGAACAAAATTAATAGAAGGGACGGACTCTTTCACCACTTTCTTGATTAAAAACGAATGAAGAAGTAAACCACAATTTTGCTAAGAGATTACTTTCTTGGATATAATTAAATAAACATTTGTACTTCATTGTTTGGATTTCTATAGAACTTTATGAATCATCGTCAGATTTTGCTAAGAGATTACTTTCTTGGATATAATTAAATAAACATTTGTACTTCATTGTTTGGATTTCTATAGAACTTTATGAATCATCGTCAGATTTTTTTAATAAGAAAATAGATACTCGTCTAAATTCCTAGATATATATTGTGTTGGAACAATTTGCCACCAACAATTAGAAATGCCAAAAGTGGCAAAAGCTTTTGAAAAAAACTTAAAATATTTCTAATGGAAGCCCAAATACAACATGGTAACATCAATGTCGACCTCTCTTTGATCTAGTGATCCAATAATTATTTTTACATAAGTTTAACTAAATCAATAAATTTTAAATAGTTACCCATATTTATTTATATATATATATATATATATATATATATATAAGCATTTACCTTAGAATTCGTAAGTAAGTACATAAGTCATATTTATATATATATAGGTATATAATATTATTTTAGAAAAGTATGTTTATAAAATTTATATTTCCATTTTAATAAAACTGTACACACCTTTTATTTACTCACTTCTTTATTTATTTTTTATTTTACTACGTAGCTGCTGCACTACCTTTGGTTCTGGTTTCAGCTGAAAATCAGCGTTGGGTGCTTAACATCCAACATTATGCTGAGCTGAACACCATTTAGGTACGCAGACACATGAGTCGAACCTGTTTTATTGGATTCAATTGTATCTATCTACTGTTCCTTAAAATCACAGAACACAAAAAACAATAGAAGTCGTAAGTAGGCGGAGCTCGCGAAAAACCAAGTACGCGGAGTTCCGCGCACTACAAGCTTCGCTCACTTCAGTTGTGTTTCAATTACTGTAGGGTAAACGTACTTCAAAAAAATATAAAAATGCCATATTGTGCCGTTTTGGAGTGTAATTATTATAGCCGAACCAAAAATTTAACAAAAGGGGGCATATCCTGTCACCCGTAAGTATTATTTTATTGTTTTTTGTTAGTTTTGCAAAATCGTCAAACAAAATAGACTGTGAATCATACTCTTTAAGGTCGCGTTTCTCTTAAACCTCAACTTAAGGTATTCAATTAGGGATGTGACCCCAATATACTGTTGAATGTGTTATCGATAGCTTTAATTAATTACCCCCTATTAAAAGGTGTATAAGTTTTAGGGTGTTAATTCCTTTTGTTGTTTTATTGATGATTTTCTGAATGTATTTTAGACCAATGGTGTGAAATAATATAATAACTTCTGTTTTCAGTTTCCCCAAGGCGAAAGACAAAAAAAATTGAAAAACGTACAACTTATAAGTCATCCAGCATACAGAGTCATGACCTGGCACCGTGTGACTTTGTTCTGTTCCCAAAAATTAAGAACCAATTACCTGATCAACGGTTTTGATCACCAAAAGAGGCTGTCGAAGAGTATGATTATCATGTATCTGACGTCACCACCGGAGGAGTGGCACAAATGTTTTAAAAATTTATTCAATCTTATGAAAAAGTGCATTGACGCAAAGGGAGAATATTTTGAGAAACAATAAATTGATTTTTTACCATTATTCGTATTTTTTTATTATTGATTCCGGATACTTTTAGTGTGCCCCTCAAATAATAATTCAGTATAAAATATTCCAATAATATAATATTTTTTTAAGTATTTATGAGTTCGATACCTGTGATTATGTTAAAAAAGAAAGAAAAGAAAAGCTTCTTATTTCGACCACCACAAATATAACCTGACGTACCTATTTCGTTACCCGTAGTAGGTAGGTGATAATCGATATCGATACATTCGTTTTGTATCCTCATTGGTACATCACTAAGTGAGTAGCACTGTTTTTTGAGCAAGTGAGTAACAGCCAATTCATTATCGATCTTGCTGTTAGAGACTATAACAAAAATCGTTAGCGACAGCGCCATCTCTTGTTTGGTAGCTTTGTTTTGTGTGTAATCAAGTAACAGCTATTACATTATCAGTCTTATTTCTAATTAATAGAGACTAAAAAAAATATTTTCTAAAGCGCCATCTTTTGCCGAGTAGAAGAAGTAAACTTTAATTTTTTGTTACTGTTAATTTTATTGAATTTTAAACCATGTTCCATAGTGGCTAAGGTTTTATATCCGTTAAATTATTTTTATGGTTTTAGGCCTTTTTGAACGTTCTCTTTCAACCAATTATAACTTTTATTTCTAAGTGTGCTAGTTTTTACATGTGTGAGTTTAGCTACACTGGTTTTCATAGTAAAAAGTCATCATGCTAGTTCTATTGTTTTTTATGTTCTGTGCTTAAAATTGTTTCATGTGTCATTTTGTGTGTACCAAATAAATGATTATTGTATTCTATTCTACTCTATATTTATTATTAGATAGATTACAAATCATTTCTTTAACTTTATTTATATAGTATAAAATGAAGTCGCTTCCGCTGTTACCTTAGATCTTTTAAACTACTCAACGGATTTTAATGTACGAGTATATTAGTTTTCAGCAATAAATACAGTGACTCAAGAAAAAGGTTAATATGTATAATACACACATAGTACGAGTACCTGCGAAAGTAACTGATTGTTTGTTATCTCTTCATAACTAAATGGCTGGACGGATCGTAATGAAATTTGGCAAGGATTATATCTTGGGGAAGGACATAGGCTACTTTCTACCTGAGTGTGCAAAAGAAGGGTAATGTTTTCATTAAAATAGCACGCATGCGAAGCCGCGGGTGGGTCAGCTAGTAAACATATACGCTATAGGAAGTCCACCGCTGTACATAATAATAAAAACAGTCTTTTTTGTGCCTCATAATAATATTTTTGTAATAGCCGATTATTTGCCGATAAAAAAAAATATAGTCTCGGGGTCTCAACCCGCCAAACTTGCCACACAAGGCGTCAAAAGTCTAAAAACGCTAGTTTACCAAGCGGAAGTGTTTGAAACACTGGTTGCATTGTCCCATTCAATTGAATATTTATTTTATATAAAAATAGGGCAACTTTGAACAGATCCGCAATCAGTGTTACCAGGGTTCCTTTTTTTCCCAATGTCATAAAAAAACTCAGTTTCACTCAGCGCAGAAAATTCGCAATCTATTTGAAACGGCATAGTGCACGCAGTAACCTCTGTCCATAAAAACGTACTGCCTAAGCTAGGACATAAAATGCTTCATGGCTTGCACGGTATTGCATGGCTTTTATCACTCTCAAACAAGGTTGCATTTACATGAATAGCAGGTTGGGAATATCGGTGTTTACCGGTAAACAGTTTTCTATATGTATTGAGGTTAAGTTTGACCACTAGCAAGAGCCGTGGTGGCAGTGGATTGTACCCTAACTTCCTAATCGCAGGTGGGTTAAAATCCATGATTTTCTACTCGAAAAAATTATATGTGTGAATATTATGTAGCAAAACCATAAGTCAGTTCCAGTGGTTGCTAGCAAGGCGATACTTATATAGGTACTATATAGGTACTGATGATAAATGAATACATAAACCTTCTTTCTTATGAAAACTCAGGTTTTAGCCAAGGCCAGCACGAATTACTTTGGCTAGAAGCGAGACGCTAGATTGTTTTTTTTATCATTATATTTTAGTGATATTGTTTTTGGTAGAGGATATGTGATATGTTGGTTTAACACAATTTGGACAGTTTTTAGGGTTCCGTACCTCAAAAAGTAAAAAAGGAATCTTTATAATATCACTCTCTTGTCCGTCTGTCTGTCCGTGTGTAACCACCGATGTTTTCAGGAACGGATGGACCTAGCAAGTTGAAATTTATACCAGATACTGAAGTCTATATTCCCTATTAGTTATATAAAAATCCAGGTCCTGAGTCAACACAATAAAAAGATATGGACAAATTTATATTTTCACGAAAACTTGTACGTGCTAAAATTTACCTTAATTTTCAACTTTTTTTATTTTTCAGAATTTCCCCTTTACTTGTTCTATAAGACCTTGCTTTTAACCAAAATTAACAATTCTAGGTAAATCGGAAGTACCCTATAGGTTTTGGGTCGAAAACCCAAGTGGTAGTTCCCGTTGGCCTAGAATCACAAAATTTGGCAAAAAGCAAGATCTTACAGCACAGATAGAAGAAAAATTCAAAAAATAAAACAAGATAAAATTAAAGGGTGTCCTCATACATACATAGTTGACGCCAATTAAGATCTGAGTTGTATGGGCGCTCATAAAATTTAGAGAACTAGCTTAACCGGCACCAACCTCAAATAAGGTAAATAAATAAAATTGTGCTATTGAATAAAATAAATATTTAAGTTGGGCTCCCATACAATAGACATGATTTTTTCCCGTTTTTATAGATAATAGTACGGAACCCTTCGTGCGCGAGTCCGACCCGCACTTGGCCGGTTTTATTTTTAAATTCAATTTTCTTCTTCCTGCTTATCGATACCTCATACAACCTAGAGAATATTTTAATAATAGATGGCCACCTAAATCGCCCTGCCTGTGGCACCATGCCTGCTCTTCGTTTTTATCTCAAACGTTATGCGAATAATACGAAGTAGCTCAGCTAAGCTAGATAGGCCAGCGCCGATCTGTTTTCTGCGTGAAAACAAGTCATAAGACAAGAGAGCCATAATTTTTGTTGTTTGTCTACGGGTGCATTTTTATGTTCTTCCAACTAGCTAGAATAATGGACGGCATCTGTCATTATAAATCTTCCATTAAAAATAACTTTCAGCATGTTTTATGATCATATTAATAGAGTCGTAAATCCTTTGTATCTGTTATGTTTTAGCACTGAATATATTTTATGTGTCGTGAGATCTTTGTCCAGTGCGTGTTGTGATGACATAATGGCACATGCGTTATTTACAAGGAATTTAGAATAGAATAGAATAATCATTTTTTTGATACATTTATACTATCTGATTTACGCCGCTGGCCGCCCTTATTTGTTATCATAGATCCTTGCTATCTAAAGGTTGCATGGAAGAAATCGCGTTTAGCGATGAGTTCGCCAATTGTACCTATGATTTAAAAGTGTGTTTTCTGTTATATGTTTATACTAGCTACAAACATCCATACATGCAAACTTTCGCGTTTATAATATTAGTAGGATTTAGTGGTGTGCAATAAAAGAATTATCAATCTATCTTATTTGGTACACACAAAATGACACATGTTGCTTTCGCCCGCGGCTTCGCCCACGTAGTTTGTCAACAAAAAGTAGCCTATGTTTCAATCCTGATCATTATCTATCTAATCACCATATTTCATCGAAATCGATTCAGCCGTTACGACGTGATTGAGTAACAAACAAACAAACATCCAAACTTTCGCATTTATAATATTAGTGTGAGGATTTGTTTATTTGTGTGTTTGTTACTCAATTACGTCGTAACGGCTGTACCGATTTCGATGAAATTCAGTATGTACGTAGATTATTAAACACATATTTTTCTACTTTTTATCCCATAAATCAGGTCCTATGTGATAAAAATGGGGTGTCAAGTCAATTTGCAACTGTGAGTTTAGCTTTTTTTTCTAGGTTACCTACACCTTTAGTAGCGTGACGCGTATGAATTCGAGGGCAACAGCTAGTTATAATATAAGTGGGTGCGGATACCACAACACTAATGCGTAATAACGCCATGAATATGTTTCTGTGGTAGAACTTCGAAGCTGTCATTAACAGGTGCTTGTTTATGATATTTAAATTGGAATATTTTAAGTGTCACTGGCTAGCAACAGAGTGCTTTGAAACGCGTATGTTAAACCCGAAAAGATGTTGATTCTACTTCTACTCGCTTTTAGCGATAAGACCGCCAATTGTACTATTGCGTATCTAGTTATATATTAAAAAAAAACATGATTTGTTAATTTAAGTGTGATATATTCAATAAAGCGTTTTCAATTATATAATCAATTTCCTTGTTATATGGTGGAAAATAAATAAAAAAACGGTGAAAATCGTACTATCTTGTTGATCGACCGAAGCGAGATCTTTAAAAATCAATTTGGAAAAATCGGGAAATAAAAAAATATACATATACATACAATGTTTATGTGTATTTTTTAAAAATTATGTATTAAAGACCTGCGTTTGACCACGATCTCGCCTGATGGTAAGCGATGATGCCGTCTACGATGGTACACGCTTGCCTAGTATGTATGTATGTTTGTTTGTCCAAGAATAACTTTCGAAGCATTTATCCGATCATCGTGAAATTTGGTATATAGGTAGAAATGGTGACACAATTTTGGTGTGACTAAATTAGTTAAAAATGTAGGGAGGTTGTTGAGATATTGGGGTTCAAGCGGGATAAAAAAAAAACCAAAACGAGACTATCCAGTCAAATGACACTCCTAATAAAAGGTCTTTGGGAGTATATTTTGACCCTGTTTTTATTTTAAGTTTCAATTTTGTAGTTTTTAAGTTATTAGCCATAATAAAAACTAAACTTTGGCAAAATTCACAGGGTTCACAGTGCTGAAATTTGGTATGCGTGTAGCTTTAATAACACAAACATAGGCAAAAGTCTGAAATCCAGAATAACTACAATTTGTACCCCAAAAAGGAGTTACCAATTAACATGTACATAAATTAACTAAAACATAAAATAGTTTTTTAAGTAGTCCTGGTGTACAATAAACAATTATTGTATTCTATTCTATGTACTCCCGCTATCTGTAATTTGAATGAAACTGTAGGTCAAGTGAGTTGGTAATGCATTTCCTGGCACTATGTTGATAGTCAAAGATCGAGAGTCGAGATCTCACTTCGGAGCGAACCACTAGTTTATATTTGGGTAATGCACGTAAAACTGCTGGATAATTGAATTTTCATTAAAACGTTGAGACAATGAATTTTTAGGGACAGTGACCCACGGGTGTGTTACGTACGCAGTCAAATTAAAAGTGTTTATGTATTTAATGTATGCCAAAGCTATGCCCGATGGTGAGGGGGGGGGGGGGTCTGTGAAGCCTATGCTGTTGAGCACGGGCTTATATATATAATGCGAAGAAGAGCGAATACATGGTTTTTAAGGTAAATGTCCACGTTATACACTGAATATAAACCTAAACGGCTTGAACTTAAATCGTGTTACGAAATTGAAATATCTGGGACATTTTCTTGCCGACGATCTTAAAGACGATGCAGATGTTGAGAGGGAGCGTAGAGCCTTGGCGGTCCGAGGTAACATGTTGGCCCGTAGATTTTCCCGTTGTACTGAACAAGTTAAAGTTACGCTTTTTAAAGCGTACTGTCAGAGCTTTTACACGGGAAGTCTGTGGGTCCGAAATACCAAAAGATCATTGGAGGACCTACGCATCCAATATCTTCCGGATGATGTTGCGGTTGCCCCGATACTGCAGTGCATCGGGGATGTTTGCCTACTTTCACACAGATGGCTTTCACGCCATCATGCGCAAAAAAACGGCATCGCTGATGAGCAGAATTCGGGGCAGTCGCAACAGCATCCTGAGGACAGTGGCAGAGTGCTGCACATCTCCGCTCTGGAAGTGTTTTGTGCGGAGGGTGATTAATGAAGGAAATAATTTCCCCAGTTAGTCACCCTTGGCACAAAATGGTGTTTTCTATTTTCACCCAGTGCCTATTTTTTATTTTTGTATATTTAGCTGTTCTTCTTTGTTGTTATATATATATTTTTTTGTGTGTATGTTAGTCTTACAACATTTTTTTTATTTTTTTTTTATTTTTATTAAATCTACCTTAGCATGAGCATTTAAGGGAATGATTGAATGGGCTTTATCAACGAGAATTCCTTTTGTCCGAGGATATCCTTGCATCCTTGAGACAACGGCAGGGCATTTCGATATTGATAAGGTGATATTTAATTTCTATCAATCAGCTAGGTTTTACAAGGTTTTTCCGAAGGCTAGCTTCTACACTATATTCGCGTTGAGTCCGAATAATAAAAGCAGCATACCTACAGGTTATGACTTAGTTTTCGGATTTTTGAAATTCGGATCAAACTTGCCAAGGACGGATCAAAACAATTATTGTGATTCCAAAAATAAATGAAATAATACACTCATTTATCATAACATTGGATTTCGCACAAACCGCCTGACCACGGCTTGCCTAAAACTCTCCGAAAACGCGTCAGATCAGCAGTTTGCATCCAGTAACTATCAAAGGTGTCAAAATGACGAAGTGTACATTGAAAAAACGGAATGAATGACCGTTTAAGTATCTCGCCGCTTATTAGAACAATAACCCTGTAAGTTCTTTAGCACTATACGAATAAAGTCGGTATTGGACTTACCTTGATGAAATCGAAAGTCTTGGTTAGCATGACGATGGCGGCGGCCCGCTCCTGCCAGATCATTCGCCAAAAGCTGACCACCGTGTCTTCAGTTGGCCCCTGGGTTACGATGTATGCGTTGGGTTTTAATATACTCTGTAACAAACACATATTATCAGTTAGTCATGTTGGTCCAGGGATGTTAGACGTACCACTTTCTTGGTATACATAGTAGTTTTTAATGTCACGTACCATGTACCAAGACTACTCGGTCCTTGTATGCAAAAATACCAAGATAGGCAGTTGACCGACAAAAATACACCGACCACACAGCTTTCACTCAAGTACTATCAAGCGTTCGTCCCAAGTATCGCTGGGACGACAGGACGGAGGCTGACCTGCGCGACCTTAGAGCCGACAACTGGCAAGAGATTGCAATGAGCAGAGGGAACTCACTTTGGGTCCCTGCGTCAATGGACTAAGTAAGTAAGCAATACATGTTACTACTTACTTTACTACCTTTTTTGTGTATTTAGTGTGATACTGCAAATATGTTTTATTGTATCTATTCTATTCTTTTCTAAAGCTGTAAGCTGTGTAAAGAGCTATGAGAAAGCTACGGAAAATTCCACTAAAATTCTAGTTAAATTAAAGTCTGCAGTAAAATTATTAGGTTTCTAACTTTGCTTCAAAGAAAACCTGTCAGAGGCAAAGCCACAAGCTGAAATTAATAAGGTGCGTATAAACGCCACTAAGGTGGATTTTCTTAGTGGAGTCACCTTTATAATGAAACGTTATTAGTAAAGCAAGCAATAGGGCGCTAACCCTTTTAGAAAACCATTGTTTCAGGAGTGTTTTGTTTCAAGCTTGTAGCAACATTACTTCGATTTGAACCACAACACTTTTAAACATTGCTGTTATAATCCTAATGTCATGGTACGAAATGTAGGTGTAATTGACCGAGTGAAGCGAGATCTCCGAATCAACTTGGGCAAATCGGCGTTGTATGTACCTATGTTTGTTGGTCCGAGGATAACTTACTAAGCGTTGATCCGATCATTGTGAAATTTCATATTTAGGTAGGAAGTTATGGAACAATTTGGTGTGACTAAATGAGCTTAAAATATTGGGGGGTTGTTGAGATATTGGGATTCAAGAGGGGTAAAAAAAAACAAAATGGGACTATTCGGTCAAAATGCACTTGACCAAATGAAAGGTCTTTATGAGTACATTTCGACCCCGATTCTATTTTTAGTTTCAACTTCGTAGTTATTAAGTTATTGGTCATAATAAAACTGAACTTTGACGAAATTCACAGGGAACACCAGTTACCCCATAAAATATTGCAGAAATTCGGTCTCTTTAGTGCTTTAGTGATCCCAATATAGGAAAAAGATTGAAATCCAGAATAACTGCAATTTCTATCCATAAGAAACATAACCAAATTACATGAACTGCAGTTACATGTAATTTCAATGAAACTGTAGGTCAAGTAATTTGGTTATATTTCGTGGCACTAGTTTGCAAATAATATATTTTTTTATGGGAGACTCGCAAAATTTCAGTTCGGGGCGAACCATTAATATTATTTTAATATTGCTTTAAGAGATTGAGGTTGGCCACCAGAAGAGAAATATAGGTGTACTGCGCCTTTCTTAGAGTTTACCATACAAACGTAATGTTTGCCTTAAGGTCTTTGACCAAAAACAGCTGTTAAACAGAATTTTAATCGAAATCAACTTTTTTTTATTTTTATTATTCTATATGGAGATGGGACAAACCCACTAGATGTTAAGTCATAACCATCGCCTATAACAAAGAATTGCCTCGTAGGTCACACACGTTAGCAATGTGCCCTACGATGCACTGCCCTGCGTCTATCAACTTGAGGTATACAGGTTTAAAGCCACATATGCCTGTAATTTCAATGGCAATCACGATATATATAATAGGTCTTCACGATACAGGCTTGGCCTAGTGTGAAGACCACCTACTAAACCTTTTAGTTATTAAGCCCTCTCAACAATAAGTTCATATAAAAATTATCTGTTTTAAAATTATTAGTCATAAGGTGTGATTTTTGTTGCTAAATAAAATATTTTTCATATTCATTTTTTCATTTTCAATCATACCAGCCTATTTTTTACCAAGTGATTCTTCAGTGAAAATCATCCAATTCACAAAAGCCGTAGAACATTTGTTGTTTTCTCAAGTGTCGAGAATCGCCCCGTCCCCCTCCCCACCCCTTCGTAATAATCTACTTCTGGGACACCCTGAAATTATGTAAATCTTCGTCTTCCTGCCCTAGTCCCCACATTACGTGGGATCGGCACAACATGTATTTTTCATCCAGACTTCTCTATCAGCCGTCATCTCCGTTGTCACTCTTTTCTTACCCATATCATTTCTCACACAGTCCATCTCTCTCTTCTTGGGCCTTCCTTTTCTTCTATATCATTCACATTCATATCTAACACTCTTTTAGTCACATGGTTTTCTTCCCTACGCATGACATGCCCTTGCCCATACCACGCTAGCATATTACTCCTCAACTTTTCTTTCACTGGAGCTACTTTCAAACTTCCTCTAATATACTCATTCCATAGCTTATCCATTCTCGTTACCCCACACACCCATCTCGACTTTTCCGCCTCGTGTACTCCTGAAATTATGTAAATAAAAATTTTTTATTTCCAGAAATGCGGCGAGTCTACAAGGAGCTCTGCTACTCTATGGTAAATACAGATAAATGCCTAAACCAAAAACAAATATTTGTAGATTACGCAAAAAATTGTTTAGTGACGGTAATCGAGCCCGCAATCGGTTGCGTCTCAGCTATTCGTCCACTGACAGAAAGAAAACAAAATACATTTATTTGACACACACACAGGACAGACCATTCAGAACAGAACAAATATAGAACAAACATACCTACTTACATAAATATTAAAATGATAAAAAGAGAAATGCGCCGCCCACTACGCCGCGTTGCTCCTAAACCAATACGAAAATCACAACCTAATTACGAACAGCTCCAAATGAACCTGTTCAAAAGTTAACGTGTAACGGCTAAGTAAGGCGTGCGTCCGAAAGACCGCCAAGAATCTGGCAACTGCCGTTAAGGGAGGAACAGTGGCTGGATTTTATTAACTCCTTTATGGACCCATAAAATGTAATGACCTCAACGTGATGGGGGAAAGTGTAGTAATACGTAGAGGAATGCATTTCACGCTTATAGTCGGACCGAAAAGCTAAGAGATAATTCCAAATTCAAATTAGGAAAATGTGTGATTTTTATTTGTTTTTCGTACTGTAAAGACGAGTGAATCGAATGAAGAAATTCGATACATTTTAATATTTTACTACAAAAAAGGTAAAAATGCAACGCAAGCCGCGAAAAAATTATTATTTGCGATGTTTATGGACCTAGTACAGTGTCTGTGAGAGTAGCACAAATTTGGTTTAAGCGTTTTCAATCCGGAAATTTTGACGTCAAAGATGCACGTCGCACTGGTCGCCCTATTACGGATAAAATTGATGCTATTTTTGAAAAAGTGGAGCAAGATCGGCATATCAGTAGTTACGACGTAGCTGAAGAACTGGAAATTGACCACAAAACAGTTTTAGCGCATTTAAAAAAAACTGGATACACAAAAAAGCTCGATATTTGGGTATTGGGGTACGAGCTCACTGAAAGAAACCTAATGAACCGTGTACAAATTTGTGATTCTTTATTACGACGTAATAAAACCGAACCATTTTTGAAGAAGCTGATAACTAGTGATGAAAAATGGATCACGTATGTATGACAAGAACGTGCGAAAAAAGGTCGTGGTCAAAGGCCGGTCAGGCTTCACAGACTGTGGCGAAACCCGGGTTAACTCGCAACAAGGTGATGCTGTGTGTGTGGTGGGATTGGAAGGGCATTATTCATTATGAGCTGTTACCACCAGGCAGGACCATCGATTCTGAACTCTACTGCGAACAACTGATGAGATTAAAGCAAGAAGTTGAGAGAAATCGGCCGGAATTACTCAGCAGAAGGGGTGTGGTTTTTCATCATGATAACGCTAGACCTCACACATCTTTAGCCACTCAGAAAAAATTAAGAGAGTTTGGCTGGGAGGTGTTAATGCATCCGCCATATAGTCCTGAACTTGCAACTTTAGATTTCCACCTGTTTCGGTCTCTTCAGAATTCTTTAGGTAGTGTCAGGTTAATATCACGAGAGGACTGCCAAAACTACTTGTCGCGGTATTTTGATCAAAAGCCTCAAAGTTTCTGTAGCAATGGGATCATGTCCCTACCTACAAGATGGCAAAAAGTTAATCGAACAAAATGGTACCTACATACTTTAGTTAAATGTAAATACACTATATTAAAAAATGTATTGAATTTTCTTAAAAAATGCGAAAAAACTTTTTCCCTAACCGAATATTACTAGGTCAAGTGGGGTATCATATCAAAGAGAATAATTTACAAATTCCAAAACGATTTCTTTTTATATTTTTGTTTTGTAAGGTTTTGGATTTATGGATGTTGTATTTAATTTCAGCATATATGTTTGTAACCTCTTTTAATTTAAATAGGAATAAGGTTTTGTCGTGTAGGTTGTATTTCATTTTTGTATAATACGAGCAATGAGTTCTATTCTTAGTTTACTTACGGCCCTAGAGGCATCGTATTATCGAAGTAATCACATTTACTTAGCATCAGATATCGAGCTAACGATGACCAACTTTCAGAGCATGCGTTATGTAAACATGATTGATTGACCCCGTCTGCCTCCAGTCTTGGCGTATACTACATGTATAGTATAACAGAGACAAAATGCCTTTAATAACAGAAAGAATATCAAATTATATACATGACTAAAATACAGAAGAAACTGTTGAATCATCTAAAGACCGTTGCAAATGATCTATAGATAACTCAACCGCTCCAGATAATTACACGGCGAAAGTGGCTATATACACTGGCTGCATTGCCTCGCTGCATTGCAATGCTTATGCGTTGATAAGCGCCAGTTCTCAAATCACACGTCGCTTCGACCAGACGCCCAGGAAAAATTTTGGAAACGCGATGTACTTCGGTACCCCATGGAGCCTGGGTCTCGACACCAAATGGGCTCTGTCGAGACTTCCACATATTTGCGCAGCTTGAGATCTTCGGCTGAATTTGCCGCCGCACCAGCCCCAATTGATGTACCAGACAGATGAGATGACGCACGTAGCGTCCCAGATCAAAAGCCTACCCTTCTCCCAAGGTACAAGAGTCATACCGTCAGGCCGCTTACCATAGTCACGTATAAGACCGTTCGGTTCGAGAACGGCTGGAACGTTAACGTTGCAAAAAGACTAGTGTAACGGGAAATCCTACTGGCGGCCCTGGAACACGATAATCCATGGTGACCAAGCTACAGGTAGGTATAGTATTTAGGTAGATACTACGTCTTTCAGAAGCACGTTCTATATATCTAGTTTATGAAGCAGATTTAATACCAAGTCTTATTATTTCGTTACGACGACGTAAAACGTCTGCGAAGAATGTATTTATGATTATTATGGATGGAATTTTTATATCAACCTGCACATAAAAATGTATTATTATTCTGCAAAGAAAGACCCTATTAAAGATATTTAAATAAACTGTTGTCTAAAATAAAATAATGTATGTTTAGCATCTTTCAACAAAAATAAGCGGTCAAGTCCGAGTCATAGCAAGAGCTATAAGATAAGATACGATAATATAACTCTGTATTGTACACCAAAGTAAAATACGGAACATAATTTTTACAAATAGATTTAATACAATGGGAGGTTTTATCGCTAAAAGCGATCTCTTTCCAGAAAACCTTCGTATGGACAGGATTATAATTAATCACATCTTTAAACAATTAAAATCATACCTACATACTATAAACCTAGAATACTAGTAATAACACAAAATTAATAATAACAAAATAATATTAAAAATAAATAATAAATATTTCTGGACATTTCACACAGCGCTATCTAGCCCCAAACTAAGCAGAGCTTGTACTATGGGAACCAGATAACTGATAGAATACTTATATACTTTTTTGTTTGTAAATACATACTTATAATATATAAAGAAACAACCAGACCCGGAACAAATATCTGTAGATCATGCAAACATTTGTTCCGCAGCGGTAATCGAACCCGCTACCTCCTGCGTCTCAGCCGGCTATTCGCCCACAGCACCACGGATGTCGTCTAATAAGCAACTATAAAAATGTTTATGATGAATTAGCAATCAGTTCAAACTTTAACACAGGGACAGTCAGTGTTTGTGTGCTATCTGTGTTGCATCTTTTTATTAAGTATTTTGCTTTGCCTGTAGATGATATGGTTTCGTAGCGTTTTTATCTATGCCCTAAAGTACAGAATCTCCCCATACTATAAATATAACGCACCCTGTTTATCTATCTACACAAAGCCTGATTAGAAATGAGGTCACTAAGTGGATCACTCACTATTCAACACCTACATAATGGCGACCTATTACGTCACTTGTACGACCCGACATTGAATGGAATAAACATTTTATTCACATTCAGGGTAGTGGTGGACGAATAAGGCAAGCGGAAGTACAATCACGTTTGATGTCCATGACATCCTTATTAAAAGAAAGTTTGGAAAAAATAAAAATATCGGCCAAGTGCGAGTCGGACTCACGCACGAACGGTTCCGTACCATTGTCTTTAAAAACGGTAAAAACTTCACGTTTGTTGTATGGGGGCTCCCCTTAAATATTTTTTTTTATTTTAATTTAATTTGTTATGTTTAAAGTGAATATATAACTAAAAATTCTGTGATTATTTCAAGCGTCTTCCTGTTGCCGTTATCAATATCGAGCTAAAGCGATTAAAACAATTACGTTTGTTGTATGAGAGCCCCTTTTTTAGAAAAAACTTAACTGTCTAACAATCACGGTTCATGAGATACAGCCTGGTGGTAGACGGACAGACGAACAGACAGACAGACGGATAGACGGCGCTGCCTTAGACGGGTGCCGTTTTACCCTTTGGGTATGGAACCCTAAAAATATGTTACAAAAAAAGTTTATTTATTTATTGAACTTATAGGGTACATTTTAACTTTTTCAAACAAATACAAAGTTGAGATCTAATTAGATTTTTTGGTAAAGTTGTTGAATTTCAGGATTAGGTTCGGTCCCTTTCTGGTTCATCATCATTATCATATCAGCAGTAGGACGTCCACTGCTGGACAAAGGCCTCCCTCATTGATCTCCAGGAACTGCGGTTGGAAGCGGCCTGCATCCAACGCCGACCTGCGGTTCTTACCAAGTCGTCGTCCCATCTTGTAGGTGGACGTCCTACGCTGCGCTTGCCGGTCCGTGGCCTCCATTCGAGAACTTTCCGGCCCCATCAGCCATCTGTTCTGCGCGCTATATGACCTGCCCATTGCCACTTCAACGTGCTAATCCGTCGGGCGTATTAGACTTTCTGGTTACTAGACATATTTTTGAGCACCCATAAAGTCTGGTATAATTATGAAGTCTTAATCACAATTGCGACAAAAAGTTAAGCCAAAAGACCCTTTGGGAGTTCGACGTCTCCTTTACTAATTAGAAAGGTTCAAGGCTTAATCACAAAACATGATTAAACTTTACCAAGTAAAACTATTTCCAACTTACTCGTAGAAACTAAGAAATTACTACAACCACTATTGAGACATTTCCTTGTTAGAGACAAAAAGCTTTATAAATAATTTATCAGGTCCGGATTAGTTAACTGATGGAATACCTTTGTGAAGCACTAATCCACTTTTGTCGATCCACTTTTAAATTACGTTCGGATTTTATAGATAATCTCCAGACGCGTGCTCTGAATGCATTTAGGGCAGATAATGCTCGTAATCCTACTGAAAGTATACACGGTGTCCTTTAAATCACTGTTTTTCCGGAAGAAACGTTGTTCAGACAATGGTCTACTAAGTGTTTGAAGCATCAAATTAAACAAAAATGAAATCGGTCTTTGTAAAATATAAAAAGTTACAAACTTAAAACGTCTACTTTAACGTTACGCCCTACAACATAGCGGGCCGTATCGCCACAATAAATAAAACTAGGTAATACGCTATTTCAAGCGTGCAAAACACAAAAATAAATATTCACAAAGCAACAAGTATAATGGGCGGTCTTATCGCTTAGAATCACGCTTTCTTCCAAACAACCTTAGGATGGAGAGGATTTATGCAACATTACAATAAAGGGGGGGGGGGGGGGGGTGTACATTAACAAAACAAAAACTAAATTTCAGATCTAGTTTTCGTATGAATAACGTCAAATTTAATCTCTCAAGCATCTATTTCGTTAGTGAAGTTTTTAAAAAAACCGGTCAAGTGCGAGTCGAACTCGAGCACGTCCGTTCCATTATCTACAAAAACGAGCAAAAAAAACATGTTTGTTGTTTGGGAGCTCCCCTGAAATATTTATTTTATTCTGTTTTTAGTATTTGTTGATAAAGCGGCAACAGAAATACGTCATACCTATGTAAACATTTCAACTGTCTAACTATAACGGTTCATGAGATACAGCCTGGTGACAGACGGACAGACGGACGGACAGACAGACAGCGGAGCCTTAGTAATAGGGTGCCGTTTTACCCTTTGGGTATGGAACCCTAAAAACAAATAGAATGCCAAAGCACTCAAACTCCAACATACAAACCAAGATAACTTTACGATACCTATTCAACCATTTGAATCCATTTCGAATCAAATTACCTTGAACACAGATTCCATTTTGAATTAATTGCAAAATTAGATGCAATAAATTTAGATCTAGGCTAGTGGCGGTATTTCACTAGACCTGCAGCGTTGCATATTATTGCTGATTCAAATGCAATTTTAAAGACGGTAATAATTTTAAAAGAGCAAGCTTTTAGATGCTTGCGAAATGTAAGCGCAGTTTTTGTTGCACGTGTCCTAAAAAGGGGGTTAACATCTTTTGCACAAATTGACAAAAAACTCGTCGTCATCTGGTGGGCGAGGTTTTTATTTTAAATTCGATACTTGTTTATGTGGCCTTTGTTAAGTTGATAATAGTTAATTTGTTATGCAAGAGTGCAAAGTTGCTTTTCAACCGCGTGCTCAATTTTGACGACCGAGCAAGCGAAATATTCGAAAATTAGAATCCGGAGCGTTAGCGAGGGAATCAAAAGAGCACGAGGTGAATAATCTTTGCACTCGAGTGCAACACGTTACTTTTCATCCCACCTCAGCGAGGAAATTACTAAATGCAAAAAAAAGTAATACACGAAGAAGGTTAAGTCTGAGTTTTTAACAAATTAAAAAGGTTGTATGATAAATTCAGCACCATGGAGGTAGAAGTAAATAAGTTTAATGATGTCTTGTATTCACAAACTTAGTGCACATGATGTTCTAAATTCAATTTACTTTATCCTCTAGCGGATAAAAACGGCTTTTGCACTCAGATATCTCTTTTCGAGATGGGGGGATGAAAAAGTATCTAGACCATTTCCCCTCTAAACAGCTTATTTTATTCACTGTTTCAAGCACTTTTAAATACTATTTTGGTGTTTGAATTTAGAACACACCAATATATGGGACCTCCATCTCAATGCTATACAACTTCCTTGCACAAAACATACTCGATACAAACTCCTTGTGCAAACAACTCCTCGAGATTTGATTGGTCGACATTTTCGACATGGAGTTTTTAGCATTAGAATAAAAACTGTTTTGTGTTCTTTGCTGTCATTAGTAAATTGGCGCTATTTTGAATAATGTAGGTTGTTAGAAGTTTAGTGTTATTTAATAATAAATCGATTGAAAATGTATCCAAGTGATGAAGAAGATGTGTTAACTCCTGAATTTATGAAAGAGAGGGCGGCCGATATATGGCGGGTTCCTATATCCGTCGGTAACCAGCTACGACTCGTTTTTCCTTGAAAATCTGTCAAAAGTTTGACACTAAGTTGACACTTTTTCAAAGAGATGCGAGACGTAGTCGGTTACCGACAGGTATAGGAACCCGCCTATAGTGGAAAACTTGCTAGCCAACAAATAACGGCTAGTTTACATCAAAGCCTACGATGTGTTTTGAATGGAAAAATGAAAATCAAGCTGCTGGCACATTTTCAGAGTCTGTTTTCCTAACTTATTAAAATGTGCATTTTGATTAATTTAACCTTCCTTTTTTCTTTATTAAATGTCTATTTTCGCTTAAATCTTTCTTTTTCACGTAGTCATGGTAAAAAGTTTAGTATGCAACTCTTGAATAAAACTGATTTATGTCGCGGGCGATGAATCACTCGCTTCGCTCAGGATTCATCTATGGCCCTCGCTTTAAATCCGTCCTTTATTTACTAGTTGCTTATTATAATATTTTTTCATTTACTTACTTGGAAAATGAACATACCACTAACTTTACCCGGAATTAACAGAAAGATTAAAAGGCATAATGTGTACTAACAAGTAACTTTTTAACAAAGTATCTACTTCAGAATACAGTAAATTGAAAAAATGTGCCTTTTCAAATTGAAGAGTTTAATGATTTTCTTGTGGATCACATCAAATCTTGACCAATTTTATATCGGTCCAGACCTGAGTACCTCCTTTCTAACAAAAAAGAATCATTCTTATTCTTCTTCTTAGTTCTACGTTTTAATTTATAGTATGTTGGAGAGGTGTTTGGCCACAACAATACCATTAGGTGAGGTGGTTATTAAGTCCTTCCTCCACCGTGCAGGTGTTTGGACACAAAGGGCACATTAGCAAGTGCTGAATTGACTGTGCGGATCACCGCAGTCGCACTGCGTTAAGTTAGGGTCCCTGAATCCTCATTTGCACATATTAAATCTGCAGCGGCCAACTTGGGTACGAAGCCTGTTTGAGGACTTCCAGACTGGCCACGGCAGATCGTGCCCGGGTACTGTTAGCTCGTAACTGTTCCTGTAAGGTGGTACGTAAAATCAGGCGGTGGGGAGTTTCTTTTTATCCACACTGTGCGTCTAGCGGCAGCCGGGTCCATCGATCGTGGCCCTTGTGAAGCGTTGAAAGCTCTTTTGACGTGAAATCGGACAACATAAAGAAATAAAGCCGGCTAAGTGCGAGTCGGACTCGCGCACGAAGGGTTCCGTACCATCCTACTAATATTATAAACGCGAAAGTTTGTATGTATGGATGTTTGTTACTCTTTCACGCCGGAACGGCTGAACCGACTGCGATGAAATTAGGTATGTACGTAGATCATAATCTGGATTAACACATAGGCTACTTTTTATTGGCAAACTACGCGTGTGAAGCCGCGGATTGGTCTGCTAGCTATCTATAAAAACGGCAAAAAAATCACGTTTGTTGTATGGGAGCCCCCCTTAAATATTTGTTTTACTTTAATTTAATTATTTATTTTTAATGTGAATATATAACTAAATATTCTGTGAATATTTCAAGCGTCTACCTGTTGCGCTTATCAATATCGAGCTAAAACGAGCAAAAAATCACGTGTGTTGTATGGGAGCCCCCTTAAATATTTATTATATTCTGTTTTTAGTATTTGTTGTTATAACGGCAACAGAAATACATCATCTGTGAAATTCAACTGTCTAAATATCACGGTTCATGAGATACAACCTGGTGACAGACGGACAGACAGACAAGTAAGTTTCAGTAATAGGGTCCCGTTTTACCCTTTCGGTACGGAACCCCAAAAAGTAGTGGTCGTAAAAAATGAATGCTGAAAACTAAAAAAAATATACAAATTGCTAACCTCCTCCTTGTTTTGAACTCAATAAAAAATACGCCTTACACAACTGATTCGTTGTTGGGTAGGTCAGTATTTATTGCCAATCATTCTAGTTCTGTGTAAGATCATGATAGCCTGGAGGAAGCCCAGCGACTGATAGTGATAGACACGCTATCGGATGGAAATATTAATATTATTTATTGTATTATTCATTATTATTATTGATTTTTTTAGATTATATAGAAGCTTGGGATTGAAATTGCTTCAACTCGTTCAATAATGTTACAATTTAGACGTAATTTATTTTAATTATTGTCGAGTATTCTAAAAGGATCATTAAAAAACAATCAGCCTTGTTTCTTGCCTTTCCTGGCTTGGTCGCGAAGGAACAGGCAGTACAATTGACGTTTCAAAGTGATACTTGTGATTTTAATGAATAAAAAGATATTGATATTGAATTGCTGCATCCATTCCTAAAATAATATTAACCTAGATTGAATGACATCTTAATCATGTTTAAATAATACGACGGCGACCTCCGTAGTGCAGTGGCCGAATAGAGTAGCGGGTTTGATTCCCGCTGCGGAACAACTGTTTGCACGATCTACAGATATTTGTTCCGGGTTTGGATGCTTTTCTATATATTATAAGTATGTATTTACATAAAAAAGTATATAAGTATTCTATCAGTTCTCTGGTTCCCATAGTACAAGCTCTGCTTAGTTTCCAGCAATACTTATTTAATAATCCTTCAAAGAATTCTTGCTTCGTTTTTCCTCAAGAACTTTCCTGTTTACTTAAAAAAGTATATAAGTATTCTATCAGTTCTCTGGTTCCCATAGTACAAGCTCTGTTTAGTTTCCAGCAATACTTATTTAATAATCCTTCAAAGAATTCTTTCTTCGTTTTTCCTCAAGAACTTTCCCGTTATCACGCACCCCAAACGTAAGTTACTTGATTGGAAGAGTAGTAATTTCCACATAGAACCTATCCACTTTTCCTTACAATATAGCGTACTTTTCCTTTGATTCTCTGACGCTACTGTGACATTTCTCAGAATCATTACATAAGAACGTGACACGGTTGGGAATCCCCAAAAGTCTACGAACCTTTCGTAGTACGTAACTGAATTTATACAATTGCTAAGACATTACGTGCGTACCTCGATATAATAGAAAAGAGTTCGATAGAAAACTTTTCAAAAGTCTGAACGAATCGAATTGTTGCGGGTTTGTAAGTCTCGCGTTTTAGACAAATCGCTGATTAACACAATACAACCTTTAAAACTACCTTTATTAAATAGAAGATTTGTTTTATACAACTTATATGGCAAACAAGCATGCAGTCCACCAGATTTTAAGTGGCTACTGCAGCCCATGGATATCCACATAGAATTCAAATGTTGTCTTGATATCTATGTAGATACGTTGCCATACTATAGGACTTTTACTGTTATGCCTATGTGCATGCACATATTTTTTTTGCATGCACATAGGCATAACAGCTAAGTCCTATAGTATGGCAACGTATCCACATAGAGATCAAGACAACATAATAGCTTGTTTTGAATTCTATGTGGATATCCATGGGCTGCAGTAGCCACTTAAAATCTGGTGGACTGCATGCTTGTTTGCCATATAAGTTGTATAAAACAAATCTTCTATTTAATAAAGGTAGTTTTAAAGGTTGTATTGTGTTAATTACAGGAACATACCATTACCATCTAACCGGAACACAGCAGCACAAGTACTGCTATTTGGCGGCAGATAAAGGTAAGGCGGAGGTGCCCACTTCCTCGAGCTCGTTTACAAAAGCTCTAACACCAAATGTGAATTAAATCCATGCTTTTACATGTTTCATGGAGAGAGTGCTGTGATTGGTATTTCTCTACGAGATCGGATTAGCTCACCGAAATAGCTCGGAGGATTAGAAACGGAGTGTCAGTGGATAGGATATATAGCTCGAAGAATTGACGGTCGTTGGGGCAGAAAAGTTCTCAAGTCCGAAGGCCCGGCACTAGATTGAAAGACGAGCTGATAAAGGTTCCTGGGAGCTGCTCAGCAGTGATATGGCTGATATGATGATGATGGAATGAATACCTATTAAAATAAATAAATAAATATTGCTGGACATTTCACACAGCGCTCTCTAGCCCCTAACTAAGTAGAACTTGTACTATGGGAACCAGATAACTGAAAGAATACTTGTATACTTCTTTATGTAAATACATACTTATAATAGATAGAAAAACATTCAGACCCGGAACAATTATCTGTAGATCATGCAAACATTTGTTCCGCGGCGGGAATCGAACTGCGTCTCGGCCGGCTATTTGCCCACTGCACCACGGAGGTTGTCAGATTAGTATTAGACTGAAGAGATCAGCTTTTAGAATTAAAACCAAACTATTTGTTACAAACAGCCTTCATATAGGTACTATGACTTTAAAATCACGACGTGACTAACGTTTGACTAGTAAAAGAGGTAGCCAAAATCTTATATTATTATAGCCTATGTGGTGATCCAGGTTATAATCTACGTATATACTAAATTTCCTCGTAAACGGTTCAGCCGTTACGGCATGATTGAGTAACAAACAAACATCCAAACCTTCGCATTTATAATATTAGTGTGATACGGGATTTGTCACGTACTGTTTTATCGATGATACGCTGGTGTTGGCTGTAACACCTATAAAAAGGTACGTGATAAATCCCTTACCTATTTATGATCATGATTCAAGTAAATCACGAAAGTTTTCTCTATACAAGTTTTCTTCTTCCTGCCCTTTTCTCACATTACGCGGGGTCGGCACAACATGTACTTAATTATTTCTCCTCCACATCTCTTCCATCATCATCTTCAAGTTTTCTATTGTAATGTGATGTCAAATCACTTTCTGTAAGTCAAGCTAAATCTGTTGTCCGAAAATGGCTAGTGACGCTCATATACAGGGAAACCGAGCAGGTACTGGAGATACAATTGTAAACTATAGATAGATAGATAGATAACTCTTTATTGAATTACCACACAAACAGAAATAATAAAAAAAAATAAGTACTGGGTTAAAATAAATAAGGCAATACAATGGGCGGCCTTATCGCTAAAAGCGATCTCTTCCAGGCAACCTTTGGATGGAGCGAAATTTTTAAAAATTACGGAGTGCGGTGTACTTTAGCGGATACATTACATTTACACATAATATATTCTAAGATATAATAATAATATGATAATTGTTACAAATTTTTTAATACTACAATAATTGTTTGCGTTTTGGTAGGATTAACTTCCAAACCGTGGAGCTTGCTCCACTCTGCAATACGGCGTAAATCGCAATTGGTAACGTCAACAGCATCAGCAATATTACTGAGCGTAGCTTGATTATAAATCTGAAGATCGTCTGCGTAGAGGTGAAAAGACGAAGAAAGATTAGGAGAAATAGAGTTTATGAAGATTGCAAAAAGAAGAGGAGATAAAACGCCACCTTGAGGTACACCAGCAGACGTGTTAAACCACGAAGAGAGAGACTCCTCGAGTCGAACACGCTGACGGCGCCCGTGCAAGTTATTGAAAAACCAACCAATCACCGCTGGAGATACGTTAAAGGAGCTAAGTATTGCCAGGAGAATATCAAAATCTACGGTGTTGAACGCATTACTGAAATCAAGTAAAGTCAGCACGGTAAGTTGCCCATTTTCCATGCCCACTCGTATATCGTCCGTGATTTTGACTAGAGCAGTGACAGTACTCTGGCCTTTACGAAAGCCAGACTGCAGAGGATTAAGGAGACTATAGGAGGAAAAAAAGAGTTTAATTGATTATGGACCAAGCGTTCGAGAACTTTGGAGAGAAAAGGAAGGATAGAAATCAGGCGATATTCAGAAAAGGATTTGGGATTAGGTTTCTTAGGAAGAGGAGTTATTTGGGCTTCCTTCCAAATGGAAGGGAAGGTACCGGTCATTAGGGAGTGGTTCAAGAGATGGCAGAGGGTAGGTAGAATGATATCAAGGATAAGAATAAGCATATTGCGGCTGATACCGTCAAGCCCAACAGCATTGGATGTACTACTACTACTGTACTATATTATTAAGTATTAATATTTAGAATATTACTAGTGGCCCCCCGAACTTCGTATCGGCTTGAAGTGCATAGGTATAACGCGGGCTGTCAATATAAGTCACCCTGGTAGAATTGTCAATTGTTGTCCCCGGCCATCATTATGTATGAGAAAATGAATGACTTCCACAAATAATTCAATACCAAAATTAGCCAAATCGCTCCACCCGTTCTCGAGTTTTAGCGAGACTAACGAACAGCAATTAATTTTTATATATATAGACAATATATCTCGGGATAACTCCTACCGAAGCATCTGTTTCAAACGATATTAATTTTTTTACATCCTCTTTGACGATATTTGCAGCACGCATTCTGTCAATTCTATGTCAAACGTCGTAAAACATTATAAAAGCGCTAAGGTTAGATTATAAATAATTTTATATGGTGGTTAAGTATTCTTAAATTTTCTAATTTAGCGCGCAATTTTCTTAATGTTTTCTTTCATAAGAACCTTCTCCTGACAATAAGAAATACAACAAAAAAAGAATTGGCCAAATTGGTCTAGGCGTTGTTGAGTTATGCGCTTACCAACACATTTTGCGATTCATTTTTATATTAAAGATTTTCTATTTTTCTCTAGTTTTTTTATCATTATAATTTTTTTAATCGTCGACTGAGGTTATAAATAAATCTTATTTTGTTAATCGTAGTCAGATCCTCGCGATACAGGCTTTGCCTAGTGCAGAGATCGCTAGATAAGATACGAGTATATCTGTTAACCTTTTCTGCGTATCCTATTAAGTTGTTTATGTAGCAATAAATACATTTTTTTTATTTAAGTATGATTATCACACAAATATTTTGAAAGTGAAAATTTGGATGTTTGTTTATTTATTTGTTTGTTTGTTACTCAATCACGTCGTAACGGCAAAAACGATGTCGATGAAATTTGGTATATACGTAGATGAGAACCTGGATTACCACATAGGCTACCTTTTATCCCATAAATCAATTCCCATGGGATAAATATGTGGTGTCATGATAAGTTGCAATAGCGAGTTTAGCTGTATTTCTAGGTTATCAACGCTTTTAGTAGTGTAGCGTACGAAGTCGCGGACAACAGTTAGCTAATAATAATCAGAAAACAATACACCATTCCTATGTCGCTTACTTTAGAAAAAGCTTACGGTATGATAACGTAAAAAATATCTTTATCTTATCTTTATCTAGTTCAAGCTGGTCTAAATATAAAACTTGATGTAAATGGACTAAGTGCGCTTGCTCCTTTATTCATTTTAGTTTTTGAAGTAAAACTTCTTTACGCACGCTTGAATTGGGGAGTAAGCTTGTGAATACGTTACGAGAGCGTTACGAAAAGTGTGATCGGGCGAGGTGAACGGAAGTTCAGAGGGAGATATAAGTTAGTGACGATAGAAAGAGAGTTACGTTGCGTATATTACTGTAGGGGCAAGAGGGAGAGATGCGAGCACACATTTTCTTTCTCTCTTTCTCTCATAGCCGTTTCGTATATCTAAGACACAGTGCAGGCCTATTGTTTGTATCACACTGTAGGAGCAAGAGAGTGCAGTGCGCGCAAACATTTTCTTTATCCCTTCCTCTCATAGCCAGTGCATATAATATTTTTTTATTAAAAGTGGTTACAGTATAAGAATAATATTGATCGCTTGGGCCGCGGCATAGCGGTCGGTGGTTTACCGTTTTTATAAATGTATTTTTTACTATAATGTTTTTTTTATTAAGATATATGTATATTTATAAACGAATTTTCAAATAAATATGCGTGAATAATAATAATAAATAAATAATGCTGGACATTTCACATAGCGCTATCTAGTCCCAAACTAAGCAAAGCTTGTAATATGGGAACCAGATAACTGATATAATACTTATATACGTTTTTTGGTAATTGTATAGGTACTTATAATATATAGAGAAACAACCAGACTCTGAACAAATATCTGTAGATCATGCAAACATTTGTTCCACGGCGGGAATCGAACCCGTAACCTCCTGCATCTCAGCCGGCTATTCGCCCAATACGCCACGGAGGTCGACAAACACTCGATGTTATGTTTAAATGTATAACTGTCCTAGTTTAGACAGTTCTTAATGCACCCTCGTGCAAGTTGTTTACGAGTTAGTTAGCGAAGTATACTCACATCTATGTAGGAAGCGTTAATGTAATCGGAGTCTGGCTCACGGTCCATTGTCTCCAGCACCACTCTGTTGTAGTCATCTATAAGAAAATACATGAATAAATATTAACTTTTTTTGGGGGACAAAATGCCTTTAATAACAGAAAGAATACACAATTATTTACTTGACTAAAATACAGAAGAAACAGTTAAATCATCTAAAGACCGTTGCAAACGATACATAGATAGTTGAACTGCTCCAGATCACTACCAGACGGAAGTGTCCCCAAGATACTAGCTGCATTGCCCCGCTGAATTGCAATGCGTATGCGTTGACCCAGATAAGCGCCAGCTCTCGGACCACACGTCGCTTCAACCAGACGCCTAGAAAGAATTTTGAAAACGCGTTGGGCCCCGGTACCCCTTCCGCCCAGGGCCTTGACCCAAATGGCTCAAATACGTAAGCTCTGTCGAGACATCCATATTTGAGCCGCTTGAGATCTTCGGATGAATTTGCCGCCGCACCGGCTCCAACTGCTGTACCAGACCGATGAGATGGCGCAAGGGTATAAGGGATGGAACGTTGACGCTGCCTAAATCCCGGCGTATGATATCATTACGGCTAGCATGACGGGAAATCCTACCGGCGGCCTTGGAACACGATAATCCATGGTGTCCGACTGGTAATATACACATACTTGATAATTATAAAGTGGTATAGTTTTTGAGTTTGTTTGGATGGAGGGGGTATTGCGGCTCTACTGAACCAATTCTGAAAATTCTTTCACGAATGGCAAGCTACATTTACCTTGATAAGCTTTAATTTATTTTGATAAAAACCCGCCCGTGGCATGTCAGCTAGTAAATAAATAATGCTGAAACATTTGACTGTGATTAAATGTTTTAAATTAATATTCCGATCAAATTTAAAATGCAATAAACTGGATTTACTGGCATTTCATCGAGTTGTAAGCTTCCAACAAGCATGCTAGTAGCCAGCTACAAGCACCGTGTTATTATAGCATTCGAGTTGCTGTGTATGCAACAATAGAATAGAATAATTCTTTATTCTACACCAGGAATACTTAAAACAACTAATTTATGCTCAATATAATACAATTGGCGGCCTTATCGCTGAAAGTGATTTTTACAGGAAACCTTTGGACGGAAAGTAATGTGCGAAGCAGAAATGGACAGCGGTGCACAGAGTATATCTACAAATGAAAGAAATAAAAAATTATATCAAATAAAAAACTGTACTTATAACTCTAATACATAAATAAATACCTAAAGTATAAAGACAAATATATACCTAACTAATAACCTAAATCATTATTCTTACAAATCTAATAAAACGAGGACAATTAAAGTAATAATAAATAAATAAATAGGTAACTCAAAATCACAAGAGAGCCAGGCAGTAAGGCAATGCTGCTTTAGTCTCAGCTTATACGAGTGCTGTGAAGGAGCCCGTCTAATGTCCACAGGCAAAACATTCCACAGACGCACTGCTTCGACAGTGAATGATTTCCCGTAGAAGGAACTGGAGTGTACGGGCAAGATGTAAGGGGTCAGCGCAATCGAGCCCTTCCGGGCAAGCTGTTCCCATGCTTTTTCATACGTTTAGTATGGATTCGCCACACACGTGTGACCGGAGTGCCTGCTGTGGCTGGACTGCGTGGAGCCTGCAGAAGCACATGTGTAACTACTATATGTATTTATGTTCTCATTCGCTTCACATAAACCTAAGCATTAGTTCATGATATTTCCCTAATTGGCAAAGTAATAACTAAAAAAAATTTTGATTCACTATCCAGATTAAAAAGAGCATAGAAGTTGGAAGTAAAAAGTCCATAAATTGTGGTACTTAAATTAGATCCAATGAGAGATAATTATTTTTAGCTTTTGACTGGCTGTTCGGTAGCCTTATTACGTAAACTAGCCACTGTCGTCCACCTGTCGTTCGAGATAGTTCATCCCTTCCTCAACTACAGTGCGTATTTGGCCTGGTCCTAGCGACAGGCGGACGACAGCGTGTACACTGAACAGTCTTTTAATCATTTTGTGTACCATTTTACCATTGAAAAGTAACCAACCATCACTTTAATATTATAAACTAGTTGACCCAGCGAACTTCGTACCGCCTTGACATGCGTATGGGCTGTCAATATACGTCGGCCATCATTATTCTGCATCAATGTATGAGAAAAATATTTTTCCACATAATATATTTTTGCATGATTTTTTTCAATATTTTACTAGTTATTCTGCTATTCGGGATGGAGACAAATACAACAAATCAAATATCATCAAAATCGGTCCAGCCGTTCTCGAATTATAAGTGTTCGAACAAACCCGACTTTGTTTTATAAAAAGCTAGCTAACCCGCCCGCGGCTTCGCATGCGTGGTATTTCAATTAAACATTACCATTACATTACCCTCCTTTTGCGCACTCGGGTAAAAAGTAGCCTATGTCCTTTCATAGGGTATAATCTATCTCCTTGCCAAATTTCATTACGATCCGTTCAGCCGTTTAGTTATGTAAAATAACAAACAAACAGTTACTTTCGCAGTTACTATGTATATATTATACATATAAACCTTCCTCTTGAATCGTTCTATCTATTGCGGGAAACTGCATTAAAATCCGTTGAGTAGTTTAAAAGATCTAAGCGAACAGACAGCGGAAGCGATTTCATTTTGTACTATATGGTTATTGTGGGTTATCCTTAAGAGATAGGCATATACCATCGCAGACTTTTTTTTAGACCTTTATAAGGAGTACATTACTGTAGTACATTATTTTGATATGTCTTGTAGAGTTTAGCCAGCGTTTGCAATGTAAGCGCAAAAAATGTGTTTATTTACGACATCACATTAGAAACCTCTTAAATTATCAGTGTTTCTCTTCTTTATTCGGCATGTATTATACACATAAATCTTCCTCTTGAATAATCCTGTCTATTAAAAAAAAACCACAACAAAATCCCTTCCGTAGTTTTAAAGATCTAAGCATACAATATGGGGCAAACAGCTGGAAGCGACTTTGTTTTATACTATGTAGTGAAGATATGAAAGTTTGGATGTTTGTTTATTGTTTTGTTTGTTACTCGATCACAAATTTGATTTAATTTGGTGTGTTGATAGATTATGACCTAGATTCAAACATAGGCTACTTTATATTGACAAACAACGCGTGCGAAGCCGCTGGCGGAAGCTAGTTTACCATGAAATCTTATTCCTTCAACCATACCACAAACAACAAGATACGAAGCAAGGAGCGGCTCAAGCATACCACACAAATCCTTTTTAGGGTTCCGTACCCAAAGGGTCAAACGGGACGCTATTACTAAGACTCCGCTGTCTGTCTGTCTGTCAGTCACCAGACTGTATCTCATGAACCGTGATAGTTAGACAGTTGAAATTTTCACAAATGACGTATTTCTGGTGCCGCTATAACAAAAAATATATATATAAGGATAAAATAAATATTTAAGGGGGGCTCCCATACAACAAACTTGATTTTTTTGGCTCATTTTTGCTCGATATTGATAACGGCAAGAGGTAGACGCTTGAACTATTCACAGAATATTTAATTATCTATTCACTTTAAAAAAAATAGTTTAATTAAAATAAAAAAAATATTTAAGGGGGGCTCCCATACAAGAAACGTGATTTTTTTGCCGTTTTTATAGATAATGTTACGGAACCTTTCGTGCGCGAGTCCGACTTGCACTTGGCCGGGTTTTTTTGCCACACTGGCTTCTTCTTCTTAGCGTATCAATAGCTCTACTTATATTGTATTAGATAGGTATTACTCGTGCGCGATAACTTGGGACCTGCTAGGAATGCGACTCCCCGACCGCTTCCCCTGCACTTCCCCGATGGCGCCCGTATTGTACCGTTCGCATCACTATTTTTTACTAGGGTTTTTAGTCTCGTACTGGCCTACGTCACGTAACGACGCGCTCTGGAATTCTTTTAGTTTTCGTTTGTGTTATTGTTTTGTTGTTGTAGTTTTTGTTGTGACATGATGACCTCTTACAAGAGACGAATGAATCGCAATTAATTGTAAATTTATCAGATACCTCTTCGTCAAGTGATTATAGTGAGACTGAGGACGAAGAACAACCTCTATAAGGCATAAATCCACTAAGTAGTGACGAAGATGAGATAATGTAAATAATAGATAAAATAAATGTATAAACTTAAACATTGTATTTTTATTTTATTCAAATAGTGTAAAAAAAGATAAGATAAAAAGCAGCGTCCTCCCTGAGTAACATAATAAATTAGGTTAAAAAAAACAAAGACGAAGCCGCGGGCGGCTGCTTGTTATGTTCGCTTTTTTGCGGGCGGTACAAACACACCAACATGACGTCACCGCGCTCAGGTCCCAACTTATCGCGCACGGGTAATACTTGGCTACACTGGCTTAATCTATTTTACCGTTCTTGATGTAATTATGTTTGTAGAGATAACTATTTGAGTTTTGTACTGGTGGGTCAGAAGCTATCACAGTGTGAAGTCAGCTTCCATGCCAATAACATTGTACGTTTATTACACATTATTGCCGCGTCTGACTGCTAGGAAAGTTAAATGAAAATAATGCGACCATATTTTATCCCGAATCCAGCGTACTATTTCACTTATAAATATACTTTTATTGCAGATTTATTTCATATTTGGTGTCTCTACATACTACAATAGTTTCTGTACAGGTCAATAGAGGGTATCCATACATCTATACTTGAATGAATGAATGAATGAACATACTATACTTCTATACTAATATTATAAAGAGGAAAGATTTGTTTGTTTGTTTGTTTGTATTGTATAGACTCCGAAACTACTCGATCGATTTAAAAAAATCTTTCACTGTTGGGAAGCTGCGCTATCCCCGGGTGACATAGGCTACTTTTTACCCAACTATGCAAAAAGAGGGTTATGTTTTTGTTGAAAAACTATGCGTGCGAAGCTGCGGATTGGTCAGCTAGTATATTATAAATTTAAAGTAACTCTGTCTCTCTCTTGTTACGTTTTCACGACTAAACGGCTGGACCGATTACGATGAAATTTGTTACACAGATTAGATATTAATTTATTTAACTAATTGTAATGTTTATTCGTTAAACTGGCGAAGCCTAGTATAGTTTTTTATTATTCTTCTTCTTAGCGTGTCGAGGGTTCTATGTTTTAATTTATAGTATGTTGGAGAGGTGTTTGGCCACAACAATACCATTCGGTCAGGTGGTTATTTTTTTTTTTTACATCTAATAAAATTTTAAAATAATATAACTTACAAAGATTATTATTTTTAAATAATGGCTTGTATAAATATCATAATTTCGATCTGGAGATACACTTAGTCGAGTAGACTTGTGCTGTAGATCCTGTTATCCTTCAAGTGGGTTCCCTAATAGTAGCCATATCTAGTCATTTCATTTCACATATCCTTTGGTACAATTTATTTAAGATTACTTTTATTAATAACTAATTAATTAGTTACTATATTGGATTACCTATAAATATAGAGTTCATTATATGTAACATTATTATTTAATGTGTAATATGAGTTTTACTATTCTTACTGTATTATAAAATTAATTTTATTGTTGTGTAATTTAGTTGTATAATAATAAATTAATGAGATCTAGAGTACAATCTTAATTTGATAAGTATTAGGGTAATTGGTTGAGGTGTGTATGTTTTGTTGTGTGTAGGTGTGTATAGGTCCTCTATCGTGCAGGTGTTCGGGCACAAAGGGCACGTTGGCAAGTACTACATTGACTGCGCGGGATCACCGCATTCGCACTGCGTCAAGTTCTTTATTAAGCTCAACCATCTTATGTACCTAGGTTTACAGACAATAAACTAATTACGTTCTATGAATTATGACTAGGATTGAGACATAGACTACATTTTACCCGACTGCACAAAAAGAGGGCAATGTTTTGATTGAATACCCACGCGCGCGAAGCCGTGAGTCATCTAGTAATTATAATTTCGACTACTGTTAGATTGATTTGATGCGAATGGAGTAGATGAGAGCCTAGTCGTCATATAAAGCAGTTAGCTGTACTTCGAAGTCGTACTATTGAGTCACTACGAGTAAACAGTTTCAATTCAATATGCTAAGTGGTGAACTTTCCCGTAATTGAATTCAGCCAAGCTTAAGTTTGGATCTAATTTTGATGCCTGCCAATCCACGGAGTTTGTTTGCGCCCATCATACGCCAATGCATCGTTTGACATAACTGAAAGGTGATCCAGCAACTTTAAATGGTTTTGAAGTAAAACTTCTTTACGCACGCTTGAATTGGGGAGTAAGCTGGTGAATGCGTTACGAAAAGTGTGAACGGAAGTTGAGAGGGAGATATAAGTTAGTGAAGATAGAAAGAGAGTGTTACGTTTCGTATATTACTGTAGGAGGAAGAGAGAGAGAGGTGCGCGCGCACATTTTCTTTCTCTCTTCCTCTCATAGCCAGTGAATAATATATATAATCTATCTATCTATCTTAGTCAGTAATTCATTTGATTATTTTTCGTAATTTCATTTCGCCCTTGAACAATTTTATAAATTAATATTTTAACAAAGAAGTTTTACTTCAGTCGTGTGCTCTAAAGCGAACTCGTTTTTTTTGAAGTGTTCGTAATTATTTAGACAAGTTTTGTAAAAAAGAAAATTTGAAAAGCTTCCCGGGAAATTTGATAACTCAGGAAAATCTGAAGGTCTTTTTTTGAAGGGATTTTTGAATGAACTGAAGTCACGGCTATATTTTATTTCGAAATCCTTCAGAAAGCTGGAGCGGGCAATTGGATTCAGTAAGTGGCGCTGTTGAAATCCAGAAAACTGCTGATGAAATCGCGGGCATACAACTAGTTTACAATATATGTATATACTGATAGTGTTGCCTGCTACTATTAGATTTGATATTGTTTTATTAATAGAAAGAGTGGAAAACACGCACTAAAAAGCGCAGCATAAGTTGCCAATACATAAAAAGATGACCTGATAACCTTTTTTTGCAATTGTAATACTGTGCGGACAATCATCCGTGATAACTTCATTTTTAAATGGTTCCAACGGAAGATCAGCGTTGTGTCAAAAGCACAACAAATGCTGATTTGGACGCCTTTTTCTGACGTCGCTCATTTAGATATAGGTAATTGTGAGACACACATTTGTTAGGTATTGCTGTTTTTGTGTGTATGAATTTATTCTCTTGTGTGTATCTTATTTGTGTGTTGAGTGTGTTTTGTACCGTCACAAAGAAATGTTTTTCTTTCTTCTTCTTTCTGTCTGATATAGGTTGCAAGCAAGATATAGATATAGGCCGCTAAATATCAGTCGTTTTTTAAATCTCTAGGGAGAGCTATGTTCTGAAAAGAACGTATAGCAGATAAACTATGATGACGCTTAATGTTATAGTATAAACCACATCTAGTTGTTTTCCAGAGACGTGTGGCGTTTACATTCTCACAGAAACATTTTGGTGAACCGACACCGCAATGTACGATGCGCACAAACAAGATTTCACTTGTTCCGGAATGTAATCCAACTCGGAGTCTTCAAACTTTATGAACGGACCTTTGAAAGGTTCAAGCGCGTACATTTTGAGAGAGTACAAAGTAAACTTCCCTATAATTTAGGAATTTAACGGATTTAGAGTCATGTGGTCATGTTGGCGTAAACCTTGAATAAGGTTACTAGATCAAGTGGGGTATCTTATAATAGAGCTTTATTTAGAATTCATAACCCTTTTCTATTAATAAATTAAAAAAAAATATATCTATATATGAGAAAATATTATGGCATTATAGTTTTGGAGATATAGGGAGATGAAACAAATATATGACAAGAGATGGAGTAGGCCTTCCTTCATCCAGCAATGGATAGCCTCTAAAAAGAAAACAAAAAAAAACAAAATTGGCACTCCGGAAGTACCGACAGAAGTGAAAACGAAAAAAAGGAAAAAAAAGTTGAATAAAACACTTGACACGTAACGGTAACAGTGTCGCGAGTTCAATGGTTTTTTCTTATCTCAAAAAGTGTCCAAAAACGCGCTTATAGAGGTTTTCACTACATTAAATAAAATTCATATAAAATTTAATTTAATGTAATTGAACACAATGCAATATGTCTTATTTTATTATATAATTTTGTTTTAATTTATTGCTAATGTTATTTTAATTAAGTTTGCAACTCTTAGAGGAAACAAAGGCTATTTTATTTTATTTTAAGTTTTTGAAGATTTGATAAAACATGACTAAAAATACATTCAAAATATCGTTTGAATGAATTTACACAGAAAGTTTTTTTTACACTACTTATATGGCAAAAGGGGCATGCAGTCCACCAAATGTTAAGTGACTACTGCAGCCCATGGATATCCATATAAAATTCAAAACAAGCTATTAAGTTGTCTTGATCTCTATGTGGATACGTCGCCATACTATAGGACTTAGCTGTTATGCCTATGTGCCAGTAATTACAGGAACATATCATTACCATCTAACCGGAACACAGCAGCACAAGTACTGCTATTTGGCGGCAGATAAAGGTAAGGCGGTGGTGCCCACTTCCTCGAGCCCCTTCAAAAAAGCTCTAACACTAAGTATATTAGGAGATATTTTATTTATACTAAATGCAGATTTTCAAATAATGTACTAGTCATAATATGCAAGTTCCAAATATTCAAAAATATTCAAGAACTCTTTCAGATTCAGAAAAATACGCTTCGGTTTTCAAAAACTAAAGTCACAATTTCGTCATCGAACAAAACCAATAACACTTTTACGTGCTCTCTCAAACAATACCGCTGGAATTTCCCACAGGTTGAATTTAGACTGACCAAAGGGATGCCAGCTATTTTCACCTAAAGAAATAAAGCGGGGACAATGTCGCGTACCTTTTTGTCATTTTTCGCGTAGCTGAAATAGCAACGTACTTTGTACAAAAATAGATCGTAGCCCATAGCAAGCTCGTAGAGATGTCTACGGCGTAGGCTGTAGACTCTACGGCGTAGGCAGACTCTACGGCGTAGACCATATCCAGACTATCCATTAACCATCTTTACTTTCTTATTTATCTATATTAGAATCAAGCTTCCGCCCAGGGCACGCGTGGTTTATCAATAAAAAAGCGGCCAAGTGCGAGTCGGACTCGCGCACTAAGGGTTCCGTACCATTGTCTATAAAAACGTCAAAAAATCACGTTTGTTGTATGGGAGCTCCCCTTAAATAATTGTTTTATTTCATTTAATTAATTTATTTTTTAAGTAAATATATAACTAAATATTCTGTGAATATTTCAAGCGTCTAGCTGTTGCTGTTGTCAATATCGAGCAAAAACGAGCAAAAAAATCACGTTTGTTTTATGAGAGCCCTCCTTAAATATTTATTTTATTCTGTTTCTAGTATTTGATTGATTGATTGATTGAAAATTCTTTATTGCACAAAATACATAAATCTGTACATAGGCGAACATAATGCTAGCAAGCATTCTCTTCTAGTTAACCTTTGCGTAGTGTTGAAAAAATATTTTTGTAGGTAGTGCATGACATAATGTAGAAGGAAAAATTGTATAATAAAAAATAAGACTAAGATATATTGAGAATACAAACTAAACATCAAATATACCTAGTCAGGTCATAAGTATTGTCACACAGTAAAAACTTTTCTTTTAGAATGCTGGCCTCAAAAAAGTTTATAGAATTCGAATTTCGAATTGTTCATGAAAATAAAAATGTATACTTTTTAGAATTTTACTCATTTTTAAATATGGAGTGGACGCTTAAAGAAGACCGTGTTGCAGTTATTGCGTTGCATCGTTGCGGTTACGCGCCAATTCAAATTTTTGACATACTGAAAAATTTGAATATAACCAAAAGATTCGTTTATCGCACCATCAAACGATACAATGAAGACACTAGTGTAGATGACAGGTCAAGGAGTGGTCGCCCTCGGTCTGTTAGGACTCCAGCAGTGATAAAAGCTATCCCAAACGTAAGCAGAAACTGTTGGCCCTTCAGATAGGGTTAAGCAGAACCACGGTGAAAAGGGTGTTAAATGAAGACTTAGGGCTTCGGGCATATCGAACAAAAACAGGACATCGTTTGAATGCTCATCTAATGGACCTGAGACTGAAGAGATGCCGCGCTTTGTTGAAGCGGTACGCGGGAAAAAAATATCGGGAAATTCTTTTTTCGGATGAAAAAATTTTTACCGTAGAAGAGAGCTACAACAAACAAAATGATAAGGTGTACGCACACAGTAGTGAAGAAGCGAGCAACCGTATTCCGCATGTCCAACGAGGTTATTTTCCATCCTCGCTCATGGTATGGTTGGGAGTTTCTTATTGGGGCTTAACAGAGGTACATTTTTGTGGGTAAGGTGTAAAAACGAATGCAGTTGTGTATCAAAATACAGTCCTGACGAACCTTGTGGAACCTGTTTTTCATACCATGTTCAATAATAGGCACTGGGTATTCCAACAAGATTCGGCGCCAGCTCATAGAGCGAAGAGCACACAAGACTGGCTGGGGGCGCGTGAAATCGACTTCATCCGGCACGAAGACTGGCCCTCCTCCAGTTCAGATTTGAATCCGTTAGATTACAAGATATGGCAACACTTGGAGGAAAAGGCGTGCTCAAAGCCTCATCCCAATTTGGAGTCACTCAAGACATCCTTGATTAAGGCAGCCGCCGATATTGACATGGACATAGTTCGTGCTGCGATAGACAACTGGCCGCGCAGATTGAAGGCCTGTATTCAAAATCACGGAGGTCATTTTGAATAAACTTTTTTGTCATAAGAATCTATGTTTTGTTAAGTTCATTTTGGTATATAAATGGTTACATAATGAATAAACTTGTTTCAATTATTTTATATTAAACATGTGACAGAATTTATGACCTGACTAGGTATATATAGTATTTTCAAATATTACACATCAATAAACACAAGTTGAAAAATAATAGATAAACTAATAAATAGGTAGTTACAATAAAACTAACTAAACCCATATGATATAAAGATAACAGAGTGGATAAATGACAGAGTTTGCACACTTTGGATCTGAAAACCTCAATAGATGAAACATGCCGAATCTCGTGCAGAATACTATTCCACAGTCGGATAGCAGTAATGATGAAAGAGTTGAATAGCAGGTTGTGTTGTATTGAGGAGTTATTAACTGGATAAGTTGTGTGGAACATACAAGACGGTCTGCAGCATATAGTTAGGTGATTTAGGGTCATGTAGGATGATATAAAGTAGACATAGTATATTCATAGTACATTCGACGCTCCCTGACCTTGAGCCACTGTAATTGAGCGTGGAAAGCAGACACGTGATCATATTTCCTCAAACCATGGATAAAACGTATGCAGAGGTTTTGCAAACGCTCCAACTTGTTCAACCCATCCTCTGTAGCATCGGAATAAGCGACATCGGCGTAGTTAAGAATGGAAAAAAGCAGTGCGTTCACCAGTGTCCTCCTTGCAGATTGAGGCAGAAAGTTTTTCATCAAGTTCAGGGAATGCATGCATCCATACTTTCTCTTACTAACCTGAGCAATGTGAAGGTCCCATGATAGGTCGTTAGTGATATACAGATCAAGGTTTTTTACCTCTGTGCAGTATTGTAAGGGAGAACTATTGTATTTGACTGGGGGGAGGGAATCTCCGCCGGTGTTGCCAGATGCAAGTTTTACGTTTTGAACGCCAAATAATTAAATTAGTTGGGTATTTTTCTTTTTTTTTTTCGTACACATGATTGTAACCAGATATCAATACTTTATCACACGCTTAAAGATTGACAGGGTTTTTGTTCGATATTGTTGCCTATGTTAGTCAAGGATAATGTAGCATTCTAATAATGAATTATTTTTTGAAATCCACTTAATAGTTTTTGAGTTTACTCGTTACAAACATACAAATCTTTCCTCATTATAATATTACTAGCTGACAAATTTGCAGTTCTGCCTGCGTAGTTTTTAAATAAAAACATTAACCTCCTTCTGCGTATTTGAATAAAAAGTAGCCTAGTATGTCACCCAGGGATAGTGTAGCTTCCCAACAGTGAAAGATTTTTTTAAATCGGTCCAGTAGTTTCTGAGCCTATTCAATGCGTACAAACAAACAAACAAATCTTTTCTCTTTATAATATTAGTATAGATATTATTAGTATGGATGCATACTAAAATACTATTACTTTTTTGCCGAATAAGATTGTGTTATTTATGGAAAACACATATCCGGAATTGAGTTAACTGGCATTATAGGTGGGTTTAATACCGGTAGCTTGAATATTTATCCAGAAATCCAGTAACAGACTTTGGTGTTATTTTTGTACTTCACCTGGATGATTCTAAGCTATAGTTGGACCACCAGCCCGGTAGGTGGCGCTGTTGTCAAGATCCAGAAAATTGAGGACGAAGTCGCGGGTATTCAACTAGTTTTATTATAAGTTATTGAGTTATATTAAAATTTGTGTTATTAAATGCTAATCTATTTATATTGATATGTTTTTTAAAGTTTGTATTTTACCTTTTTATGTGTAAACGTTTTAAACTCAAAAAACTACTGAACTGTATCTGAAAATTCTTTTTAGTTTTCTTACAACCTGTTAAATAGCAAAGTGGGAGGGTACTTACAAGGTATCACTTTTTGGTTTTGGTTCTTATGTGCGTTTGATTTCTTCGTCGCGTGCCGACACGAGTGCGTTTCCACTTTGACAGCTGTCTGCAAAATAAAATTTAAGTTTAGTTCATGTATGGTTTAGTTCTTGGACTGGTTTCTTCGTCTATGGTTTAGTTCAAATATAGCGCACAGCTGTTACAAAACTAACGAAAGAAATAAAGGTACGAGTAAATACAGACTTTAGTTATTGATATAAACAAGTCTTGATAAATTAAATAATACTGGACATTCCACACAGCGCTATCTAGCCCCAAACTAAGCAAAGCTATTGGAAGAAGTTTATTGATAGAATAAGTATGCATTTTCAAAACTAAAATGTTCGGGTATAAATAAACAAATATATAATAAAAATGCTGGACATTACACACAACACCATCTTCCCCAAACTAAGCAAAGCTATACTATGCGAACCAGATAACTAATCTAAATATATAAAAGAAATACGTGTTAGTTACACCATTTATATAACACAAGAACGGCTTGACCGATTTATATGAAATTTAGTATATAGAAGAAACAGTTGAATCATCTAAAGACCGTTGCAAACGAACTATGGATAGCTCAACTGCTCCAGATCACTACCAGGCGGAAGTGTCCCCAAGACACTGGCTGCATTGCCCCGCTGAATTGCAATGCTTATGCGTTGACCCAGATAAGCGACAGCTCTCGGATCACACGTCGCATCGATCAGACACCCAGAAATAATTTTGAAAACATGGAGCCAGAGTCTCGACCCCAAACGGCTCAAATACGTAAGCTCTGTCGAGACTTCCATATTTGCGCTGCTTGAGATTTTCGAATATATAGGATGTTTGATAATATACGCACAAAAATGAAAGGGGTTATTTTGATGAGCATAATAAATAAATTTGTGAAATGTTTACCATAGAAATGTGAAATTTATTTGGCATGTAAAAACAAACACTTTAATAAACTTATGTTGTGCTATTGCATAATGCTTGCCATCTAACCACAGATACTGTATTGGTGACGTCTCGAGATATCTCTTGTTGTCCCTTTCTAACCCAAAACCCGCAGCCATTTCCGAAAGACATATCAATTCGGCCTATATTTTTGGATGTCGATTGCAAAAGTAGGCAGTAAATTTTTTATCGAATTAATCGTCTAAACTTAGTCGAGTTTCTTTAAAATTTGATAATATAACTAGTACTTTTTTATTCGAGAAATCTTTTTTTATATTTTGACAAACCGTCACTTGAATATCGTCAGTATATTACCAAGTACTCTGTAGATAGATTATGATCGGGATTGGGACATAGGCTACTTTTTACCCGACTGCGCAGAAGGAGGGTAATGTTTTTATTGATAAACCACGCGTGCGAAGCCGCGGGCGGGTCAGCTAGTAACAGATAAAAGGCAAGGCAATCTGTTAACAAATTGATATGATAATTTTATCCAATATTTTAAAAAGCTATCGAAGTAAGCGCACTAATAGGCGCCAAGTAGGTCACGTCAGTTATAGCTTAACCTAGATAGTCATATACCCAGGTACTACTAGCTTGACAAGGTACGAGTCTGTCTGGCGCAGAATTTTAAATAGTGGATAATATTATTTCCGAACATTTTCCTTTACAAATTCTAGTTTCTTTAGACCACTTTTTTCTCAGTTTGTAAGTTGACTAATTGTCATTATATTATAGACTAGCTTCCGCCAGTGGTTCCGTTTGCGTTGTTTGTCAAAAAAAGTAGCCTATATGTTAATACAGGCTATAGTCTACGTACATACCAAATTTCATCGAAATCGGTCAAGCCGTTACGACGTGATTGAGTAACAAACAAACAAATAAACAAACATCTTAACTATCGCATTTATAATATTAGTGTGATGCCAAAGTACGTTTGTTTGTTTGTTATGCTTTCGCGTTGTAAAGGCTGATTTTGATGAAATTTGGTTTTTTGGACATTTTTTTTATAGCTCGGCTTTTTGTTGCTAAGCTGCGGGCATAACCTACAATATATATATATAGGATCAAAGTAATTAGCCCGACTGCAGTTATATTGGATAACTTATTTCTAAAATCTTTATATAATTTTGTACTTGTATCATCAAGGCCCTCCTTATTCTAGACAATGACCATTTTTAGGTTCTGGATTGAAATGAAACTAACTAGTGGTTCGCCCGAACTGAGATCTCGCGAGTCTCCCAAAATCTTAATATTTGTAATCTTTGACTATCAAAATAGTGCCATGAAATAATAACCAAATACTTGACCTACAGTTTCATTCAAATTACAGGTAGCGAGAGTTTATGTTATTTGGTTATTTTTTTTCGGGTACAAATTGCAGTTATTCTGGATTTCAGACTTTTGCCTATATTTGTGACACTTAAGCTACACGCATACCAAATTACAGTACTGTAGGGCCACTGGTGTATCTACCCAGTGACTTTTGTCAAAGTTCAGTTTTTATTATGGCTAATAACTTAAAAACTACAAGGTTTAAACTAAAAGTAAAAACGTGTCCGAAATGTACTCACAAAGACCTTTTATTAGACGTGTCATTTGACGGGATAGTCCCATTTTGTTTTTTTACCTGTCTTGAAACCCAATATCTCAACAACACCTAAACATTTTTAACTCATTTAGATAAACGCTTCGAAAATTATCCTCAGACAAACAAACATACATACATACAATGCCGATTTGCCCAAGTTGATTTGGAGATCGATAAAAGGATAAAAGTCATTCGATTACCACTAGAAGCATTACTTACAAAAAATTAACAAAACCCAAATTTAACAACGATTATGGTAAAAGGAAATCACAGTATTTAATCCCCCATCTTATTAATAATTTGCCAATGGAAATTAAAAATAATCTCACTCCAAAAATTATTAAATGCATATTAAAACGACATTTTCTAAAAAAATTACTTTAAAAGCCTATCATAAAATGGAGCATTCTTTATAGTGCAAGCGCATTGGCTATTCAATTGTTCTGCTTCGACTCGTTCACTCACCTGACGAGTTTGCTGTTATCAGCGTGCATGTGTGCGTTCGCAGGCCGTTAGATAACACCATCAAATATTGTATCGAATGAATATTTTTAAGATTTACATACTTTTGACCAGAACCCACGTTATCGAGAACCTGGTGTCTGGATAAACCTAGTATAGGTTTTAAGACATCATAGAATCAATGTGTAACCAGATTTTAAATCTGATAATAAACAAATAAATAATCTCGCTTCGCTCGATCAAATATACCTAATATAGTTTCCACTTAAATGATTCAATGTACGTCAGCTTAGCATCCTCTCATAGCGATCGGTGATCGAATTATTATCGGACATATTGATTATACTTACTACACAATTTACAGTGTTGAAACTCGATGCCACGAACCGTGCACTAATTTCCTTTGACGTCTATCAAAAACGGATCGAGCGAAGCGTTTTTAAAAATGTTCCTACCAAAAGGGGTTCCGTGTCCTCACTTTCAAAAATAAATAAAGATCTACAATTAAATTTACAAGAAAATGTTTTAATCTATTTTATTGAAAAAACTCTTTGAAAAAATAGATGGTTTGCCGTTGCAATTTAGTTATAGAGCTGATTTAGCTTCAGAAACCGATGTAAAAATAAAGTAAAGTTTAAACCATAAGGTCAAAAAACTGTCCTTGTTACGACAAAAAGTTAAACAACTGTTTAAAGCGTGTTTAAAAACTTATTTTCCAACTTTTGTATAGGACTTTTTTAAAATAGTGTTTTATTTTTGTTTGTGGTCAGACCCTACGATTTTAAAGACATGTTACTAAGTTCATGTTGTATTTTCCATAATCTTTTTTATTGAAATTTTACTTATGTTATAATAATAAAAAACCGGCCAAGTACGAGTCGGACTCGCGCATGAAGGGATCCGTACCATTATCTATAAAAACGGCAAGAAAAGCATGTATGTTGTCCCACTTAAATATTTGTTTTATTTTGACTTACTTATTTATCTTTAAAGTGAATAAATAACTAAATAAACCTAATAACATACCTTAGAAATCGTAAGAAAGTGCATAAGTTGTATGTTTATATACATATATAGGTATGTAATATTATTTTAGTAAAGTATGTTTATAAAATTTATATTTACATTTAAACAAAACTCTACACACCTTTTATTTAATCACTTCTTTATTTATTTATATTTCTACGTAGCTGCTGCACTACCTATTGCTTCTGGTTTCAGCTGAAAATCAGCGTTGGGTGCTTAACATCCAACATTATGCTGAGCTGAACGCCATTGTGCTACGCAGACACATGAGTCGAACTTGTTTTATTGGATTCAATTGTATCTATCTACTGTTCCTTTAAATTATTTCATGTGTCATTTTGTGTGTACCAAAAAAATGATTATTCTATTCTATTCTAAATATTCTGTGAATATTTCAAGCGTCTATATATTGTCGTTATCAATAAAGAGCAAAAACGCGCAAAAATATCACGTTTGCTGTATCGGAGCCCCCTTAAATAATTATTTGTTTTATTCTGTTTCTAGTATTTGTTGTTATAGCGGCAACAGAAATACATCATGTGTGAAAATTTAAACTAACTATCACGGTTCATGAGACCTGGTGACAGACAGACAGACAAACAGACAGCGGAGCTTTAGTAATAGGTTCCTGTTTTACCCTTTAGGTACGGAACCCTGTAACGGTTTATTTTTATGTTTAAAAGCAAGCCTCTCGGGTATACACTTAAGAAGCACTACCGCGGTAACTGAATTTTAGTTTACGGCTAATGTTTCAGCCCTAAAAGTTTTATTGTTGCATAAACAGTTGAATCAGTTTATATGAATAATGTATTGTTACGAGCTGAGGGTTCGGGATAAAATAATTAAAATGAATCTAACCAAAAAAACACTTTTGTTCAACACTAAAATGCAAAATACACGATCTTAATCACAACACACTAATTCACAACACTATCGCACAATAAACCACTAAAAGTCACCGAAATGTTCACACGTATCGCCAAATCAAGACTGACGCTGCTGACGTCTCTACGCACTATTTATACCGAGCATTATTTCCAGAACCTTCCACTAATATCTAGAAAAGTATAGGTGTTTCGATTGTCTACTATTTCTTAATCTGTGCCACGGTAGGTAAAAACGTGGTATATAGGTCATTCCATACCAAGTATTACCCATTCTGTGACACAGAAGGTATAACTTCGAGAAAAACAGACTATTATTCTGTAACAGCCTCGGCGTAACCGTATGAACGGTAGAAGACCATGGCCGGAACAACGTTCTGGAAAAGTAGTGATTTCAATTTCACCGTGTATATTATCATCCTATGTAGGTACCATTTTGTTCGATAACTTTTTGCCATCGTAGGGTAGGGACATGATCCCATTGCTATATAAATTTTGGGGCTTCTGATCAAAATACCGCGACAAGTAGTTTTGGCAGTCCTCTCGTGATGTTAACCTGACACTACCTAAATAATTCTGAAGAGACCGAAACAGGTGGAAATCTGAAGGTGCAAGGTCAGGACTATACGGCGGATCCATTAACACCTCCCAGCCAAACTCTCTTAATTTTTGCTGAGTGGCTAAAGATGTGTGAGGTCTAGCGTTATCATGATGAAAAACCACACCCCTTCTGTTGATTAATTCCGGCCGCTTTCTCTCAACTTCTTGCTTTAATCTCATCAGTTGTTCGCAGTAGAGTTCAGAATCGATGGTCCTGCCTGGTGGTAAAACAGCTCATAATGAATAATGCCCTTCCAATCCCACCACACACACAGCATCACCTTGTTGCGAGTTAACCCGGGTTTCGCCACAGTCTGTGAAGCCTGACCGGCCTTTGACCACGACCTTTTTCGCACGTTCTTGTCGTACGTAATCCATTTTTCATCACCAGTTATCAGCTTCTTCAAAAATGGTTCGGTTTCATTACGTCGTAATAAAGAATCACAAAGGAGTACACGGTTCATTAGGTTTCTTTCAGTGAGCTCGTGGGGTACCCAAATACCGAGCTTTTTTGTGTATCCACTTTTTTCAAATGCGCCAAAACTATTTTGTGGTCAATTCCCAGTTCTTTAGCTACGTCGTAAGTACTGATATGCCGATCTTGCTCCACTTTTTCAAAAATGGCATCAATATTATCCGTAATAGAGCGACCAGAGCGACGTGCATCTTGAAATCAAAATTTCCGGATTGTAAACGCTTAAACCAAATTTGTGCTACTCTCACAGACACTGCACTAGGTCCATAAACATCGCAAATTTTTTTCTCGGCTTGTGTTGCATTTTTACTTTTTTTGTAGTAAAATTTTAAAATGTATCGAATTTCTTCACTAGATTCACATTAGATACATACTATAATGCGAAAAGACTTTTTCCCCAACCTATTACATCATATTAATAGTATGCTGGCGCACGCACAGCGATTACTGATCGAGATCTCTAAATCAACTTGTGCAAATCGGCGCTGTATGTATTAATGTATGTAAATAAGTATATATGTGTGTTTGTTTGTCCAAGGATAGCTTTCGAAGTGTAGATCCGATCATCGTGAAATTTAATACATAGTTATGTAGTGATGGCATAATTTTGGTGTGAATAAATTAGCTAAGAATGTTGGGGGGTTGTTGAGATATTGGGGTTCAAGTAGGGTAAAAAAATGAAAATGAGACTATTAGGTCAAGTGGGTAATCAAATAAAAGGTCTTCATTAGTACATTTCAACCCTGTTTTTATTTTTTGTTTAGTTCTTGTAGTTATTGAGTTATTAGCCATAGTAAATAGAAGAACTTTGACAAAATTCACAGGGTTACACCAGTGACCCTACAATTGCTGAAATTTGGTATTAGTGTAACTGTAGTGATACAAACATAGGCAAAATTATGAAATCCAGAATAACTGAATTTTGTATCCCAAAAAAAACCACTATTTATGAACTCCCATTACCTGTAATTTGAATGGAACTGGAGGTCAAGTATGTTGGATGTTTATTTCGTGGCACTAATATTGATAATCGAAGATTACGTTTTTGTTTTTATGGGAGACTCGTGCCATGCTCAGTATATCACTCTTGGACCGCATACCCAATGTAGAAATCCGACGTCGCACAAAGGTTGTGGACATGGGTATGAGAATCGCAGGGCTGTACACTTGGCTAGGAGGGATGACGGGCGTTGGAAGAAGGTAATTACCACCCGCCCGATGGTCGAATGACATTGAAAGCGTAGCTGGGTATCAATGGATGAGACTCGCATGGGACTGGAAAGAATGGCGTAATAAAGAGGAGGTCTATGCCCAACAGTGGGTGCAGACGGGCTGAGATGATGATGATTATGGGAGACTCGCGAGATCTCAGTTCAGGGCGAACCACTAGTTATTACGTTTTTTAAATGAGTCACTGAAAAAAATCGCCTCTGCGTGCACTTGCAAAGAAATCTACACGTTACATTTTACGGCGGTTTCAAACCCTTTGCGTTTAATCATAGTACGTGCAAAGCATAACTGATTTGTTATAACAGAGGTAAGCCGATAAAGTCAAAGTCAAAATTTTTTATTCATTAAAATCACAGGGATCAGTTTGAAACGTGTAATTTTGCTGCCAGTTTCTTCGCAACCAAGCCAAGAAAGAAAGGCAAGAAACAAGGCTGGTTGTTTTTTTAATGATCCTTTTAGAATACAGGAAATAAATTACGTCTAAATTGTAATTTTTGAACGAGTTGGAATAATTTCAATCCCAATTCTCTATCATCTAAATAATCTGATATTTTACAGTAGGCATTTTAGAAAAATTTTGTTAAATTGCGTTTTTAAATTTGTTAATTGTAAATTTTTGTACATCACTTGGGAGTTTGTTATAAAAGTGAACACCTTGCCCTTTAAACGATTTACTAACATTATGGAGTCTACAAGTGGCAACAGCGAGTTTATCTTTATTTCTAGTATTAAAATTATGATTATCGCTATTTTTCTTAAACAAATTAATATTTTTGTGAACATACATCCGATTTTCTGATGATATATTCTTTAAATTGTGAATCACTTTCACAGTTCCAAAGAAATGGGATATTTCACTTGACTAAGGTCGTACTATCAGATCTTAAGCCATTAATGTCACTTATTATTTGAACATAATATGGATTTTGTTGGCTCTGAACCAAAGTGGCATACGATAAAATGTATTTAAGTACTGGTGATTATCTTAATCGAGGGATTAGCCTTTCTTACTAAAATGCCCGTTTTATTTATGAATACACTTGAGATTAGCCGAGAGACTTTTTTTACACAAATGGCTCTTTGTTTAGTTTACAATCTCACATAATAGCGAGTGATGATGTGGTCGATGATGAAGCGCAAAGATCTAGAAGTCACCTATTGACTCTTACTTTAAAAAGACCCGGATCTTCAGAAAAGACAGATGACGATAAAGTGTTTAATACCTTAAGGCGCTAACCGTAGCCGATGTCCCGCACCTTCCGCCACACATATCTAACAGACCAGCAAAAAGGTGAGCGCAAGGTAAATGAGCACAACCCTCCTGTACGACAGTCAGCGGTACACTGCCGCTCGTCGCGCAACCACCTTCTAAGGGTACGCCCGCTAATTATTCGGAACAATTTAAGATAATTAATTGCCACGTTAAAGAGCGTCGCAGAACAGAATCATTTGTTCAACTTGAAGGTATAGTCTTTGCCCATATTTAGGTGAAAGAAAAATTACAAAATTTTACTTCGTTTAGAGGTTAAATCAAATTGAAAGTCGAAAACAGCTCCATTTTGTTATTTTTTTTCTCATAGTAAATAAATAGGTAGAACTTTTTTGTATGTTCACTTTGCAGATAAAAGGTCAGTGAATGACATGTATTTTTTTGAGCACATAAAACTGATTTCTCCCAGAGGAGAAAGCCTCCAAATAAGACCAATCAGCTACTATATTCGCCTTAACCACATTAAGAATGTAGAACCAAAATGGTGACAGCGAATGGGTGAGGGTGGTATAACAATCAGGTGGTACTGAGGGTGGTACTGAGGCGTGCTTTCTTAAAATAAAAATGGCGGGCGGGTACCTACAATTTTATCACCCATGTAAACATTTTGGTGGTTCTAAATATAGTGACAGTGTATATCAAAATTATCTTGAACAGAGGATTTGAACCTACCTCTACGTAGATTAGACTTATTTATACAATATACATTGTATATTTAATTAAATAAAGCTTTATTATTTTAAAACGTTAACTAGTGGTTCGCCCCGAACTGAGATCTCGCGAGTCTCCCATTAAAACAAAAAAATATTATTTGTAATCTTTGACGTCCACCAGCGAGATGGGTCGACGACATCCATAAGACCGTGGGTCGTACGTGGTTCAGACTGGCACAGGATCGGGAAGAATGGCAGAAACAAAGAGAGGCCTATGCCTAGCAGTGGGTCGGCATGGGCTGAAAATGATGGTAAAAGTGGCAGGGTTCTGACAACCTTGTTAACATGGAAAACATGCATGGTTTTGTTCAAAAATAGGGTTTTAGTTTTGCAACACTGTTCACAAATAATGCTTTTGATACGATGGTTATGAATATTTATGTAGTGCTACGCAAAGTCTGCATTGTACGCTTCGTCGTCTATCAGTTTCTATTAGCATGGTAACTAATAACGTAGCTTGGCTAATTGTTAGTAAAACAGTTGGGTTAAAAGATTATGCCTGAATAAGTTTTTAGTCCAAAATATCAAATAAACGGTCATAAAAAACACTCAGGTAACACAACCATACAAAAAAATAAGAAAGTGGCACTCCGTGATTGCCGACAGAAGTGAAATTTTAACAATTACGAGATACTTATATACAGAGGTGTCGGTAAGGGTAAAAGTGTCACGAGTTCAATGGTTTTTTTTCCATCTCAAAAACGCCCAACGCACCTAAAGAAGTTTTCACTTAAAAAAGTTGATTGTTGCCAAATGATCACGATGTATAAACATGAAAATTTAATATGAAAGTAGTCTAATGCCCCTCCAAAAAATAACAAAATAATAAAAAAGTGGCACTCCAGGACAGGTGCAGACAGAAGTGAAAACTTGAATAAAAGCAGACTACACTACAAATGTCTGTGTATGATATAGTCATTATGGCCGAATCGCTCGAGGAACTCGGTACCATGCTCAACGACCTCAGTAGAGTCTCCCAACAGGTGGGTCTTAAAATGAACATAGATTAGACGAAAATCATGTCAAATATCCATGTTGCGCCCGTACCGGTAGTTTTTGGGGGCGATACTCTCGAAGTTGTCGACGAATATGTATACCTAGGACAAACTGTCCAATTAGGTAAGTCCAACTTCGACAAAGAGGTCGCATGAAGAATCCAACTCGGCTGGGCAGCGTTCGGGAAACTTCGCGATATCTTCTCGTCCAAAATTCCCCAGAGCCTGAAGACTAAAGTCTTCAACCAGTGTGTGTTGCCAGTGATGACCTATGGCACTGAAACGTGGTCCTTTACTCATGGCCTCTTGACCAAGCTCAAGGTCGCTCAACGAGCTATGGAGAGGGCTATGCTCGGGGTTTCTCTGCGTGACAAAATTCGCAATGAGGAAATCCGCAGAAGAACTAAAGTTGCCGACATAGCTCTCAAAATTAGCAAGTTGAAGTGGCAATATGGGCAGGCCACATCGCTCGTAGAACCGATAACCGTTGGGACAGAAAGGTTCTCGAGTGGAGACCACGGACTGGAAGACGCAGCGTAGGCCGGCCCCCCACAAGGTGGACCAACGATCTAGTAAGAATCGCGAGGAGCCGTTGGGCGCAAACGGCTACCAACCGCTCGTTGTCGATCTAAGGGGGAGGCCTATGTTCAGCAGTGGACGTCTTCCGGCTGATGATGATGATGACACTACAAATACTTAAATACAGAGGTGTCAGTAACTGTCAAGGTCAGTAGTCAGTGACAGGTGTCGGTAACAGTGTCGCGAGTTCAATGGGTTTTCCCAACTCAAAAAATGCTCATCGCGCCTAAAGAAGTTTTCACTATGCCCAACGCGCCTAAAGAAGTTTTCACTTCAAAAATCAAATTATATACAGAAGTGTCGGTAACAGTGTCGCGAGTTCAATGGTTTTTTCCCATCTCAAAAATGCCCAATGCGCCTAATGAAGTTTTCACTTCATAAATCAAATTATATACAGAGGTGTCGATTACAGTGCCGCGAGTTCAATGGTTTTTTCCCATCTCAAATTATATACAGAGGTGCTGATTACAGTGTCGCGAGTTAAATGGTTTTTTACCATCTCAAAAATGCCCAGCGCGCCTAATGAAGTTTTCACTTTAAAAATAAAATGATCACATGTGAATATATTGGTAAAATTGCTGGGGTTTGCGCATCGAAACGCGGAAAAAGCGTGGCTAAAATTCTATCAAAATTTTGAGTTATTTTTGACAGGTATCTAATTAAATAGTTGTTATTGACGATAGATGGTTGAATGCTTAACTTCTCTCTTCTTATTTTCCACGCAACTGTGCCGGCCAATAGCGGAACAAGGTGCTGGGGTACAGATAAGCATAAAAAGCAACGAAATATCCACAAAGACAACAACGAAAGTATTAAGTAAAATGAGTTTGCACTTACTTGGAACTCAAGTTTGTACAGTACTGGAAATTTCCTGCGCTGCTCGCAGAGTTTTGTGAAGTTCTTGATTTCAACTGGCCGGTCCGGGATGGTCTCAGATATAGATCCGTTCTCGTCCGCTGTAGAATACACAACGTTAGTACTTCGGATCTAGGACACGGAATAAACTGTTAGGACTAGGACAATTCAGAGACAGGAATGTTGGTACAGTCAGTGATTAACTATTTATTATAGGTTGAAAGCATTTTTGTTTGTCAAGTGTTGCCATGATAATGCTATTTAAACTACATTGTTAGTAAAAAGCCAAGATAGAGACAAAAATTTTGATGAAAAATCTGTAGGATTCGACAAAATTTTAGTTATACAATCTTAAGGTGCGGCTAAATAGAAAAGACACTTTATATACATTTATACACAATATACAGTGTGTTTTTTTTAACTGAGACAATACGGCAGTACCCATAACCAGAGGAGATACAGGTGCAGTTTCTTTTAAAACATCAGCTCGTTTTCGAAGAAAAACATTTTGCCATTAAAATTTTTTGGTCAAGTGTGAGTAGCGCCTTAAAATGAATCAAGTTGGTAATTTTTTTTTGATGCCGATCGATGCAGTCCTATGTATGGATCATTTTATTGTATCGGATGAAAAAAATCTGATGTTTTAAAAGAAACTGCATCTGTATCTCCTCTGGTTATGGGTGCTGCCGTACTGTCCCAGTTAAATAAAACACTGTATAGAAGCGAAAATGGATGCAGGCGCGAAGCTACTATACATTTTGTTTAAAAGGGGCACCACGTCCACGATTAAATCTCGCCTTATCTTCTGTTTGGTCTGCGCCTTAAAAGTACATAAATCAACTTTTATCGCTGACTGTACATTGCATATATGTAACTAATCGTTTTCTGGAAAAGAACTCACGGCTATACTATTCACACATGAGATTTCCATGCAGTTTCTGCAACCATCCAAGTATGGTACGCAAAAGGTACAAACCAAAGTACGTAAAATCCTGAATCTAAACTGTCCTAGGTTTCAAAGCATTGTTGAAGTTACACATTTTCAAACACATCTAAAAACTAGCAATGTTACTTGGAGATTTACTAATCTACCAATGATTTGTTAGTAAATACCAGTCAGAAAGAGACCTATCGAAGCCGATCTAGACATTATTGACCATAGACATACGTGGCACGATGTGCTTAACGCCTTTTTGGTATCCTCGCCAGTGGAATCTCAACACCGTGAATAATGGAAAACGGTACCTACGTGTTTACAAACTAGTACGATTATGCAATTAATACATAAATAAATAAATAAATACCTAAAGATATAATATTTTAGTATATAAAATAGACATTTCTACACGAGATCGAGAAAATAATACTTAATAATTTTCACGATTTCAATTTAGTAGCATAATATTTGAATCCATAACACCATTTTTATTGCATAGAGCAGCAAGTTAAAAAAACCGGCCAAGTGCGAATCGGACTCGCGCACGAAGGGTTCCGAACTATCTATAAAAACGGCAAAAACCACGTTTGTTGTATTGGAGCCCCCATAAATATTTGTTTTATTTTAATTGAATTATTTCTTTTTAAATTGAATATATAATTAAATATTCTGTGAATATTTCAATCGTCTACCTGTTGCCGTTATCAATTTCGAGCTAAAACAAGCAAAAAAATCACTTTTTTTGTATGGAAGCCCCCCTTAAATACTTATTTTATTCTGTTTTTAGTATTAGTTTTAATAGTAGCAACAGAAATACATCATCTGTATAAATTTCAACTGTCTATCTAACACGGTGCATGAGATATAGCCATTGTAATAGGGCGCCGTTTCACCCTGGGTACGGAACCCTAAAAAAGAGCTATACTTCCCGGTATTTTCAGAATGTCTTCATTACCGAAATTATGCTATCATGTACCGTTACAACAAGCGAGATAGATATACAGTTGTCCGCTTGGCAGAAAGAGAAAGAAATGCTCATTGCCGCTATGAAAAAAAGCGACTTTGGTTGGAAGCACACATCCGAGGGTCGAGAATTCTACTCGACGCTAAAATGTCATTTTACGCTATTCTTCAGTAGAGATAAACTTTTCATATGTACCGTCTTTCATTTTATTTTTTATTTTATTCTTAAGGCACACAATACAGAATACAACCAATCAGATACAAAATATAGTGATCGACTCTTAGATCTAGATTGTATCCCAAAGCATGTGTACACAGCATGATAACTCTAGCGCAGTTCTGTGTAGACCAGCTGAAGGGAAATATTCACTTACACAGGCAAAACAAAGTAACAACAAAAATAAAAAAAATTAAATATTTAGCTTACAATAAAAAGATAAATAAAAATTAATAATCAACAAATTAAAAATGTTTAGAGAGTTAAGGCCGAATCACTCGCTTTAATAAGTTTAACAAGCCGTCAAAATCTGTGTTTAGAATGCTCAATGCTCCTAATAGTGCTCTTAAACAGGCCCAGTTACCTAAAATTAGTAGTTTGTAAGCATAAGCGCGACTTGTTAGAAACTCATCGCAGCCTCAGTTCAAGTTAGTTTGTCGCTAATAGACTTTGCGACACTTTAGTCTTTGTAACTTATGCCTCACAACTTAAATAGGTTACTAGATACCTAATAGGGTATATCTTTAACTATACTGCGTGTCATTGTAGTTACGACATTCATTTAAATCATGGCTAGTATTGTTGTAATTTTTTTTATACTTCTTATATGGCAAACGAGCATGCAGTACACCAGATGTTAGGTGGCTACTGCAGCCCATGGATATCCACATAGAATTCAAAACAAGCTATTATGTTGTCTTGATCTCTATGTGGATACGTTGCCATACTATAGAACTTAGCTGTTATGCCTATGTGCCAGTAATTACAGGAACATACCTAACCGGAACACAGCAGCACAAGTAGGTATTGCTATTTGGCGGCAGATAAAGGTAAGGCGGTGGTGCCCACTTCCTCGAGCCCGTTCATAAAAGCTCTAGCACCAGTGTAAATAGTTTTTTTTTTAAATTCATTAACTACCATGATTATTTTTAAATATTTTAATTTCAAGTCCTAAAATATCAATGAAACAGCCTGTATAAAATAGGTAAACAAATCATATTCATTCATCATGTAAGTACCTGTAAAACAAACTAAGCGGTATCGGCGCAAAGGCGCCGCCTATTTAAAAATTGTTTATTGAAAATGTATCGTTATTGGATAAATATTAGTATTAAAACAATTTCTGAAATCGGGATAATACGATTCTGCATTTGTATTTTAAATTAATGTCATGAATGCGGTGACACACTGTATCGTTATATCTTTTTTGTAAATACATACAATTAATGTTAATTTTTACCCAGACCATTAACAAATATCTGTAGATCATGCAAACATTTGTTTGGCGGGGGGAATCACACCCGCAGCTTCCTGCGTCTCAGCCCGCTATTCGCCCACTTAGCCACGGCTGTCGCCAAATTATCTAGCCTAATTAATGAGTCATTTGGCCTACTGTGAAGACCACCGCCTAAATCTTTAGTTATTAAGCCCTCTCAACAATAAGTTCATTTAAAAATTATCTGTTTTAAAATTATTAGTCATAAGGTGTACTTTTTGACGCTAAATAAAATATTTTTAATTTTTTTTTATTTTACATTTTGATTAGGGCTTTTTTGTAAAAAGTCTATCGAAGCAAATGTCCAAACTGTAAAGTTTTTTATCGGAACTTTTTGATACAGCTTCACACTGTTTTTGCATAAGTTGCTAGTAACAATTCCCGTCTACAAATAACCATCTAATCTCAAAATATCGCGACGGGCGGGTAAAAGGCTAAGAAGCAGGAGTTAACTCGATTCTCGGCGCCCCGCGAGGCAAATGATCTTGCATGATCTGCAAACAGTGATGATTTATGGCACGGAAATGTGGTCTCTCACTATGGGCCTCATAAAAAGGTTCTAAGTGTGCTCGAGATCGAATCAGAAAAGAGGAGATTCGTAGACAAACTGACGCCACGAAAATCCGACGGCCGTTGGGGCAGAAAGGTTCTTGGGGGGAGACCCCGCACTGCAAAGCGCGTAAGACGGCCTCCCACTAGACTGAAATACGATATGATAAAGGTTGCTGGGAGCCGTTGGGTGCAGGCCACACAAGATTGACTGCAAACTGAATACATTGGTACTATAGTCTTATAGTCATGGTAATTCTTCATACCAATGACACATTATCTTAGTGTGACGTCACAAGTCAGGACTGTTACTATGTTCTCTAAAATATCCTTAATTTCCAGATCTTTTGCCCAAGCACTCAAACCATCTGGCTTGTAGAATTTGATTGATGAGTTTCAAGTTTGAAGCAGTCATGAGAGGTCATTGACATCCCGAGAGTGTTTGAACCCTGCTTTCGTATTCAATGTATTCTGTTGAAAGCCGCTTCAGACTCTTTATAAATGAACTTGTGAAAATCGTGTTCTAAAATTTGTACATTTCATTTCAAAACGTGTTGCGACTGAAATTCTAAGTGAATATTTTAAATAAAGTTTAAGGATCTTGTATTAATTGTGTAGAACTTTTTAGTATTTATTCATACTTTTTGCCAGTGCGCAGTGGTAAATCTGACCAACTATACCAAATCGTTCACTATAGCAGAAAAACGATTAGGAGGATATTATTATGCGCATGCCGGGAACCGTACACCAGTCGATCCACAGGCGGGGATCACAGAGGTATCACATTTTTGAAGTAAATCTTCTTTACGCACGCTTGACTGAGGGAGTAAGCTGGCGAATGCGTTACGAAAAGTGCGAACGGAAGTTGAGAGGGAGATATAAGTTAGTGAAGATAGAAAGAGAGAGTTACGTTTCGTATATTTTTAAACTTTAATGTGCGAGTGCGTGTTGCGTCTGTCCAGAATGAACATAGACTGATCGACTTACAGACGTGTGGACAATTGTGTATTAGAACAGTTTTATAAATTAATATTTTGAAAAAAAAGTTTTACTTCAGTCGTGTGGCCTAAAGCACACTCGTTTTTTTTTGTTTCCACCGCATATAACTTTTTTTCCCCCCGGAATGGATTAATCTTTTAACAGACGAATAAACAAGACTAAACGTAGTTTTTCTCGAACAGACGAATGGAATAAGCGATTGGCGTTCGCTAGGTTTCTAACAAGAGAATCGACAACTAAGCGATAACGATTAGCGATTGCCAAAAATGTCATTTGACTACGCATTTATATGAAAGTAATCGTTCAACACTGTGGATTAGTTTGATTTATGGCGGGTTTCTATATCCGTCGGTAACCGACGCCTCGTATCTCCTTGAAAAACTGTCAAACTAGTGTCAAACTTTTGACAGGTTTTCAAGGAGAAACGAGCCGTAGCTGGTTACCGACGGATATAGGAACCCACTAATAATCGAATGTTAGAGACGTTGGATACCAATTTTATAATCGTTGACGATAGACCAAGTGACATTTCGATGGTATGTGTATGTCAATCCATACATTTTCTGACTTTACGACTAGCGTCATCACTAATCAAATGGTACTTTGGCTAAGTAGTCTATTCTATTCTACGCTTCCTTATACCATCGCTAATATTTTGATAAAAACAGAAAACTTTTTAAAACAGTATTAAACTGCAAAACATCTTCTAAGAAACCTGCTCAAGGGTTCAAGATGCACTAAAGAGTCAAGAGTTAAGAGCCTTTGATAACTAACTGTTTAAAATAGTGATTACTTTTTACGTTAATTCGATTCTTTTGGGTTCTTATGCGAGCAAAAAGGGGGAGATAACGTAATGATCTGATTATGAGAAAACTTTGAAATAAAGGATTTTTTTTATGTAGATTCGTTTAATGTTTGGTTGACAGAAATCCTCCTATCAAGGTTGGTTTAATTTAAAATAGTGTCCGACCGAAACAGGCTTTTCAGCCGAAACCGAACCTTCGGCCTTGCGTTGAGTTTCGGCTGAAACCGAAACTTACTTAAACATATTTAAATTTTCTATCATGTACTGAAATCTAGTGATTTTTTCACACATTTATTTGCATATACAATGTATATTAGACACTGTTAAATAGTGTTAAATAATATAAAAAGACAATTATTGAATTACGTCACCTCTTTTATTTGTCGCACTTTTATTAATAATTATTATCAGAAGTACAAGTAAAACATAAGAAATACCAATGGACGGCGGCGACCTCAGCCGGAGGCGCGGCGGGCGAGCACGAGTTAGCAGCAAAGTTCGCCAAACGACGCACGATTATTCACGAAAGAATTAAAGTTTCTGCGCGGCCAAAAGTTTCGGCCATCTTTTGGCCGAAACCGAAACTACCGTAACTAATTTCTTGGACGAAACTGGCCGAAACCGAAACCGAACTGTCGGTCACTAATTTTAAATCTGATCAAGGTTATTATATTCTTTGATACATTAGGCTTTTTGAAGATTACGATACCAAGTTGAGCACATCTAATCATTGAAAAACTCTTCTCGTAATGCAGAAAAAACATATTTCTACCATGCGATTACACTGTGGCCAGGATTGTTCATCGTTTTCAACAAGGTAGGTATGTATTTAAATTTTGTATTGATATGGTCCTTGACGGGTTAAGTTGTTATACAATCAATGTGTTCAGACTAAATAATTCAAATAATTTCAGTTATAACACACAATTAGGTATTACAACTGTAACAATTTTAATCAATAAAGATATATAAATATATATGTATGTGTTTCAATACATATAATTGTCAGAATAAGAGAAGTTGGTAGAGCAAGTAGGTTCGTTACGTTTTAATTCTTATACATGTGGCAAGATCAACAGAGGTTGATAATAAATGACTTGGTTATAAGGAATTCCCGTTGGGCTGCCAATTGTAACAATTTTAATCAATAAAGAGATATAAATAAAACCATGTATGTGTTTCAGTACATCTAATTGTCAGAATAAGAGAAGTCGGTAGAGCGAGTAGGTTCGTTACATTCAATTACTTATACATGTGGCAAGATCAACAGAGGTTAATAATAAATGACTTGGTTTACCGATGGTACACACTTAGATTACAAATTACAGTTATAATATTTTACAGTGAGGGTGGTACAAACTGAGGTTGGCTTGAAGAGCACAGAATTCTTAAGGCTTTTGGCCTATGGTGCAGCAATTACAGAATGTGTTGAGCACACCTAGTAGAATAGACTTATTTAGTATAATAAAGTTGGCGCCATCTGACGAGAGCGTCAGAAAAGAGAGAAATGTTTCTGGGGTTCAACCCGGATAAAAATAATGGAATAGATACACCTCGTGTTATTTTCGTCGACCGTCCCTGGCGTCTGCTCGGATAGATGAAGCGGGCTTGAGCTGCGGCGGTAGGCTTCGTAGGCAGGCGTGGTCCCGGCGTGCGTCAAGGCAGCTAGCAGGTTTGTAGACGAACGACCTCGTGGCGGTAGGCTTCGTGGGAAGGCATGGTCCCGGTATGCTTCAAGGCAGCCAGCAGGGTGGCTGAAGAACAACCACGCTTCTCGACGGCTCAGATGACAGGTTTGACGGGAGTCAGGTATAGATATGGAGAAGTCGGAAGGAAGACCAGGAGCGAAGACCGTAAACGACTTCCCGACTTGGAAGTACTCAGCACGAATTTGCAATAAAGAGTTTCAGGAATACACTGTTCAGAGATTAATTCTGTAGCACGTTGATTAGAAGTTCTCACTGATGTGATCAGGCGTGGAAAAAGAGAGTGAGAAAGATCGACACTGGCCTTATATAGGTGAGCACGCCAACCATCTTTTAATAATTATTAAAATCGAATTTCTTCCGAGACATTCTAGAACTCGGTGATGCAATAATCTTTTGGTGATGCCATAAAAGAAAATTTGACACATCCGGCGTCACTCAAGATAAAGATGTTGTTTGCTTCAGCCTGCATCAGTCAAAGACAATGATTGATTGCGGTGTTTTATTATTTAAGATTTTTATTTTTATTATGATTCTAAGAAGCAAGAGATTATTTAATATAAGTATATAAGAATGTTTCTGATAATTGAAATTGATTATCGATCAAAAAAATAAGTAGTCAATTACTTTGAGATACGTACAACGCCATCTGCCGTAAACATGGCGAACTATGATGAGAACACGCTTGGATTTCGGTATATTGAAAAACGAGGTATCGAGTGTTTGTGCAGTTAGTACGCCGCCATGTCGCTAGATGTCGTGGTATGTAGTGTTTTATCAGTGTAGTGTTATGTTAAATTAAAAATGTAGCGTGTCGTGAAATTGTACACGTTACACAACCATGTACATAACTGTATATAATGCTGGACATTTCACATAGCGCTATCTGGTCCCGAACTAAGCGAAGCTTGTAGTTATCTACCTAATAGAAAACAAGTTTTACTTCGTTTTGTAAATCCATACAATAACATATACACAAACACCCAGACCCGAAACAAATATCTGTAGATCATGCAAACATCTGTTCTGCGGCGGGCATTGACCCTCAAATAGCTGGGTGAGACGCAACCTACGTCTCAGCCGGCTATTCGTCCACTGCGCCACAGAGGCCGTCCTAACTGTTTGAATACTATTGGTCTTATATCAAAATAATCAGATGGAACAAGCATTAGACACACCCACCATCGTCTATTAGTTAACAATACCTCGTACCCCGTAGGTGACACACCTTGGAAACGTGCCCTATGATCCATCAACTTGAGGCATACAGGTGTAAAGCCTCATGCACCTATAATTTCACCGGCAACAAAACCGAAACAAATGAATGCTGCTTGGCAGCAGATATAGGTATGGTGGCAGTACTTCCTTTTAGAAGTAACTCTACTCTAAGAAGGCCAGTAGTGCACACATTATATCAGAGCATTCTGCCCTGAAGTTACTGTCTGAAATGCCCACAACTTCGCCTGCTTATTGGCTAACAACTCAAACTAAAGTATGCTTCACATGTTTAGATCTACTTATAGTTCAGGCAACTTTCAAGAGTGGGCAGGCTGTTCAGATGAGATATTGAGCTAAAGATGCTGGCATTTTCCGTCTATTTTCCGTAATTATACCGACATAAATGCAACCACTTTAGAATAAAGATTCTCGAGGGCCTACCACGAACTGGAAGACGTCTTAACTAATACTTAAAAACCCCTTATGGTGCTTCTACACAAGTTTATATAAAATATGTTGCATAAAATGTTATAACTGCTGTGTGAAAGCAATATTCTTCTTCTTTCGTGGCAGTGACTAATTACATCAATTTTTAACCGAGATCAAAAAAGTGGAGGTTCTCAATTCGACTATGTTTTTTTATGTTTGTTACCTCAGAACTTTCGACTGGGTGAATCGATTATGATGATTTTTTTTTATTCGAAAGCTGGTCCTTTCCGCATTCATTTGTTTTCCCGTTTTTTCCCGTATTCCCATCCCATTTCCATTTGGTCTAGTTAGAAAACCATATAAGTCTTAAATTTGTTTAATTTTTATGTTATGTTATGTTTGTTAGTTCAGAACTCCGTTATGTATCAACCGATTCGGAAAATTATATTTTTACATGAAAGGATATACTTTTTGATTGATTTCATGGAAGTTTCATCAAAAGTGGTAGAGTAGTTTGGTTGTTACTGTTATCTGAAGTCGGTTATATTTTTTGACCAATAGAGAGCGCCATTATTAAGCTACCATCAACTTTACCCTAGACTAGAACATATACACCTACTCGATGGTTCAAATAAATAAGCTTTTTCTTCTAGCTCTTTTAAACTTCTTAAAAGTTCATAAAACATTTTAAAACTTTTTTATGCTACATGGAGGTGGAACAAGCTTATGCTCCACCTGATGTTAAATGGCCATCGCCTATAACAGAGAATAGCCTCGTAGGTCACGCACCTTAGAAATGTGACCTACGATGCAGTGGTAGCCATAGTAGTGTCTCTCTCACTCTCCACTCACATTCCTCTGTCGTCACTCTGTTTATTGCTTGGCACGAATTATTAATAAATTGTCAGTCATAGTTTGTATGACTTTTTGAGTTAGTGATCTGCAGAAGGTGCTAGATATAATGTTGGAAAATTGTAATGTAAATGTTTTAAATCTTATAGTTGTATAAATATGTGTGGGTGTCCGTGAGGTCAACACTGGCCTCAGCAGAATACCAGCGCTGCAGTATGGCAACATGCTGTAGCAAATGCTGAGCTGAGGACCCTTTCGCCACCACATTTAAATTTTTTAGGTATGTTAATTTTTTTGTGTCATTTGTTTCTGTGTCCATTTATGGTGGTCTGAATAAATATTTTTTCTTTCTTTTTTTCAGTGCCCTGCGTCTATCTACTTGAGGCATACAGGTGTAAAGCCGCATGTGCCTGTAATTTCTCCGGCAACCATACCCTTCCAACCGAAACACAGCAATGCTGCTTGGCGGCAGTAATAGGTATGGTGGTAGTACTTCCCCGGGCGAGTCCTTTCATAACTCTACTACTCTTATTATAAAGTATTATAAAAAAAAACATTAAATAACAAACATATATGAATCAAGTTTTATTGTTATTGTACGCTAACTCCATATAAACGCTATTTTTATGTGAGGTTGAAATTGTGAAATTGTATCACATTTCAATAGTAATCGAGTATTATTACGACCAATTAGAAGTTAGCAGCAATTTGCGCTGACCCAGCGGATTAAACACAAATTAGACAGATTTTAGGATAATCACACAACAGATATACATATACCATATAGAATTCCCCTTATGTATTAGGATTAAGCCGTGAATGCGATATTGAAACCTGGGGTCAGCATTTCACAGCTCAGATTGTTTTATACAAGCGATGATGCAGTCTACGATGGTACACGCTTGCCTAGAAGAAACCTATTTACTCGCGACTTAAAGACCAGGTTGTATCTATCAGGAAACACAGACATTGGCAAGGCGTTCCACTCTTTGGCGGTGCGCATACTAAAGGTCGACGAGAACCGCTTTGTGCGAATTTAGTTATTGAAAATGTAACACGGCCTAAAACTGTAAGAGCATTACTAAAAAAATAAACACTGTTTAGCGAGTGTGTAACAAAATTCTATACAAATATTGGTAAATACTCATTTAAAGATGCGGTAAAGAGTTGTTCAACTTTTTGGTGTTAACAAGGTATGTTTTTCAATTGACAAAATGCTAGGGCCAAATACAAAAGAAAGCTCATTTTTTTATCGCAATGAGATTACCCGACATAGAACCAAAGCCATGTATATTGGCCAGAGGATCAGCTAGCTAAAGTGCCAGTGGGCGGGTCATGTATGCCGAAGTTCCGACAACCGTTGGGGTAAACGAGTTCTTGGGTGGAGACCGCGTCTTGGAAAACGTAGTGTGGGGTGCACCCCCGCTAGGTGGAGCGATGACTTAAAAACCCGGCCAAATGCAAGTCGGACTCGCGCACGAAGGGTTCCGTACTATCTATCTATACTAATATTATAAAGAGGAAAAAAATGTTTGTTTGTTTGTTCGTAATGAATAGGCTCCGAAACTACTGGTACGATTTAAAAAATTCTTTCACTGTTGGGAAGCTACACTATCCCCGGGTGACATAGGCTACTTTTTACCTAACTACGTAGGGTAATGTTTTTATTGAAAAATGACGCCTGCGAAGCTGCGGATTGGTCAGCTAGTTATCTATAAAAACGGCAAAAAATCACGTTTGTTGTATGGCAGCCCTTCTTAAATCACGTTTGTTGTATGGCAGCCCTTCTTAAATCACGTTTGTTGTATGGCAGCCCTTCTTAAATCACGTTTGTTGTATGGCAGCCCTTCTTAAATCACGTTTGTTGTATGGCAGCCCTTCTTAAATCACGTTTGTTGTATGGCAGCCCTTCTTAAATCACGTTTGTTGTATGGCAGCCCTTCTTAAATATTTGTTTTGTAATAGTTGTTGTTAAATATTTTAATTTAATTATTTATTTTTAAAGTGAATATACCACATATTCCACATATTCTGTAAATATTTCAAGCGTCTACCTGTTGCCGTGATCAATATAAAGCTAAAACGAGCAAATAAATCACGTTTGATATAAGGTAATTAATATATATTATTTTACAAAGGTTCTAGTAACTTCCTCATAGGCCATTTCATCTTTCCATCCTGTATACGTAGAGCCTGTATACGTACAGCCTGTGTATAATGGATACATACACTATGTTATCCGGTACAATGCAGATAAAGAACACCTGGCAAGTACTAGAATACCGCAAGTCTGTAATTACCCTATAACGAGATAGAACGGAATACACGAAGCATACCGTTGCACTGTCGTATCATCATTATCATCAGCCCACATTAGTCCATTGCTGGATATAAGCCTCTCCTAAAACGCGTCACTGAGCCCGGTTTTCGGCTCTTCTCATCCACTTTCAGTCTACCGCCTTTTTAGGGTTCCGTACCGAAAGGGTAAAACGGGACCCTATTACTAAGACTTCGCTGTATGTCTGTCCGTACCAGGCTGTATCTCATGAACCGTGATAGTAAGACAGTTAACATTTTCAGAGATGATGTACTTCTGTTGCCGCTATAACAACAAATACTAAAAACAGAATAAAATAGGGGGTAGTGGTAACCTCAGGGGTCAATATTCGGTTTTTATTATGGCGAATAACTTAAAAACTACAAGATTTAAACTAAAAATAAAAACGGAGTCGAAATATATTCACAAAGACCTTTTATTAGACATGCCATGTGTCCAGATAGTCCCATTTTGTTTTTTTTACCCCTCTTGAACCCCAATATCTCAACAACCTCGCCCACATTATTAGCTCGTTTAGTCACACCAACTACCTACCTATGTACCAAATTTGACGATGATCGGATAAACGATTCTAAAGATATCCTCGGACAAACAAACATACATACATACATACAACGCCGATTTGCCCAAGTTGATTAAGAGATCTCGCTTAGCTCGATCAATAAGTAACGGACCCTCATTGTATTTTGACCTAGATTGATGACCTTATTGTATTTGTCTATCGCATCATACTTTTTTAGAACTTCCTTGTCGGCAACCGGGTTGCTTAGTAAGAAAACGTACCCTCCCATAGCAACCAGTTGGCGGCAACGAGAACAAGTTCTCAACTGCATTTGCATAAGAAACTTAGCTGCAATGGCGGCCGAAAGGGTCATTAGAAAAAGACAAAACACAGTATACTTTAAGTCTGCACACTAATAAGAGCATTAAATATTTCTAGATTGCCACTCTAGAGTAATAATAATAATAATTACATTTATTAATTTCAAGACCATAATAACAATTTTAAATAATATTATTTACAAAGATTTATAATTTAAATAATGGCTTGTATACACATAATAAATTCAAACAGATCCTGTTATCCTTCAAGTGGGTTCCCGAATAGTAGCCATATCTAGTCATTTCACTTTACATTTCCTTTGGTACAATTTATTTAAGATTACTTTTATTAAAAACTAATTAATTAATTACAGACGGATTACCTATAAATAGATAGTTTATTATAGTGTGACCATTAGTGCTGTGCACTCCCTGAGGTATGCGCGCGGCGAGACGGGGGGGGAGAGAATCGGCTGCTGCGCTCTGTCAGTTCGCCGTCAACGCTCGTGGCGGCAGGTAGTGTTATTTGTATCGGACTGTCTATGTCAGACGCACATGACATAGAAAGTCCGATACAAATAACACTACCTGCCGTCACGAGCGTTGACGGCGAACTGACAGAGCGCAGCAGCCGATTCTCCCCCCCCCCCCCCCCCCCCCCCGTCTCGCCGCGCGCATACCTCAGGGAGTGCACAGCACTAATGGTCACACTATATAAGTAACATTATTTTTTAATTTGTAACATAAGTTTTACTATTAAATTAGCATTACTATACATTATACACGGTGTCCTTTAAATCATTGTTTTCCCAGAACAAACGTTGCTCAGACCATGGTCTAATAACTGTTTATAGTATCAAATAAGAGAATAAAGAAATTAAATCTAGACCTTCACAAATAAGTCTAACTTTGTTCAAAAACTAACCGTGACATAAAGATCACATGAACTTACGCAAGCCGTAGCGTATTACCTACTTCTTAGTACCTATGTAGCACATACCGGTCAGCGCACTATGTTGTAGGGCGTAACGTTAAAATAGACGTTTTTAGTTCGCAACTTTTTATATTTTACAAAGACCAATTTCGTTTTGTATTTTAATTTGATGTTATAAACTGTTAGTAGACCATGGTCTGAACAACGTTTGTTCTGGGAAAACAGTGATTTAAAGAACACCGTGTATATGTATACTTTACTATACTAGAACCAGATACATCTCCGAAGACAAACACATCTCTAGATGAAGATCCAGGAACATTAGCAAATAGAATTCTAGCAACATTCATAATAAATGTACCGCAAACTTGCTACATCTACAAAGATGTTCCAATATCTTGCCGAAGCAACATCGAGTACGTAAAATTGCATTAAGGGTAAGCAAGAATCTTATTAGATGAGGCAATATACAAACCAGAACTGATTGTTGTGATGACAACGTTCTGAATTTCCCGATACGCTGACACAGCTATTACATTGATCGAGTTATATGACTCGCGTCTTAATCTCATTTATGTTGTTCCATGCTGGACGGCTTTTTAAAATCGCTTTCTAGTAATTTTCAGAAACTCGTGCTCACCTCCTCTATAAGATTGTAAAACCACTCAATCACACTTCCTACTTCCTACTAATATTATAAACGCGAAAATTTGTATGTATGGATGTTTGTTACTCTTTCACGGCGGAACGGCTGAACCGATTGCGATGAAATTTGATATGTGCATAGATCATAACTTAGATTAACACATAGGCTACTTTTTACTGGCAAACCACGTGTGCGAAGCCGCTGGACACAGCTAGTGATATTATAAACGCGAAAGTTTGGATGTGTGCTTGTTTGTTACTCAATCTCATCGTAACCGTTGAACCGATGTTGATGAAATTTTGTATGTACTTAGATTATAAACTGGATTACCTGATAGGCCACTTTTTAGCCCATAAATCAGGTCCGATGGGATAAAAATGGGGTGTCGAGTCAAGTTGCAACAACGAGTTTAGCTTTATTTCTAGGTTACCTACACATTTAGTAGTGTAACGCGTACGAAGTCGCGGGCAACAGCTAGTTGTACATGTAGATAATGTCATCGAGTATTCACATATTCAATATTATAACTTGTTTTTTTTAGTCGTTTAAAAAAGGCTGAATTTGGTGATAATATTTTGAAACTACTTATCATGGTTATGAACACTCTTTACGCTAGAAACGTGATATTTACCATAGTTTTCGTGTGTTAAGTGTCCCGATATTTCGACGCACTAAACCATTTATAGTACATTATTGCAGCGGCCAGCAAAAGAGGCATTGCTGGACAAACGTATAAATGCAGGCCGAGGCGAAACCGAGGCACACATACGTAAGTCCTTCAATGCCTAGTTGTGGCCAAGGCTTGTATAGTACTTTTCTCGAATAATGCGCGGAATTTATAAAATAATAATATAATTTTTCACACTTCAAAATCAATGATGAACAACGAACAACAATATTTTTTCCCGCGTTAGTGTTCATTTGTTTTTTTTTTTCAATAAACGGCTTTCTGTTTGCAAGCCAGTTCGAAATTTAAATAAAACCTATAAACCTATAAGTTACCTCCGTGGTTGCCATGTTTCGGAGTAAAAGATCGTTCCATTTTTAAATTACACGACAGATATGAGTTTAGTTAGTAATTTATTTGGCCGCTAAACCACGACAGATATGGATTTTCATACAACTTTTGCCGGTCGCTGCTCGCATGTATTTGGCCAGTACAGCAATTTTAATTTATCTCGAAGAAGGTTGTCAAAATTATACTCAAATTTCCAAGCATGTTTGAGAAAAATATATTAAAATGGCGCATGCAACTGCGTCTAAATATCGAGAAACTCCAAAACTAACAAATCATGGTAAATATCACGTTTTTAGTGAATATAGTGATACTCTCTATTTTCGTTACATCATTAAAACTTTACAAATAAAATAAAAAATAAATCTTTGTTATTTTTTGACAATTCCTTTGATTCTATACTTTACCTATAAAACATACAAAAATAAAATTATCTCAACTTATATTTATGGACCTATACAATTTGACGGTCTTATCGCTTAGTTTTTGTGTGACACATGCAGTGAATACAATGAGACAATATTTTGCATGTATATTTAATGTTATTCGTATATCTATTGTTTTTTTGTTCTTTTTGTTATGTCTCCTGTGTGTGTTTGTTCTGTTGTACTATTGGTGTTGTTCACAAATAAATGTTTTTTGATTTGATTTGATAGTTGTATTCTCTATCAGACAACCTTTGAATTAAATAAATCGTATGATTTACATACTTTTTATTACTAGCTGACAAATCCGCAGCTTCGCGCGCGTAGTTTTTCAATAAAAACATTACCCTCCTTCTGCGCAGTTGGGTAAAAAGTAGTCTATGTTACCCGGGGATAGTGTAGCTTCCCAACAGTGAAAGAATTTTTTAAATCGGTCCAGAGCCTATTCAATACAAACAAACAAATCTTTCCTCTTTAATATTAGTATAGAAAATGTATTCTGTTATCAGCCAATAAATTCCTCAAAATAAAATATTTTACCATACATCATCATCATCATATCAGCCGTAGGACGTCCACTGCTGGACAAAGGCCTCCCTCATTGATCTCCAGGAACTGCGGTTGGAAGCGGCCTGCATCTAACGCCGACCTGCGGTTCTTACCAAGTCGTCTGCCCATCTTGTAGATAGACGTCCTACGCTGACTTGCCGGTCCGTGACCTACACTTGAGAACGTTCCGGTCCCATCGGAACCATACAATGGAAGGATAATAAACTTTATCCCTTTGTAAAAGACCTACAAACCAGCAATAATAAAACAGCTCGTGAAGCAAAATGATAAACTTTTAGTTTGGCGTGGTCAGGCGTCGCTCCTCGCGAATCTGTTTAGTTTTCGCAATTATGGCTCTGCTGCAGTCTGCTTATCAAGTCCAATTAAATAGCTCTCATGCCGTAACGAACAATTTATAATTAAGCATGTCTGCCACATTGTGTGTAATAACATTTTAATAATAATAATACAATCGTGCCATCTAGTTATGTGACCGGTAAACCAACAAAACTTTAAAGACATACATCTAAAACCCTGTACTAGATAGAGACTTCATTATAATTTTTCTGTAATATTTACATTTATATCTATCAATTACATTATATACAGATTTTTCACTACAAACTTCAGAGAAAAGGCGGGTGAACGGTATTTTTTCCGACATTTTTTTATCATAACCCCAAAAATGTGCAAATAATGGTTTTGGAGTGTGTAAATCATGAAAAAAAAATGATTTAAAAACCATGTTTTTAACCTAACTTAGTAACCCTATTATTAAATTTCGACCACCGCCATTTTGGCTCTTTTGGCTATTAAAATTATATATATTTATTTGTTTTACTTGCAATAGAAGTTGTTTAGTATTATTTTATTATTTCAAATTACAAAGCGATAGTTTCAGTAGTTGCTGAGATAATCAGCTGTGACAGATAGATGGACGGGCGGACTGACAATGTAGCATCATAAGGGTTCCGTTTTTACCATTTTTGTCCGGAACCCTAAAAAACTGTAGGGTATATTCTAGCAAGCTTGTATAAAATCAAAACAAAAGAAGAACAAAAAGGTAGAGAAAAGACTCAAGTTTGCAACTAACACCGGATCGAAGATACGACAGGGTCCAATTACGAAGCGCCATTATCTCGCTTTGATTAGCCGTCGGAGCTGAACGTGGCCCGAGGGCTCAGCCTCAGAAGTGTCAAGACAGCTTGTTTTAATTTTCAATCTTACTTTATTCCAATTACTCTGTGTTCATTTCGATAATGGAGATAGAAAGTCGAGATGAAACAAACCAATTGAAAAATTGCAGTTCAAGCACGGAAATTAGACTATGAATTTCCATGAACAGTGATTCTATGATGCCCACTTTTTAGAAAAGTTAAAGTAAATTTAGAAAAATCTGATTGTATTTAATGTTTTTTTATATTGTATCAAATAAGCAGTTTTTAGGGTTCCGTGCCCAAAGGGTCAAACGGGACCCTATTACTAAGACCCCGCTGTCTGTCTGTCCGTCTGTCATCAGGCTGTATGTCATGAACCGTGATAGTTAGACAGTTGAAATTTTCACAGACGATGTATTTCTGTTGCCGCTTCAACAAAAAAATCTAACCCAGATTAAAAAATATTGAAGGGGGACTCCCATACAACAGACATGATTTTTTTTCCTTTTTTATAGATAACCGTACGGAACCCTTCTTGCGCGAGTCCGACTCGCACTTGCCCGGTTTTTTTTTCGGAATCAAGTGCTCGTAACGTTAATTTCTGCTCGTCTGTATGTCTGTCTGTCTGTCCGTCTGTCACCAGGCTGACAGACAGATGGACAGACATACAGACAACGGATTCTTAGTAATAGGGTCCCGTTTTACCCTTTGGGTACGGAACCTTAAAAAAAGAACGAGCATAAATTAACGTTACGAACACTACCAAGAACACGTCAAGTTTATGCACTACCGAGAAACCATAACAGCAACGTGTCCGCAATGCACCCGCATTACCCACGCGGTGCTCAAGTTACTCGACCGGGGAGCATGAAAAGGTATCAGAGGTCATGCTATAGATTTATACAAAAAAGGTCTGTGTCAACCAATTGTGTGTGCGTGGCGTGTCCGTGACGTGAGCGCTCGCGCAGCGGTTGCAATGTACAGATAGCGTCGCTAACTAGAAACTCCCTACAACCTTAAAAAGTTGTTTAATAATAGATTTATCGAAATATACGAGTGTAATAAAAACTTTTTGGAAATCATTTCTACAAGTTTTACTTCAATCTTTAAACGTGCAGGTTGCCACTTAGCGACGCTGTCTGTACCAAAATCTAAGATTTGTTCTTTTTAGGATGGACTATTCTAACTTTTAGCGAGCGCAGATGGCGCTCAGCTATATAAGTTTTTTTGATGAGGCAACTAGCGCAAGGGCACCACGTACGAAACTCGGCTTGAGCCGTTGCCAGGATGGGGATTGAGAGAAACGCCCGGGTACATGTTTGTACCTTATATAGGCGGCGACTGAAGGGAATCGTGGACCTCGCCGGCGAGGTCAGTGTGTCTGTGAAGTGTACCAAATTCTAAGAATGATGCCCGAACGCCTGCATAGTGTGCGCGTAAAGCCACGCAGGCAGTCTGACATCTTAGAATTTAATACATTACTAGACGACCAATTCGAAGCTTCGCACGCGTAGTTTTTCAATAAAAACATTACTCTCCTTCTGCGGAGTTTGGTAAAAAGTAGTCTGTAATACTCAAGAATAATGTAGCTTCTAACGGTGAAAGAATTTTTGAAATCGGACCCGTAGTTTTTGAGTTTATTCGTTACAAACATACATAAATACAAATCTTTCCTCGTTATAATATAACTATAGTTAACTGCTGCGTGCACGTGCACGTTCACGTCACGTATACGCATTCGGTTTGCACAGGCCTACTGCAATCGCGGTAACCACGCCGCCCCAAACTGCGTTTGGTGGGTGGAGCTCCTTCATCGAGATAGAACAGAGTGCAGTGGGAGTTATAAACTTCGAGATATGTACAATAATGTACAACATCACTTGAATTTATCTGCCGCATGTGACACTAGAGTAATGGTGTCGCTCCATCAAGCCCGCGAGCTGATAAGCTGGAAGTCTAATAAATATCGTCCAGTGAACACAGAATTTTGTAGACTGCGGCATTGTTGTCAAAATGCACTATAGATTTATGAATGTGGTAAGATTTGCTAAATACTGGGTTCATTAATGAGCTTTTTGAATTCCATAATATTTATTACCAAAGAAATAACGACAACTCGAGAGTCGTATAAGAGATTGGTGCGTCAGCGCGTCCTTGACAAGTTGAAGATAAATTAGCCACCGATACCATCAGTGCGTTTGACTTAGGTTTGCAATGTAATTTCAATTTTTTTTAACTTAATTAGAGGTTTTTAGGTTTTTGTATATAAATATTTATATTAATTATTAGGTTAGGCATTTATTATTATGTTCTTACTTAGTCATTTAGGGTATGTATTTATTGTTAGCTTTGAAATACCTTTCTTCCTGTGTCACGCCTTACCTTCTATTAGCACGACCAGGATGACCGGTAGATAATGCTATTAGCATTAAGTCCTCCTAGCGCTATTCTGTTTTGTGTGAAATTATGGAATAAATAAATAAATAGACATTCGTAGACAAACCAAAGTCAGCATAACCCAGAGGATGAGCAAGGTGAAGTGGCAATGGGCGGGGCACAAAGCTCGAAGAACTGACGGCCGTTCGAGCAGAATGGCCCACTAGTAGATGGAAAGACGACCTGATAAAGGTAGCTGGGTAGCCGATGGGTACAGGCCACACAAATTCGGTTACTCTATAAATTTATGGGGAGGCCTAAGTTCACCAGTGCATCTCCTATTACTGATATGATGATGGTGTTCTGCCAACGTTAAACGTTTACGCCTCTCTAGAAATCTTCCGAAATTTTGTTCAAAACCTCTCGCCTCGCACCTCATTCAATACGAAACTTTGAAAATGGAACTTCCTCGTAGACTCAGAGGATAGATGTCGCTACACGTCGAGAAAGTAACACGTAGAAGCGTCTATGCGACGATGTTAGTATTTCCCGACGACGGCAAGCTATGACAGGCTCTGAGCATACTGCGTACTGGGACGAGGCTGCCGAGTGGCCATTTTATAAAATGTTTCCTGCTCATACGGCGAATAAAGCTACAGTTTGTATATTAAACGTAATTTATTTTGCGCCAGGCAACTTTAACAGTAAAGTATCTTACAAAGGTTGGATAGAGAGAACGACTTATGGTCAGTTTTATAAACTTCGGTAACTGCTAACGAAACATTTCTCCTTGAAAAAGTGTTAAATAATAAAAATAACACCTCATATGGGATTTATAACTTACAACAAGCTATATACATTTAAAACTAAAACTTGACTACGTTATATGTACGACCATGGTAGTCTATGTCACCAGCACTATAATAACAAATCGATTGACATCTCATTCATCAAAATTGGATTTGTAGTTGAGGCGTATTACGGTCGAACCATAGATCCATAGACTACTAAAAACATAAGACGTCCTTTTGACATTACCGTAGTCGGATAATAATGTAGCATGTGTCACCCGGACTTTATTAACGAATTTATTGACATCTCATTCATCAAAATCGGATTTGTAGTTTAGGCGTATTACGGTCGAACCATAGATCCATAGACTACTAAAAACATAAGACGTCCTTTTGGCATTACCGTAGTCGGGTAATAATGTAGCATGTGTCATCCGGAATTTATTAACGAATTGATTGCCATCTCATTCATCAAAATCGGATTTGTAGTTTAGGCGTATTACGGTCGAACCATAGATCCATAGATTACTAAAAACATAAGACGTCCTTTTGGCATTACCGTAGTCGGGTAATAATGTAGCATGTGTCACGCGGACTTTATTAACGAATTGATTGACATCTCATTCATCAAAATCGGATTTGTAGTTTAGGCGTATTACGGTCGAACCATAGATCCATAGACTACTAAAAACATAAGACGTCCTTTTGGCATTACCGTAGTCGGGTAATAATGTAGCATTTGTCACCCGGACTTTATTAACGAATTGATTGACATCTCATTCATCAAAGTCGGATTTTTAGTTAGGCGTATTACGGTCGAACCATAGATCCATAGACTACTAAAAACATATGACGTCCTTTTGGCATTACCGTAGTCGGGTAATAACGTGGCATGTGTCACCCGGACTTTAATAACGAATTAATTGAAACCTCATTCATCAAAATCGGATGAGTAGTACGCTACAGTGGAACATAGGTAAATACAAACATACATAGACTGCTAAAAAACCCCTTCCTTTTGACTCACTCGTAGTCTGGTAAAAATAGGGGGTTATACAAAAGTCATTCCGTACCTTTGGAGAAACTGTATGTAGGTAAGTAAGATAGAGATCTTCCAAATATATTAGTAACTTCAACTAAAGGTTATTGAATCCCCTATAACTTAATTAATTCATCAAACGCTAGTCAGTAAGACGAGTTCAATCAATTTAGAGGCCAAAGCACAATTTTGCTTTGCCTTAGAATATCAAAACTTTAGGGATTCATACTAATACGCTTAGTTAGTAAACTTCTCGTCTGTTTTACTTGTGTATTCTGAATAACTGCGAAGGCGTTCTCGTTCCAATTGTTGGGAAGAGTCCAGTCTACATGGTGTCCCTAAAATCACTGTTTTCCCAGAACAAACGTTGCTCAGACCATGGTCTAAAATTTGTTTAAAGCATCAAATAATAGATTAAAAAAAATCTAGACCTCAAATAAGTCTAATTTTGTTCAAAAACTAACCGTGACGTTCATGGGTACGCTAGCCGTAGTGTATGACCTACTCCTTAGTTAGATAGGTACCTATAGTGTGACCATTAGTGCTGTGCACTCCCTGAGGTATGCGCGCGGTGAGACGGGGGGGGGGGGGGGGGGGGGGGGAATCGGCTGCTGCGCTCTGTCAGTTCGCCGTCAACGCTCGTGGCGGCAGTTAGTGTTATTTGTATCGGACTGTCTATGTCAGACGCACATGACATAGACAGTCCGATACAAATAACACGACCTGCCGCCACGAGCGTTGACGGCAAACTGACAGAGCGCAGCAGCCGATCCCCCCCCCCCCCCCCCCCCCGTCTCGCCGCGCGCATACCTCAGGGAGTGCACAGCACTAATGGTCACACTATAGTAGCTACCGGACAGCGCGCTGACTATGTTGTACGTTAAAATAGATGTTTAAGTTCGCAACTTTTTGTATTTTTCAAAGATCGATTTCGTTTTGTTTTTTAATTTGATGTTATAAACTGTTAGTAGACCATGGTCTGAACAGCATTTGTTCTGGGAAAACAGTGATTTAAAGGACACCGTGTATATACGAACAAAAATAAAATAAATAAATAAATAAAATACAAATAAAAAAGCCTTTTATTTCTTGCATTTTTTACACTTGTGACTTATTAATTAGGAATTTTAAATTGTTAGGTTAGTTAAGTTATTCTTTAGTATTTAGTTTTTATTTAATTATTATTTATTATGTTTCTTATTTAGCTGTTATTTATTCTGCAAGAACCCCAGATTGGGTAAAGGCCTCCTCCAAAGATGCCCATTTGTTTCTGACTTGCGCTATTTGGCTCCAGATTGGGCCGGCTTTTTTTATAATGTCGTCTTCCCATCGTGTCAGAGGTCTTCCTCTGCCTCTTTTGCCGTGTGGGTCTCTCCACAGGGTTATTTTTGCAGTCCATCTCTGGTCTGTAAGCCTCGCTAAGAGGCCTGCCCATTTCCACTTTAGCCTTAGTGCGTGCGTTTGTTGCTTTTGTTATTGTTCTTATTTTTGTGTGTCGTATTTTATCTAGTCTCTTTATTTTTAGCATACTACGCTCTAGTCCTCTCTGACAGGTGCTGACTTTTAGTTTTGTCTTTACTGTAAATTTCCACGTCTGGCATCCGTATGTCAGATGTGGTAGGAGGCTTGAGTTCATTATCCTAGTTTTTAGACTTATTGGCATGTTACTTTTAAGTATTTATTTTAGGCTCCAGTATCTATTCAATGTTTGCTGTACTCTCCTTTCTATTTCTAAGTCATGGTTTTATCTGTCGAAACTAATAGATTTTCCCAGGTAAATGTAACTTTCTGTGTATTCCAGTGGAACAAAAATATCACACTAATATTATAAATGCAAAAGTTTGGATGTTTATTTAATAATAAATAAATCTCATTAATGATTATTATAAATACAGGATTTATCACGTACCGTCTTATCGGTGTTTCGACCGCGCAGTGCGAGGCGAGACGTTATTCAGAGCGGATCGCACTCACCCTGATGAAGGTTCACGAATTGAATCGAAACATTGTCGGTCGAAACACCGATAAGACGGTACGTGATAAATCCCGTATTTATAGTAATGATTAAAATCAATCACGAAAGTTTTCTAAGTGAAATCTCATTAATATACATTTCAGTAATTTACAAAACCAAGGTCATGACCAACCAACCAAGGTCATGGCGTTAAGACCAGATTAACGGTCCACCGCACTCTTGAACTTATACTACTTTGAGTTTTCTCCATCCATGGAGAAAACGTAGTATACGTCCAAGAGTATATCCCAGACCAGATAGTCTCATTTGAGGACAGGAAGGTTAAGGAAATCGCTCGGCGAACCGAAAATGCCTGGAGGAGCTATTGGGCCATGGGAGATATGACGAAAGGAGATCTTCCTTTATCGCTCAAGAGTAAGCTAATGGACGTATGTATCCTCTTGGTTTTGACATATGGTGCGCAGAACTGGTCACTAACCCAAATTTTAAGGTCCAAGCTCAAAGTTTGTCATCGTACGATGGAAGGCAGCATCTTCGGTGTTAGGCGAACGGATGGAGTCTGGTACACTGAACTGCGCTCAAAGACCAAAATTGTTGACGTAGCCACCAAAGCCGCTCAGCTGAAGAGGAACTGGGCTGGGCATGTCTGTCGCATGCCAAGTGTGGGCAAGGATAGGCACCGAGTGGCGTCCTGACCCAGCGAGAAGGCGACGCAGCAGACCAAAACGTAGATAGTGGAACGAGTCGGATAAATTCCTAACGGTTTGGCCACAATCAGCTCAGGACCGCGAAGTCTCGAAGGAATGGAGGAGAGGCCTTTGCCCAGCACGAATCGCTTATAAAGAATAATATATACCTAGTCAGGTCATAAATACTGTCACATGTTTAATATAAAATAATTGAAACAAGTTTATTCATTATGTAACCATTTATATACCAAATTGAACTTAACAAAACATAGATTCTTATGACACTAAAGTTTATTCAAAATGACCTCCATGATTTTGAATACAGGCCTTCAATCTGCGCGGCCAGTCATCTATCGCAGCACGAACGAGGTCCATGTCAATATCGGCGGCTGCCTTAATCAAGGATGTCTTGAGTGACTCCATATTGGGATGTGGCTTTGAGCACGCCTTTTCTTCCAAGTGTTGCCATATCTTGTAAACGGATTCAAATCTGGACTGGAGGAGGGCCAGTCTTCGTGCCGGATGAAGTCGATTTCACGCGCCGCCAGCAAGTCTTGTGTGCTCTTCGCTCTATGAGCTGGCGCCGAATCTTGTTGGAATACCCAGTGCCTGTTATTGAACATGGTATGAGAAACAGGTTCCACAAGGTTCGTCAGGACTGTATTTTGATACACAACTGCATTCGTTTTTACACCTTTCTCACAAAATGTACCTCTGTTAAGCCCCAATAAGAAACTCCCAACCATACCATGAGCGAGGATGGAAAATGACCTCGTTGGACACGCGGAATACGGTTGCTCGCTTCTTCACTACTGTGTGCGTACACCTTATCATTATGTTTGTTGTAGCTCTCTTCTACGGTAAAAATGTTTTCATCCGAAAAAAGAATTTCCCTATATTTTTTTCCCGCGTACCGCTTCAACAAAGCGCGGCATCTCTTCAGTCTCAGGTCCATTAGACGATCACTTAAACGATGTCCTGTTTTTCTTCGATATGCCCGAAGCCCTAAGTCTTCATTTAACACCCTTTTCGCCGTGGTTCTGCTTAACCCCATCTGAAGGGCCAACAGTTTCTGCTTACGTTTGGGATTTCTTTGAATTCGCGCCTTCACAGCTTTTATCACTGCTGGAGCCCTAACAGACCGAGGGCGACCACTTCTTGACCTGTCATCTACACTAGAGTCTTCATTGTATCGTTTGATGGTGCGATAAATGAATCTTTAGGTTATATTCAAATTTTTCAGTATGTCAAAAAGTTTGAATTGGCGCGTAACCGCAACGATGCAACGCAAAAACTGCAACACGGTCTTCTTTAAGCGTCCACTCCATATTTAAAAATGAGTAAAATTCTAAAAAGTATAATTTTTATTTTCATGAACAATTCGAAATTCGAATTCTATAAACTTTTTTGTGGCCAGTGTTCTAACAGAAAAGTTTTTACTGTGTGACAATACTTATGACCTGACTAGGTATATGTACCTACTTCTAGTATTTTATATAATATTCCTTTTTTATTATTAGTATGGAATATTTATGATATAATATTATGCACGTAATTTATTTATTTATATATTTGTATAGAATTAGGTATTTATTTTGCTTTAGTAAGTACACAGTTTATTCAATATTCAATTATTTTTATTAATAGCTACCGTCCTATAACGTTCTTGTGAAATCCAGTCCACCCAAAGGTTGTCTGGAAGAGATCGCTTTTAGCGATAAGACCGACACTTGTATTTCTGCGTGTATTGTTATTTGTTTTTTATATTGTTTTTGTTTATTTTAAGTGTGATTTACAATAAAGCGTTTAATATCTATTTTTTTTTATACTACTTATATGGCAAACGAGCATGCAGTCCACCAGATGTTAAGTGGCTACTGCAGCCCATGGATATCCACATACAATTCAAAACAAGCTATTATGTTCTCTTGATCTCTATGTGGATACGTTGCCATACTATAGGACTAAGCTGTTATGCCTATGTGCCAGTAATTACAGGAACAAACCATTACCATCTAACCGGAGCACAGCAGCACAAGTACTGCTATTTGGTGGCAGATAAAGGTAAGGCGGTGGTGCCCACTTCCTCGAGCCCGTTAACAAAAGCTCTACCACCAGTAAATCTATCTATTTAAATAAAAATATATATCTATTAAATGTAACCAAGACAAGAAAGGGACACAAAACAGCTTAAAAAGTAATCAGGTTGGTGAGCCAGGTGTCACAACAGCGCCTTTATAGGCAATTTGCCCTGGTGGTTATCATTACTGGTCCACAACCTGCGCATCAGGGACGCGTTACCTATGCGCAAGCACATTCCGCGCAGCCACAAACAGAACAAGAACATTTTATACATACATTTATTTATATTTTTTTGTATAGAAACCCTCCGCGCGTCTCATCTATATAATTAGTCCAAACTGCCACACCTTATTTAAAGAGGTACTGTATTTGCACGGTAATGTTATGTACAGTATTCTGTTTTCATTCAAACGGCCGGAACGTGAGAAGTTCATAACTACGGGCCGCGTTTTCGATACCCACTCGGTACACAGCCAGTCGCAAATGCGCCGTGGCACGGTAATGTACCTACTACATATACGAAGTAGGTACACACACTTCCTATTCACTTTCTATTTCATTTACAACGAACTTCATTTATTTATACATAAAATATACAATTACCAAACTAGAAAGAAATTCAAGTAGGTATATGAAATTAAAGTACTGCAGGCGGGCAGCCCTATCGCGTGTTTACGCGGTGTGCGACTGTATGTAATTATTTCAAGGACAGGGCCAAGTCAAAAGACTGTTGGATAATACTACCTTGATATTTGTTTGTTACTCAATCACGCTCGATTCAAGTACCTAGGCTGTACTGTAACGGACACGAACTCAAGAGAGGACGAAATAGATATGCGGGTACAAAATACTTTCCGGAGCAGTGCAGCTATACATAAGATCCTAGTGTCAAGGCTCCTTTCCCGGCACACCAAGATCCGAATCTGTAAAACTGTTATTCGGCCTATCTTGATGTACGGATGTAAAGCCTGGACGCTGACCCAAAAAGAAGAGCGCAAACTTGTAGTGACGGAAAGGAAGATCCTAGGCCTGGTGCGACGAGAAGATGGCACTCTGCGAGTGAGGAAGAATCGGGAGGTAGCGGAACTGGTGGCCGAGCCCAACATCATAGGCGAAATAAAATCTCATCGATTACGCTGGCTCGGCCACCTTGAGCGAATGGGGGACGATCGTGCTGCCAAACGTGCCTACCTAGGAATACCAGTCGGCCGACCCAGATATTGCTGGAAGGATGAGGTGGAGAAAGACCTTCGCGCTCTTCAAGTGTCAGACTGGCAAGAAGTGGCGCAGAATGGGAACCAGTGGCGTCTTTTAGTGTCGGAGGCCAAGATCCGCTTCGGGGTTGATGCGCCAGGATAGTAAGTAAGTACTCAATCACGCAGTAACGGTGGATTTTGGTTTTGAAATTTGGTATATAAATAGATTAAGCCTGGATTGAAACAAATGCTACTTTACAGTGACAGAGCGCACGTGAGAAGCGGGGGCGGGGGTAGTACCTAACATATTTACATGATAAAGCATTTGTAGCGGTAGCGTGGGTGTGCGTATCTAATAACCTTAGGCTAAGCAACGTTCAGCATTTAGATAAGTAATCCTGGCATTGACTACTAGCCGTTCCTATATGTTGGCACGTAAGGGCACGTCCACACTAGGGCATTATTTAAAATTAAACGAGTGGTTCGCCCCGAACTGAGATCTCGCGAGTCTTCTATTAAACGAGTGGTTCGCCCCGAACTGAGATCTCGCGAGTCTTCTATTAAACGAGTGGTTCGCCCCGAACTGAGATCTCGCGAGTCTTCTATTAAACGAGTGGTTCGCCCCGAACTGAGATCTCGCGAGTCTTCTATTAAACGAGTGGTTCGCCCCGAACTGAGATCTCGCGAGTCTTCTATTAAACGAGTGGTTCGCCCCGAACTGAGATCTCGCGAGTCTTCTATTAAACGAGTGGTTCGCCCCGAACTGAGATCTCGCGAGTCTTCTATTAAACGAGTGGTTCGCCCCGAACTGAGATCTCGCGAGTCTTCTATTAAACGAGTGGTTCGCCCCGAACTGAGATCTCGCGAGTCTTCTATTAAACGAGTGGTTCGCCCCGAACTGAGATCTCGCGAGTCTTCTATTAAACGAGTGGTTCGCCCCGAACTGAGATCTCGCGAGTCTTCTATTAAACGAGTGGTTCGCCCCGAACTGAGATCTCGCGAGTCTTCTATTAAACGAGTGGTTCGCCCCGAACTGAGATCTCGCGAGTCTTCTATTAAACGAGTGGTTCGCCCCGAACTGAGATCTCGCGAGTCTTCTATTAAACGAGTGGTTCGCCCCGAACTGAGATCTCGCGAGTCTTCTATTAAACGAGTGGTTCGCCCCGAACTGAGATCTCGCGAGTCTTCTATTAAACGAGTGGTTCGCCCCGAACTGAGATCTCGCGAGTCTTCTATTAAACGAGTGGTTCGCCCCGAACTGAGATCTCGCGAGTCTTCTATTAAACGAGTGGTTCGCCCCGAACTGAGATCTCGCGAGTCTTCTATTAAACGAGTGGTTCGCCCCGAACTGAGATCTCGCGAGTCTTCTATTAAACGAGTGGTTCGCCCCGAACTGAGATCTCGCGAGTCTTCTATTAAACGAGTGGTTCGCCCCGAACTGAGATCTCGCGAGTCTTCTATTAAACGAGTGGTTCGCCCCGAACTGAGATCTCGCGAGTCGCAGATTAAAACAAAACAAATATTATTATTAATCTTTGATTACCAAAATAGTGTCACGAAATTTAACCATATGACTTGACCTACAGTTTCATTCAAATTACAGGTAACGGGAGTTCATGTAATTTGGTTAATCTGTTTGGGGTACAAATTGAAGTTATTCTGGATTTCAGACTTTTTCCTATATTTGCGCCATTTAAGCTACACGCATACTAAATTACAGCACTGTGGAATCACTAGTGTATCCTGTGAATTTTGTCAAAGTTAGTTTTTATTAAGGCTAATAACTCAAAAACTATAAAGAATTTACGAAAAACAAACACGGAGTTTTAATGTACTAATGAATACCTTTCATTTGACGTCCCTTTTGACCAGTTAGCCTCATTTTCTTTTTTTACACCTCTTGAACCTCAATATCTCAACAACCCTCCAACATTTTTAACTCATTTAGTCACACCAAAATTTTGCAATCACAATTTATTAGCATAAGTATTAAATATGACGATGATCGGATCGACGCTTCGAAAGTTATCCTCGGACAAACGAACATACATATATACCTACATACAACGCCGATTTGCCCAAGTTGATTAAGAGATCTCGCTTCGCTCGACCAATAAAAAATGCTGGACACAGCGCTTTCTAGCTTTGAACAAGGCAAAGCCTGTACCAAGATAACTGAAAGATTACCTAATCATGTATTTTTTGAATACATATGTATTTTTTTTTATACTACTTATATGGCAAACGAGCATGCAGTCCACCAGATGTTAAGTGGCTACTGCAGCCCATGGATATCCACATAGAATTCAAAACAAGGTATTATGTTGTCTTGATCTCTATGTGGATACGTTGCCATACTATAGGACTTAGCTGTTAAGCCTATGTGCCAGTAATTACAGGAACATACCATTACCATCTAACCGGAACACAGCAGCACAAGTACTACTATTTGGCGGCAGATAAAGGTAAGGCGGTGGTGCCCACTTCCTCGAGCCCGTTCACTAAAGATCTACCACCAGTGATAATATATAGAGAAACATCTAGACCTGTATTATCAGATTTGTTTTGTAATACTTATGGCGGCATGTTAAATAACATCATTTGTTTGGTTGTATGATTTTGCAAAGTACTGGGTGAAGTCGAGCTGTAATACTGGAGATTGTCTTTTAGTTTGAGATATGTAAGGTTTTCACCGACTTCTCTTAATAATAAAACCCTCATGTATCCTCTCATATAGTTTGCATGCCCGTGGAAAGTAGAGACTTAACAGGATTACGCCAACCGATATCCAGATCGGTGGCGCTCGATATTTCAGGCGTAATGTAATTACGGGCACATCGGACACGATGTCCCTATCTGAAATTGGATAGTGATAATATAATAGTTATGGTATTAAACTTTTCCCTATTAGGGGTTTTTCTGAAATTCCCAAGGAAGGAATTGCGGAGTGCACAAATACTCCTATACAACTCGCCTTAGAAGCTGTGCATTTTATAAGCCTCAGAAGCGCATTGGATTCTTTTGTGATACAGGGTCATTTGCTTTCGTTCACAAAACTGGATGGGTGACTTCAGTTGGTTGCTTCTGTGCTTCACGGGGTAAGTCAAGACGTCAGTCTCAGCTAGAAAAGCGCCATGCTGGAGGCCTTCGGACGGGTTAAAAACTTAAATCCCTTTTTTCGTTGTGAAAAATAACATTTAACTAACCGGGAAAATCTTACTAATTATGCGCTAATCTGGCAGTGAGCTCGTGGTGAATTTTATATCGCCCTTTATGAAATGGAATGTATTTTTTGTTATTTCTTTATTCTTTATTTAAGGTGGGAGTTGTAACCAGAAATGGTTATGTCACTCCCGCCCGTGCGCCCGCGCCCGTGTCTCTGATCATTACATTAAATCTACTTTTACTAAAGTACTAATAATTAACTAACCTAACTATTCCCCTCCAGCGAAGAGAGGTAAATTTTAATCAGTCTCTTGGTCTCATCAGATAATGGTGAAGCCAACAAACGGTTACACCTCCCTACTCTGTTATCGGTAGACAACATAGAGGTATGGCATTCGGCCGCGTTCCGAACACATTCCGACAACACGTGATGCACATCTTCATCACGGTGTCACAGTCGGAATAATTTGGTGTACTCGATACTTTCATTAGGAACTTAAATTTATTTGTCGGGATGTGTCCGGAACGTAGTCTCAGTAATCCAACAATCTGTTTTCTTTTCATTTGAACCCTGTCAAACCACGGGTAACGAGGAAGTTCCCCTTGAATCGTTGGTACCTGAATGGTACAGAAAAAGATGGTTACGGGTTCGGTTCGTCTATTTTCGGGGTGGTTAAAAAAACCAGTGTGCTTTAGACCTCACGACTGAAGTAAAACTTCTTTTTCAAAATTTTCATTTATGTTCAATTACAAAATTGTCCACACGTCTGTAGGTCGATCAGTCTATGTTCATTCTGGACAGACACAACTCGCACTCGCACATTAACGTTTAAAAATATACGAAACGTAACTCTGTCTCTTTCTATCTTCACTAACTTATATCTCCCTCTCAACTTCCGTTCGCACTTTTCATAACGCATTCACCAGCTTACTCCCCAAGTCAAGCGTGCGTGAAGAAGTTTTACTTTAAAAACTATCATTACTTACAACCCTTTTCAGACACCATATATGAATTAGTGCCCCATTCATTCGCTGCCATCTAATACTACCGCATTATAGAAATAGCTTTTGATTAGTGTAGTCAAATGTGATTCAAACCTATGTTAAAATTTAGTACATTTTAAGCCAAAGTTTTAAGTATGCCTACAACAAATACTATATTTCTAAGCTGCTAAAGAAGCAAAGCATGCATCTAGTTCAAAAGAATCTTAACCTATATTAGGCAATTTCAAGCATTTCTCTAGTAGGGAAAAAATCCTATAAAATATTGTTATAAGTGATTTTAAAATGTGTTCTTTAAGTTTTGTTTTAACATACTCGTATATATGTCGCAGCCAACTAGCTTGATTAACCGTTCAATGAACAGCCTAACCTCTTTACTAAACAGCGCCGTTCAACTAGCGGCCTGAATGATATTCACCCGTAGCGTTTGTTACAACATTTAAATTCTAGTTGGGGGTTGTTCTCTCTGAGTCTGCACTCTTAGTTTTCATACATATTAAGGTGCATAATACATCTTTTTTTTATTTAAAAAAAACCCCTAACGACCTACTGCCATACGGTGTATCTGTGTATTACGAGTATGTACATCTCGTATGTACTTCAGTATTCAGTATTCATTTATTCACCATTGCATTACATTTCATAATACTGGTATGCCAAAAATATATTACAAATTATGTCACTATAAAATAAATAAAATCAAACTAAGAGAAACTAACTAAACTAAGAGGTTACAGTAGATACTACTCATAATACTCATGCACCTCAAACCTTGTTTGAGGAATCTAGTTGAACGGCGCTGTTTAGTAAAGAGACTTAGCTGTTGATTGAACGGCTAATTAAGCTAGTTGGCTGCGACATAAACACTACAATTATATTTATACAAAACAAAGAAGTATTCAGGATTATAAAATTAGCTAAAAACTGCTGGTTGGTTATAAAATATGTTATTATCGACAAAAAGTTACATAACACTATAACATAAGCACAATAAAACTCTAGGGTTATCTCGGTGCTTTGATGTAAACAAGTAACGAAAATGATTCACGTGAAGAAATACCAAGACTACATAGTTTACTACATAATTTAAATTAGTCAACAACTACAGGCGAGTATTATTTCAGACATAGACTCAGGTTGTGATAAATAGTCGTTATTGTATGTACTCAGCTAAGCCACTGCCTAATGCCTGGCTCAACGAAGACTGTCATTTTTGTCTGGCAGTGTTTCATGAGCTTAGTTAGCGTAGGCTAGTCACGATTCCATCTAAGCCTTAATTGTTTCTTCAGTATGTGTTATGATTTATATTTACTCCAAAATGCGAACTTCTAAAAACAACGATTTATGAATACATTGTTAATACATTTTGATGCAACTATATTGTTAGTAGCTGTTCTATTTTCCGAAGCCATAATAAGTAAAATCTCAACTAGCTTGCAAGTCACTATGTTAATGTTGCCATCGTAACGACCGTTTTTACAATATTTCCCAAAGATATGTCGGTACGTATTTAAGAAATAAACTCAAACATAACTCATTATTATAAATACGGGATTTATCACGTACCGTTTTATCGGTGTTACGGTTCAATTCTTGAACCTTCATCAGGGTGAGTGCGATCCGCTCCGAATAACCTCACGCTTCGCACTATATAACTAAATAATCGATAAAACTAAAAACCTAGTTTTTAGCGAGAATGTTAATAGAAGAATTTGTAATGAAAATTTAGTCCACAAATTTAACTTTCCAATACAAACTATACAAGAAACTATTGAGGCTTTAAATATGCTTTGTTAAAAATTAAATTTAAACAAATGTCTAATATCAATGCTTGTAAATGCAAGGAACAACGTATTATAGTGATGGTCTATGGTCTGCCTCTAAGAATCCTAAGCATAAGCAAACTGAAGAGAGAATTATATATATCAGGATTTCCTTCTAGGTTTTGCCGTATTTTTATGAGTATTATAATTTGATTATGTACTTCCTATTTTAGGTACGAAGGCAACAGTGAAGCGTTAGCTAATACTCTAGTTCTAAAGCACAGGCTTGTTCTCTATCTAAAAATATTCGTGATCTGTACCTATCTAATAGTCAAACCTAGTCTAAAAAGCTAAGTAATAGATCTAAAATAAGAATTATCACAAAAGTTCTAGATAGATAAGGGTTAGGTCTGTGATTTTCCTGAAAATAGTTGCGAAAATATTAAAAACTTTGGAATTGAAATCTGACCCAACAATTTATATTTAAAGCGTAAAATTAAAATATATACATTATCCCTCATATTTTGTAATACTAAATAATAATTCGAACCTTACATATTTCTTGATAAAGTTTAGGTAGAAGTAGTAAAAAGTTGATACATTTGTAAGAACAGCTCTGCCCATATCCTTATGCTGGGGCTACATTAGCGGGCGAAGATTTGTGTTGCGTTGGCGCGCTAAAAACATCGTGTACCATATGCGCTGTTCTTGTCTGAATTAGGCGCACTAAGATTCGTGTTGCGTTTTCGCGATACATCGTTTTGAAACTCGTGAACCAATTTGTCTGGTATTCGTCGGCGCAAGCTTTTGACTTGATCGTTTTCTTAATTTTACTGAGATGGGCTCTATAGTTTCAGTATCGCGAACTGTAGTAGGCCAACTGAGCTTATTTTTAATTCTAACCCACGCATCATGTACCAAATGTTTCTTATTGTGGTCGGGGTTACTTGGATTCTATGTACACACGGCTACACATCAAGCTATACATTTCCAGTATAAGGTGACCTCTTATTCTACGAAAAGCCTACACAATGCGAGGTCAGCTTATACTGGAATTGTATAGCTTAATGTGTAGCCGTGTGTACTCTCCGTTTCATATAATTGAATGAACTCCAACACTTTTGTTACTCCACTCCATGGTGTACAAAAAAACACAAGCACGTCCATCCCGTATCAAAGCCTGGACGATACTGAAGTTTGGTAGGTGCGGTGTAGCCATCCAAGCGAATATTGTCGCGACAAATCCTTTTGATGCGCGCCAGTTTGCCGACAGTGCCCCGATAATACATCGTCTTCGCCCGAATGCTACGCGTTGCAACGCTCGTCGCGTTAATACGAATATTCGCCGTAGCCCGCAAATGTAGCCCCAGCATTACAAATAATTGGATTTAATATTTCAATTCAAAATTGAACTTTATGACCCACCGTTCCATACAAACTGCGCTGTATAGAGTCGCCGAATTATATGAGTCGGTGGATTATCAATTTCATAATTGTATTGAAATAAATACAGACCTTATATCCTTATACCTGTATTAACGTTAATTTAGCTATAACGTATTAGATATGGATAAAGCTATTTCTGAAAACTTGTCTCCTACAAATTCACTCTGTGTTTACAAGAGACAACATATTTGTAAAATTGTATTATAAATTCTTATTTTGATTGAATTGATCACGAATATTTTGTGTTATTATCGCAGAATAAGCCAGCCGATCTCTAAACACAAAAATCTTTTTAAAACGAACTTACTCTCTGGTCTAAACGTCACTCGGTCTGAAATAATAAAATGAGAAATTAATCCCATGTCTTAACCCTTCCCGCGTTTGTGGGATTCCCTTTCACAGCTATCTATCCCCTTTGCTTATCTATCTTGTAAAATCCTATTCAGTAACCAGCGTTATTCTTTATCTTGTTCATAGTTCGGGTTATTCATTTATCTGTTCAAGTTTTATGATCCATGCATAACCGTATTTTTATTCAGTCACCCGCAACTTTTAACAACGGATGATTGCAAGCAAGAAGGATCATAAAAACATTACTCATTCCTTGAGATGATTTGAAACTGTGGTACTTATTATTTAAATATCCTTGTCTCTAAAATCCGCTCATTAGAGTAAGATGATTTTACAAAGTGACTGACCATCCGTGACATTTAACAACGGATGATCGTAACCTAATAATATAAGTATATTACTCATTACTGGAGTGATAAAAGACCCTGAATTTAAAACGTCTCTAAACTCCGCTCGTTACACTAAAATGATGTTACAAAGTGACACGGATATTTTGAACGTTACTTAGATTCCCATCAGTTTTCAGTTAACTTTATAACAATTGTTTCAGTTCTAATTCTAAAAGAAACTCTGAAACAAACTGTTTGATCAAAAGTTTTGGATTGTACAGTTCCACGAATCGGTACCAACACGAATCGGTACCAACACGAATAGGTACCAACACGAATCGGTACCCACACAAACTTTTGAATACATCACTAAAGCTTGTGGACCAATTACATAATAGGTAGAATAAGTTATCCCTGACACAGCCATGTGATGACTGACCTACATATATCTTCTATGGTTTTCCTTATGAGATAATATTTTTGGTTAATTATTACAAATAGATTTGCTTACCTTCTTTGCAGAACACGACCGGAAAAGACATGGAACAAAAAGAAAATATAATTACATTTTAATTGTGTGAGAGCTATGTCCAGTGGATCGACACGGACTGAAACTGATGATGATGAGACCGCCAGCACGCCCATTATACCTATGATTTAAATAAATAAATAAATATTGCAGCACGTTTCACACAGCGCTATCTAGCCCTAAACTAAGCAGAGCTTGTACTATGGGAACCAGATAGCTGATAGAATACATATATACTTTTTTTTTGTAAACACATACTACTAATATTATAGAAAAACAATCAGACCCGGAACAAATATCTGTAGATCATGCAAAAATTTGTTCCGCGGCGGGAATCGAACCCGCTACCTCCTGCGTCTCAGCCGGCTGTTCGTCCACTGCGCCACGGAGATCGTCAAAAAAAATTTAAAAGTGTATTTTCCTCTTCTTGTTTACTAGCTTCCGGCAGTGGTTTCGCACGCGTAGTCACGTCGATAAAAAGTAGCCTTAGTGTCAATCCATGTCAAAATCTATCTATACAACAAATTTCGTCGAAAACGGTTCAGCCGTTACAACATTATAATGATTTTTAATAGTGTGCAATAAAGATATTGTCTTATCTTATTTTATCAGTATTTTTAATCTGTATTGTCTTACTGCAGAGCAAAGGCCTCCCTCCCTTCTTTCCAGTTTTTTTCTCTCCCCTGCTTTAGTGGGCCAGTCTGGTAAATGCACATCCAAGTCGTCACGCCATCTCCGTGGTGGTCTGCCGCGTGGGCGAGTTGCATTAGGGACCCAATAAGTTATTATCTTTGCCCATAGATCTTCGGGCATGCGACAGACGTGGTCAGCCCAATGTCACTTGAGCTGTGCTGATTTTTTTGTGACATCCAGAATCTTTGTCTTATTTTATGATGCACAAAATAGTTATTTTATTTAGAGACAAGTAACTTTTTAACAAAAATATAACCGATTTCAGTTAGAGGTAAAAACCAAACTACTCTACCAATTTGATGAAATTTCCATGGAATCAATCTAAAAGTATATCCTTTCAAATAAAAAACTAGTTTTTCAAATCGATTGATATGTAACGGAGTTCTGAGATAACAAACATAATATAAAAATTAAACAAATTTAAGACTTAGGTATGCGGTTTTCTCATGGAAACCATTGTCAAAATTGGACCAAGTGGAAATGGGACCACATGGAAAGCACCAGCTTTCAAATAAAAAAAGAATCATCAAAATCTGTTCATCCAGTCGAAAGTTCTGAGTTCTGAAAATCATAAAAAAATAACGTCGAATTGAGAAGCTCCTCCGTATTTGAAGGCGGTCAAGGTGATGCAGTTTGACGACAGAGTATAAGACACACATACTCTGCCAATAAAAGGAGAACACAAGACATATAATAACCAATGACCTAGAAAGATACCAGTTTCAGCTACAAATCAAAACAAAGTTGAGAGCCCTTAAGCATTCAACTTAGAAAGAGCCCCAAGGGAAGGCAACATACGTTTAACCTGTCATCTAAACTACTTGAACCAATTTAATGAAATGCTTAAATTAACAAGTAATCAAAGCTAATTCTCGTAATGAAATCAACTCAAACACAAGTTTCAATAAATCTCGATGGCTGTCAATACAACGTCTAAAGGTGCTTCTAAACGAGTTTATCCATATTCTTGAACGTTACTAATACCTAGAATAGTTATCTACACTTTCTCAGTAACTGTTTTGTCGCTTACAAAGAAAGATAAATTATTCTTTCTGAAACAAATCAAAACATTCAAGGGCTTTACTTTTGGAAAGGCCCTTTTTCACCCCGAGGGAGGAAAGTTCTATTTAAACCTGTCATAAAATACCCTTAGGCCAAAATCGTAAAACTTCCACTTACAATGTCGATCTTTTATGATCTTGGTACACATTGTGTAGAATATGGGTCCTACTATGCTCGCTCTGCACCTATTGTGTATCTGAATTGTATTTCCTATTGGGTTGACCAGCTGGGAGGATGGTGGGCGAGCCTACCATCTAAAGAGCTGGCTCCAGTCAGCTAAACCTAGCTGCTAGTGCTAAACCTCACTTACTTTTAAGCATCTTCGTATGCTGTCCTTTAACTTTTATCACATTCCATATAAGGTGATTGAGTTTAGTTTTATATACCATTTTGTTTTAACAGCAATAAGTGGTTTGTAATAAAAGTTTCATCATTATTACAGCAATGACTGGAATTTTAGAGTTCACATTTTTGGTATACCTACTAAGGCCAGTTATTGCAGTATAAAAACACTATACCCCAATATGCGCGTTTATGCGCAACAACAATCGTTTTTTAACTGAAAAGCTGCAATTATGAACTTTCTTTCTAAACAAACATGGCCCAAAACTTAATACTTGAGCAAGATGATTTGTATAAAACGCTTGAACCCTTCAAACTCAATACTTGTTATTTGTCGTCAGGCGTCGCGCCGATGAGGCGCCGACCTTCCTCTCATTCCACCCTCCTGTCGGTACAAATGTCAAGTTGATAGCGAAAAACATGTTTCCGGACTTTCCTAATGGACTTGTATGATAGGGAGCGCGATATATTAACATATTTAGTAATGTAGAATTCTAAGCTTGCTTGATGGAATACCTATTCGATTTTATGACGAGAGGAACGGAGAACTACCTTTTCAGTATTTCAAACACCGATTTAGAATGTTTTAGGTACAAAATTCTAAACCCCGATTATTGGATGTTTAATCTAGTTCTGAAGAAAGTTAATTTGACCTTCCTTAGTTCAATTTAGGCCTCGATCAATGAAAACAATGATTTTGTACGTAAGTATATGTATACCGAACAATATACGAACAACTGTATGGAGGAACTAGCACGAAGAAGCTAAAGACAAGCGAGACGATAGTAAATATTAGCCAGTGACCGTTCCATTTAATTTTGATCACTCGTGGTCCACACCACACAACTCCCACGAAGGCTGCAACCTCCTCATATAAACACTCAGTTACTATGTAAATTGTGTCGCAAACTACCGGTGCTGCGCCCGACAACTTACCCTATATTGAGCCATTTGACACCGCCCGAAACGTTATGTCAAAGGCATGTTAGAGGTCACATTTTGGGTCTAAACTAATCTATATATGTTTATATGATAGGTACAAATCTTGCTAGCGTACTTTTTTACTGATTCAATTGTTTTTTTAGTGTTTATAAAATCTTCAAGTAGCGTAGGTAAGGGACAAAATAGGTAATGCCACTTTAAGAGTTAGCTTTTTGTCCCTTGCGCTAATTAAAAGGATAGTAGGGATAGTGGGACCCAAACCCACACTGTAATAAAAGGTTCTTTAGTCGATAACACAATTATTGAAAGCGTAGCGTCAGACCCCCCCCCCCCCCCCCCCCTCTCCCCCTAGGTGAACAGAGGGCCTATTATAGGTCATGGAAGCCGTTAGCAGCAAGTCGTACAAGATCGCTCTTGAAATGTATAGAGGAGACCTGTATTCAGCAGTTGGCCGATATGAAACGATGATTTTAGAAAATCCAAAAAAAATACATAACCTAACTTTTACTACCTCTTTATGAATATATTATACTAGCTAGCCAATCCGCAGCTTCGCAAACGTAGTTTTTCAATAAAAACATTACCCTCCTTTGCGCAAATGGGTAAAAAAAAGTAGCCTATGTTACTCAGAGTGAATGTAGCTTTTCAATGGTATAAGAATTTTTGAAATCGGACTAGTAGTTATTGAGTTTATTCTTTACAAACATACAAAAATACGAAAATACAAATGTTTCCTCTTTATAATATTAGTATAGATAGTATAACACAATTTTTTTAAAATGCAGCAATATTCCGGGATCCAATCCTGTTAGGTTAATTGCTTATTTGTACAATAAATTATGTGTAAACGTCGTAAAGTACGGGGACGCAATAACGTTTTTAACCGTTACGGAGGGTTTACGGTGGTTTATGAATCGTTTACGTGAATTATTATGGAGGAAATACCATTGTTGAATTCAGGTATATCTTAATTTAATCGCAAGTATAATATTTTTATAAATTACATGCCATATGGATAAATTGAAATAATTTTTCTTTTTGTGCAATAAAGAATTAATACAAAAACAAACAAAACCTTCTGTCCATATCGTAGTGATAACAGTTCAATAATATTGTACTTATTAATATGATTACTCGACAAGGATACAACACATTTTGGTATCTATACTTCTATAGGTACTAATATTATAAAGAGGAAAGATTTGTATTTTTGTGTGTATCTTTGTAACGAATAAACTCAAAAAGCTACTGGTCCGATTTAAAAATTCTTTCTCCATTAGAATGCTACATTATCCCTGAGTAACATAGGCTACTTTTTATCCGACTGCGCAGAAGGAGGTTAATGTTTTTATTGACAAACCATGCGTGCAAAACCGGAGGCAGGTTAGCTAGTGTTATATATTACCAAAAGATTTATCCGGTAGCTGTAAAGTTTAAAGCTCTCTCACCACGACACCAATCTGTTGAGCAATTTGCGGTTAATTTTAAATTAAAGCCTCGGTTTTGGGAGCTATGATCATTGGAAGTGTAATTAAGTTAAGAAATAAGTCTTATTTCTTTGATGTAAGGTTTAAAATTGAGTCCGCCGATTAATATAACAACGATCACGTTGAAACGACATTTATATAAAAGGAATCAGTTTTGCGAACACATTTGAAATGTTGTATTACAATTGCCTGTAAAATTTTACATTTGCATACGAAATTTTACGTTATTTCCCGGATTTTAAGATCAAAATTGGTTGCACGATTGCAGGCAACTTTATCTAAGTGGAAATTGAAAATGTGAAGTTTCGTGTTACTAGAGATACGAATATAAAACAATTTTAGGTTCTCATGCAGCAAATATTGCTACAGTTGTCTGGATAGAACAAGCGAAATAAAGTTTCACAGGCATATTAGAGCAATATTCCCATAATAGTTTTGTGTGTATGGATAATCTCAAATAGCTTTACCACTATCAATAGCAATTATTATATTAACATCCAACGTAAATATATCTGTTACTAGCTTCCGCCAGCGGCTTCGCACGCGTTGTTTATCAACAAAAAGTAGCTTATGTTTGGATCCAGGTCATAATCTATCAACACAACAAATTTCATCGATATGGGTTCAGCCATCACGACGTGATTGAGTAACAAACAAATAAATAAATAGACATCCAAACTTTCACATTTTTAATATTAGTGTGATGAGTCTGACTGTGGGTATGTCAGACCCAAGCTGTCTAACAGATGGCCAGTTTTGTTGGCAATACAAATTGTAAATAGAGCTGAGGTATATGAGATGGGATAGTGGAGGTTACTACAGTTTCTAGCAGGCATCTGATCGTGTCCTAAATCATAAGATATTTTATTATTTCTAATCGATATTCCCCTCTTCTCGATTTCTATGTACACTCCTTCTCCATGAAGAGCAGTGATTCATTCATCTGATCTTTATTATTGTTACTATATATGGTATCTATTTACGAGTATTTACAATCATATATGTACCTAATATTTATGTATTTAAGGTTAAGTCATTTTTCTTTTTCTATTATTAAGAATATTCTTTTTGCACCTCGTCCAATCTTCCACGCAATGTTCCTCTTTATCTAAAGGCCTGTCTTGAAAGTGTCTGGAAGAGATCACATTGTTAACCGATAAGACTGCCCATTATGCTTACACTAATTCGTTTTTTATTTCTTTTTAACTGTTGTGTCTAGCTTGTAACGTATAATAAATAATTTTCATTCGTTCATTAAGTCTTACCCTTTTTAGGGTTACTATCAAAAAAATTGCAGATCATCATAATTGTCGCATCGTAGGTATATATACAATATATATATAAATATTGCTGGAAATTGGACATATACAACGCTATCTAGCCCCAAACTAAGCAGAGCTTGTACTATGGGAACCAGATAACTGATATAATACGTATAGGTATACTTTAATTTGTAAACTTTAAGCATTACAAAAGTAGTTTTAATTAAGTTCATTGATCAATTTATAATAGATACTAGCCGACCCGTCTGTGGCTTTGCATGCGTAGTATTTCAATAAAAACATTACCCACCTTTTGCGTACTCGGGTAAAAAGTAGCGCATGTCCTTCCCCAGGATATAATCTATCTCCTTGCCAAATTTCGATACGATCCGTTCAGCCGTTTAGCTATGAAAAGGTAACAAACAAACTAACAAACACACAGTTACTTTCGCAGTTACTATGTTTGTATTATACATATAAATTCTGGATCAATAAATTTATTTTTATTTATTTATTTAAACCTTCCTCTTGAATCAGTCTATCTATTGCTAAAAAGTGTATTAAAATCCGTTGAAAAGTTTAAAAGATCTAAGCGAACAGACAGCGGAAGTGACTTCATTTTATACTAAGTAAAGATGATTAATGTATCTGTGAATCATTGTGTAAATAAATAAAATAAAATCCTAATAATATTACCAATTTGTACAGTAATAGTACCAATAGCGATCAACGTCACAACTACAAGGCAGAACTCCTGTCGCTAAACGTCAACAATGCACCGTAACTTGCCTTGCATAGTTTCCAACTAGCAAAGAATTTACGGCATCCAATACCTCATTAGCTAACGCACGTGTGCACATATGCAGCAGTTAGTAGCAACAGGTGGTTACAAAAACTTTGTCCTTTGCGTTTTTGTAATAAAGTAATTTTATCGGACCGGTGCCGGTGGTAGGAGGAAATTCATGGTATTTCAATTGTAATTTTGCCGAATAAAAGGTTTATTGCTCTAATTCAAGAAACCTTCACGTTTTACGACGACCGACATTCTGTAGCCACACAGTGCTTGCAGCTGGAGTTGATGTTTGTTTTTGCTTACTTATTTATATCATCATCATCCACCGCCCATAAGTACACACCGCTGGGTGTAGGCCTCCCTTTGTAAACGCCACCCTTCCCGGTCCTGTGCTGCGCGCATTCAGGAGTTGCCCGCGACTTTCTTTATGTTGTCGACCCACCGCGCCGACGGACGTCCTGGACTTCTTAGGTATATTCTTGGCTACCATTCGGTCAAAGATTTACTCCACCAGCCATCACCTCGTGTATCCAAGTGTCGTGCCCAGTTCCATTTGAGTTCCACCACCCTTGTTCCGACGTCTTGGACTTTTGTCTGGCGTCGGATTTCGGTATTAAGAACTCGATCCAGCAGGTTGATGCCAAGCATGGCGCGCTCCATGGCTCTCTGTGCGACTCGTACTCTGTACACGGTTATATATTACACTTGTTTATATACTGACAAATAATTATTAGTTTTTACATTCAGTATTGCCCATTTTAGAGGAAAAATAAATAGAGACGTGAAAAAATTTACAGTTGATCTGACGACTCATTAGTTCATTGAGTTGATGAGAGTTAAATTGCTAAGGTAAGAACGTTAATTTATTGAAATTTTAATTGTAACTGAGCTAAACTGAATTATTCATTCATTAAAATCTGGGGCGTAACCGCTAATGTTGTTGGGATATGGCCAGAGCTGGGCAAAATACACGCTTTGCGTTAATCAAAATACAAATTACAAAATACTATCTCGCACGTATTTAAAATAGGAAATACAAAATATTTTTAGGTCGTGTATTTGAAATATAAAATACAGTAGTTTGATGATTTTTATTTAAAATACAACTTACAAAATACAGTCTGTGGTGTTAGGTTAGGTATGTAAACAGAATAGAACTGATCCAGCCCAACCTATTAATCAGAACCGTATAACAGAACCATCTAAGAATGAAAATTACAATTGACAAGATACATGACAATTTGACGTAGGTACAGTACAGGTACAGTGTTGGTTTTTTTTTTTTTACCGGTCGCCATTTTTCTTCCGAACAGTTACTAAAACTATCGAGCGGTATTTTATGTAGAACGCTTAATTAATAAGATCGCTAACAGTATTTGAAATACTAACTATAAAATGTCTCAGCGTCAGGTATTTGAAATCAACATCATTATCCACAGCCTGACTTCACCCATTGTTGGGTATAGGCCTCCCAAGGTTTGTGCCATCCACCACGATCCTGCGCTAGTCTCACCCACTGATGGCCCACGATCTTTACAATGTCGTCCATCCATCTCGCTGCTGGTCGTCCTACCCTTCTGTACCCACACCTCGGCCACAATTCAGTCACTGTCCTGCTCCATCTGTCATCACCACGTCTAGCCAAGTGTCCCGCCCAAGACCATTTGAGCTCCATAACTCGAATCCCAATGTCATGAACCTTCGTTCGTCTACGGATCTTAACGTTTGGAATTCGATTTAACAGTCTGATGCCGAGCATGGTACGCTCCATGGCTCTCTGTGCAACTCTTAACCTATACACAGCCTCCTGCGTATTTGAAATACCAAACACATTTTTTTACGAAATAATTGAATTACAAATACCAAATATGTATATATATATTCCAATTACGTATTTTAACAACAAGTAATTTAAATACTGCCCCGCCCTGGATGTGGCAACATTATTATGCAATTCGGCATTTCGTAAACGTCGAAAATATGAATATAATTATTTCTCCGACAATTATTTGTTGGAATATACAAGTAGATGCATAACAAATGTGACTATTCAAAATATTTCAAAATTTGAGCCCCAAACCCTTCACGAACCACATAGTTTCCTACATAAGATTTTTTACGCGTCGAAAAGTCTTTCGACATAACTATTTAAAATCGGAACACAAAGGTTTTCGTAGAGCTTCGTAGAAACCGTCGTGTTACGTAGCAGCCGTAGACCTGCGTGGAATGTCGAGGCCTCTACGTCGTAGAGCCTGAATAACTCTTCTTTGATCTTAGCAAATGAAACGCTTTGACTGTGAAAAGATAATTAACGCTGTTAAAAGAATACTCGTTTAGGTGTATTTAAATACGTCTGAACTAAAGTTACAAATTCATGAATGGCCAGCTATACCTGCGCCAAATTCTAAACTTATACATAATTTTTAAAATTTATGTTGAAAACTTTATATAATATAATGACGAATGTAAATGGAAGAATAGTAAGTTTAAACTAAAGTATAAGCAAGGAGAAGAGAAGGAATAATAAAATTATCTGGTAATATTAAATGCTTTTTTTCTAACATTATGTCTAGATAAACGGAAAGTAAACCAACCCTTCCAATTGAGCACAACATTTTCCAACAGAAAATCAAATCATTGTTTTATAAAACATTGACGGTAGACGATAATTTAATTGAAATAGTATCTGCGCTTTTTCTCACTAAGTGGCTGCCAGGAATACATATTTAGCTTTAGTACAACGTTGAAAGGAAAAAACAAATTACGATCTTGTGCAGTGGAGTATCAGATTATAGAGAAAATCTCTCTATACGTAGATTTTTATGTAATGTGATTTCTCTGAATCTATCATTAGTATTTTGCGTATTTTTATTGATAAACAATGTTTACATACCGACCGACTGCAGCACCGGCACTTGTCATTTAATTTCATCATATTTTCCCCATTATCCTTTTCTCTTATCATATTTGTTAAATGTATACTTACTATAAAATAATTATGATTATAAAAACAAAATTCCCGAATTTTACCCATTTCTTGGGCAATTCTTTGACGACCTCCGTGGCGCAGTGAGCGAATAGCCGGCTGAGACTCAGGAGGTAGCGGGTTCGATTCCCGCTGCGGAACAAATGTTTGCATGATCTGCAGATATTTGTTCTGGGTCTGGGTGTTCTATATATTATAGGTCTGTTTCTACAAAAAAAAATTGAATGTAAGTATTTTCTCAGTTATCTGGTTCCCATAGTACAAGCTCTGCTTAATTTGGGGCTAGATAGCGCCGTGTGAAATGTCCAGGAATATTTATAATGTTATGATTCACCTTCTAAATGAATCTATCAGAACAATGTTATTTCGTCTGGCGTTGGCTGCCAGCAGGGCGACCCTTTTGCTCCGGTCATATTTGGCCTTGCCATCCATTCGATTGTTCAACGTCGCCAATGTTTGGTATTTGGATGATGGAACTTGAGGCGGAGACGTAGACACTGTTTTTGGAGATCTAAAGCTCATTATTGATGGATTTCGGCAAGTCGGTTTAGAACTAAATTTTTTGCGAACTTTTTGTTTCCGACACAATTTCAGATAAAAATTCCACCACATCAAAATTTAATAGTTTGGATTCTAACATAACTACTACTACTACTCCTATGGCTCAGCGACCCGAAGTGCGTCTTGGCCTCCGATAAAAGCAGTCGCCATTTTGGTCTGTCCGGTGCAGCTTCCCGCCAGTTCTCCGCATGTAGCTTACGCAGGTCCGATTTCGCTACATCTTTCCGGCGGTACCGCGGCCGTCCAACGAGTCGCCGGCCGGCGGGGAGACTGAGATAGGCGTTGTGAACTTGTCCATCCTCTCCCATTCTCTCTAAATGGCCGAGCCAGCGAAGGCGATGTGCTTTCGTTTCACCGATGATGTTGTGTTCCTTCACTAGCTCCTCGATCTGTAAGTTCTTTCGTACTCTCAAGCTTCCGTCCTCTCTGCGGATTGGTCCCAGTATCTTACGGAGGACCTCCCGCTCTGCCGCCAAGAGTTTGTTCTCTTTCTTCAGTGTTAGCGTCCAGGTCTCACAGCCGTACATCAATATCGACCTAACATAACAGTTGTTGATAAATGTTCACTTCACCTCCTGGGTTCACCGATTCTGGACGAGTTTTTTCCGGCTTTCATAGATGAAAAAAATGTATGAGAACCTCGGACAGATTGCTAAAAATGTATGAGAACCTCGGACAGATTGCTAAAAATGTATGAGAACCTCGGACAGATTGCTAAAAATGTATGAGAACCTCGGACAGATTGCTAAAAATGTATGAGAACCTCGGACAGATTGCTAAAAATGTATGAGAACCTCGGACAGATTGCTAAAAATGTACACCCATATGGCTTTTACATTTATTAAGTTCTGCCTTTGTTCTGCCGAATTTTACATATACTTTAAGCATCTTTAAAGCGTCAATGTAGAAACACAGCGAGCTGGTGAAAGGCTTGGATAACATATTAAAGTCTACCCTATCGTCGGTTTTGAATATCGACTTGTATGACAGGGCATGGTTGCAGGCCTCCCTGCCTGTCATATTGGGAGGCTTTAGGTATACGCAAAATTTCAAGTTTAGCCCTACCGGCGTTCTTGTCTTCTGCTATAGCACAAGTGTTTTAGTTAAACAAACTCTAACTCCTGCTTCGGTTTTATCTGGCAATACTTTCACAACATCTTTTCTTGACGAGGCTAGAATGACTTGGCAAAGTGCTTGCCTAAATACTGATCCCCAATCGTCTTTGGTCTCAACGTTAACGGGACGGGCCTCTGTGCGAGTTGACGCGGAATTGTCAGCTACAAGCTCCACAGAGCGTGCGTGTCTCCTGCTGTTTCCAAATGGGGGTCAAGACTTTGGCTGCAAGCTCTTTCTTCTCAAAATACTGGTACTTTAATGGATCCTATAACTATCCAGATTGTAACTTGTTTACGGTTGGGTGCGCGGTGTTGCGCCCCTCATCAGTGCCAGTGCGGTTCGGCAGTCGAACAGCATGGTCACAATAGATTATCGTGTTCCAGGGCCCGCGGTAGGATTTCCCGTCACGCTGGCTTTAATGATACCACCCGCCGGACTTTTTGCAGTGTCAAAGTTCCAGCCGTTCTCGAACCAAGTGTACCAAAAGAATCGAAAAATAAGTGACGATGGTAAGAGGCCTGACGGTATGACTATTATACCTTGGGAGAAGGGTAGGTCTTTGCTGTGAGACGCCACGTGCGTCGATACCCTTCCGCCATCACATTTGTCTGGTACAGCAGTTGGGGCCGGTGCGGCGGCAAATTCAGCCGAAGATCTCAAGTAGCGCAAATGTGGAAGTCTCGACAGCGCTTAAATTTATAATATTAGTGTGATGGTATGGAACCCTTCATGCGCGAGTCCGACTCGCACTTTGCCGGTTTTTATTATAGATAAACCACGCATGCGAAGCCGCGGGCAGAAGCTGGTAATATTGAGTATTAAATTACCTACGTTTGCGCAAGATACAAGCTACATGCATAATTTTGGTTCGCTATGAACTTCTTTAAAATATTTTTCGTGTAACTTGGCTTCAAAGATTTTTGATAGACAAGCTGACAGGCCTCTTGATGTTAAGTGGACACCGTCGGCTGTCGCCTGTTTGTACTCGTCCTGCAGTACTCGTTTGCAATAAACATTTTTATCTTTTATCTAATCTTATCTTTTAGACGGACGGTTAATAAAGTCCAAAACCGATAACATTTCGAATAGATAATGATATGTAGTTCGTTAATTAGAATCACACATTAGATTACTTTTTATACCGGTTCTATGTAGTAGCAGTAGTGATGGAACATTTCATGAGTAGTATGTGAAATATGGTCGCCGAGGAGCGGGTATAGAAGGGTGACACGTTCAGTAGCGAGATGTATGGACGATATCGTAAAGGTCGCGGCCCGTCGGTGGGTGAGACTAGCGCGGGATAGTGGTGGATGGAACAAACTTGGGGAGGCCTATACGCAACAATAGGTGAAGTCAGGCTGTGGATGATGATGATGTGAAAAATTATATGAAATTATTAATGTGCTAATTCCCAAGTGCTACTGTCGTTCGTGTAAACTGCTTATAATAATTTTAATGAGATTGCAATATTCGCATTGCTATATCGTAAGTCATAGGTCGTATTCGTTCGGATATACTAAATCGCGGATCATTTGTTTTTCATCGTAAATCATTGATCGTATTTTTTTGCAATCGCGTAGCAAGTGTGACATTACGCCCTAAAAATTAAAATTAATTGCCTGTGAACACGTTTCAAATAGCAGTGACAAAATATAATGATTTCATTAAATGAAAATGAATTAAAAGTAGCAATCAGTTATTAGGGTTAAGCTCGCCTTTGTACATGTCCATGTTGTAAGCTATTTTTGTCTGTAAATCTATTTGTGTGCAATAAAGAATAAAGGTAATCATTTCCACGCCTGAGTAGTAGTAGGAAATTATGAGAATACAATTTATAATATATTTTCTCCAATAACAGACAGAACTCTGAAAAACTAGGGCAAGTAAACAATTCCCATTTCAGCATACAACACTACACAAAATGCTTTTAGTATTTTCTCCTCAGAATTAAATTAAAATAATATATTTTCCGAGAGAACCGAAGGAAGTCGCTTTACATCTATTCAGAAATAAACTTTTCTCTAAAAAAAACTTAAGCTTTTCCACAGAAATAGGTTAAAAAGCATTTAAAATATTCAAGAGCCCTTTCCTGGGTAAGTGGTGAATACCGACCGAGATGTCACTGATAAATTGTACGAATAAGGAAGACTATCTTCATTGCTGCAGAAATTTTAGCCTTACTGTTGTAAATTTAAAGTTGAAAATATAATTCTGTTTTCGGTTTTTCAGCATCTGTGAGGTCTACTTTTCTAGCGAACGCTTGTTCGAACTATTTTTAGCTTTTACATTCGTTAGAGACGCAGACAACCATTTATTCACTAAATTAGCACACAATACAGTTACGCGGGACACGTAGTATTTTTGGAATAATTACAGTGTTTTATTTATTAAACGACTTCAAAAAAGGACGAGGTTCTCAATTCGACTCTATTTTGTATGTATGTTACCTCAGAACTTTCGAGTGGGTGGACCGATTTTGATGATTATTTTTTTATTTTAAAGCTGGTGCTTCCCGTGTGGTCCCTTTTTCATCTAGTCCAGTTCCTACAATGACAATAATGAAAAAACCATATAAGTATTAAATTTGTTTAATTTTTATGTTAGGTTATGTTTGTTAGCTCAGAACTCCGTCATTTATCAACCGATTTAAAAATTTATTTGAAAGGATATACTTTCAAATTAGTCCCATAAAAAATTCATCGAAATCAGTTTAGTAGTTTGGTTTTTAATGTTATCTGAAGTCGGTTATATTTTTGATAAAGCGTTACTTGTTTTGATTAAATATGAAACTATCTGACGTACGTGGTTTACTGACGATTCCCTATAAACATCATCATTATATATCCACCTGCTGCTGAGTATAGGCTTCCCCTATAGAGCTATCGATCTTGTGCGGCCTGCACCCAACGGCTCCCACAAACCTTTATCAGGTCATCTTTCCATTCATAGAAGGTTTGGTTAGTGCTGCGTGTTCTAGTGCGTGGTTTCCAAAACCTTAAATTTTGTATAGAAATAAGGATTTGTCATGACTGTATTTTGTTTCAGCTTATTATGAAGCAATAAGCCTCATTATATTTTCAAATTTACATGTAATTGTTTTTATTTTTTCGACAAAAGTTTTATACTAACATTACACTAATATTATTAGGTGTTTACTTTTGAAATTGCCGTTTTTTGTATCGAATTAGTGAAAGTACTTATACTATTAACTTATTTATTTCTGTTATCCAAAGTATTCACGCATGCAATCGACGCATCCTTGCCAACGCAATGGCAGCTTATTGATGCCCTTCTTGTAAAATTGCTTGACGGGAGGCAACAAACTCTTCAAAGGCATTTTGTACTGCCTCTCGGGAATTAAATTTTTTACCCACTAAACAGTTGTCTAAATTTTGGAAAAAGTAATAGTCCGTAGGTGCAAGGTCTGGTGAGTATGGCGGATGAGTGAGAGCTTCCAACCCCAGCTCTTGCAGCTTGGAGACTGTCTGTTGTGCAGTATGGGGTCGCGCGTTGTCGTGAAGGAGCAGTGGGGACGACCAATTGACCAAAGCTGGTTGCCGATGTGCAAGCTTCTCCATCATTGTCTCCAGTTCTTCACAGTACACATCTGCAGTAATGCTCATGCCGTTTTGTAAAAAAGCTGTGGTGAATCACACCCGCACTAGACCACCAAACAGTGACCATCACCTTTTTAGGGGTCATTTTTGATTTAGGGCATTGCTTTGGTGCCGAACCAGGATCTAACCAACTTGCTGGGCGCTTTCGATTGTCGAACAGAATCCATTTTTCATCGCACGTAACAATTCGGTTCAAAATTCCTTCATTTCTTTGCCTATTGAGCAGCGTGAGGCAGGTCTCGACGCGTACGTTGCGCTGGCGATCGTTAAGTTTGTGGGACACCCATCTATCAAGTTTTTTTACCTTGCCTATTTGTCGCAAATGGATCAAAATTGTTTTGATGCTGACGACAAAAGCTGCTGCTAGCTCAGCTGTAGATTGAGTTTCGTCAGCCTCCACAATCGCCTTTAATTCATCATTGTTGATCAAAGTCTCCGGACGACCACGAGCTTCATTTTTCAGGTCAAAATTTCCAGAACGGAACCGGGAAAACCAATAACGGGTTGTGCGTTCGTTTGTGCAGTTCTCTCCGTAAACGTTTTTGATGTTACGTGCCGTTTGTGTTGCGTTGGTGTCACGACCGAACTCATATTCCATAATTACACAAATTTTTAAAGTATCCATTATGACGAAAAATGTTCAAATGTAATGAAAATACAACGCTAATCAATAAATAAAAGACTGAGTTTGTTAAAAGAACGTCATGTTTTTAAAACAAAATTAATTTGAGTTTAGAATACAAAGCCATTCCAAACTTTTTTTCTATTTGAAATGACCAGCACTGAAGAACGGCAATTTCATAGGTAAATACCTATTGTTATAAATGCGAAAGTTACTCTTGCACGTCGTAACGGCTGAACCGATTTCGATGAAAGGAGATGTCTAACACTGGGTCTTAAATATTCATATTTTTTAACCGAAATAATGGGGATATATAGATAATAGGGTATATACTTTGAATGTACTAACATTATATATTTTATTATTTTTCTCGAAAATGGCGCTATTTAAAAATATATTTTTAATGGTTACAAGTTCAATACTTCTACCACTTTTAAATAAATGTATTTTGAAGCTGGTTAAATTTTTTTCGAAATAAAAAACCAACGTCCATACAAAAGGCGGACATGTCCTTTAGTATGTACATACGTAGATTATAACCTGAATTAACGCATAGGCTACTTTTTATCCCCTAAATCAGGCCCCATGTGATAAAAATGGGCTGTCAAGTCTAGTTTCAACAGCGAGTTTAGTTTTATTTCTAATTTACCTACATATTTAGTAGTGTTACGTGAAAGCGAGCTTAGTAGAAAAACACTTCGATGCTCTACAAGTCTTCATTTATTCATTAGTTCACTCCTTTATGACCAATACTTCAATGATTACACTATTAGGTGAAAACGACAGACGTTGCTGTCAAATTCACAAGCAAGAAAACGTTACCAATTCAAAAATGTACTTCCAAGTTTCTTCATAACGAGTCTTTTTAACGAGCATAGAGCGCGCCATGCTCGCCATCACACTGCTAGACCGAGTCCCCAACACTGATATTCGCAAGTAGACTAAAGTTCAAGACGTTAGCAAGCGTATATTGAGACTCAAATGGAGTTGGGCAGGACATGTGGCCAGGCGCGGTGATGACAGGTGGAGCAGGGTGCTGACTGAGTGGTGGCCCCGAGATGGACCAGGAACGCAAGTCGTCCGCCGGCAAGATGGGTCGACGATATTGTAAAGATCGCAGGTCGTATGTGGGTTAGAACAGCTCAGGACAGAGGCGAATGGCGATAACAAAGAGAGGCCTATGCCCAGCAGTGGGATGAGAAAGGCTGACGATGATGATGAGTCTTTTTAATGACAGCCACGACTTCCGTTGAGCCACTCAATAACAATTTATAAGTTAATGAATTACAAAAATAATATTCTAAAATTTTATTATTTATATAACACAATTTAAATAATCCAATTATTCATTTAAACAAGGTACTATAAATGACAAATTTAATTATTACTTACTTCCGTCAATATTGCACTGATCATGAACTACTAAATTGCAATCAAATAATAAATAATGCCATTAAATATGTATATAAATCAAAGAGATAACTTTTAAGCAAGCTAACGAACGCGTACAAAGTCGCGGGCAGCAGCTAGTTATTACATAAATCTCTGTAAAACCCTATAGGTTAGTCTCGGTGCCTAAGCACTCGAGCCTCTAAAGACACTCGAACCTCTACACATTATTTAGATACTTAAACTTATGGCCCGAGGGTCGTAAATCACGGAGCCGATATCTAGATTACAATGACCAACTTTCAAAGCATGAGTGATGAAAAAATATCATTTGCCTCAGGGGGTGTAAATAGCTACCAAACTAAACCTTGACATGCTTATTTCAAAAAGTGTTTCTTCTTTGTATCAAAGTAGAGTAAACTCATTAGTAAATGTGTTAATTACCACATCGAAACAAATGAGGGTAGAAAACAAAATAAACGTATTTACACTGAAGAAACTTTGAGATAAAAATGCAAACAAGTTTTCTTACTGTAGCCATCTTGTATCGTGTTGAATACAAATGATGTTTACTTTGCGCTGTTAATTGTTTTTTTGGGAAATGGTAGTTTTAAATTTTGTCGAGTAAACTTGTGTTATTTATCCCATCAAAAACATAAATGTGAAATGAAAGCCAAGGTTAATATATGCCTACAATATATGCCTTGGTTGTTGACTTCAACGACAAAAAAATGAGATCTAAATGCGTGCCAAGTTCAGTCCTGAAATTTATTTGTAACAACATAAAATATTTTATAACAACTTAATATATAATTTCTTCTCATAACTTAGGATAATATATTGAAGCTTAAGGTCTGACTTGGCTAGTTTTTTTACGCGTATTCTGTTTATAATTAATTTGGTCATGTCAGGGCGGTATAACGTGTTCTGGTGGTTGTACTCTAAAGTAGAGCTAATTCATTCATTCATCTCAGCCCGTCTGCACCTACTGTTGGGTATAAGCCTACTCTGTATTACGCCATTATTTCCGGTCCCTTGCGACTCTCATCCATTGACATCCAGCTTTGCTTTTAATGTCATTCCATCATCGGGCGGGTGGTCTGCCTCTTGGTCTACGAGCATCCCTTGACCACCACCCTGTAATCGCCTTCGTCCAACGCCCGTCATCCCTCCTAGCCAAGTGTCCAGCCGATCTCTACTTCAGCCCCGCGATCCTAATACCTACGTCCACAACCTTTGTGCGACGTCGGATTTCGACATTGGGTATGTGGTCCAAGAGTGATATACCGAGCATGGCGTGCTCCATTGCCCGTTGAGCTACGCTAATCTTATGCATGTATTCTTTCCTATATAATAGAGCTACATGTAGTTAAATATATATTCACGTGAAGACCTTAAAACCGGCTGTCATCAATTTTGATTACTGTTTCTTACATTACAGGCACTTAAAGTAAGTGTTCCTAATATAATAAACTAATTGAATTATTTTAATAAAATGATAAAAATTTACTAGTTACTGATTTATTCTTTTGTATTCACGCAACTAACTATCTGGATGCCAAATTTGAACTTTCTAGGTCATCTGAAACTGGGCTAGAATTTTGATCTGAAATATAGGTCAGTCAGTGATAAACAAGACGATATTTGGACGTTAATATCTAAATAACCGTTTGAGGTGTGTTTATGAAATTTGAAACACAAATGTATCTCGCAAATCTCAATATAAGAGCCAAATTTGGCATGTTTATATGAAATAGTTTTTGAGTTATGAGGTGGTCAAAAGTGGCTCCAAATAGTTCGTGTAATATTAGACACGGTGCTGCTCGCCAGATCTATTAGCTTGAACTTGACATGACACGCTACCGCGTACATGTAGCAGAGATTATATTAGATAACTCTTCATTGTACACCAAACTAAATTACAGAACGCAAATTTCTTACAAATTGATTTAGTACAAAGGATGGTCTTATCGCTTAAAGCGATCTCTCCAGACAATCTTTGGATGGACAGGACAGAGTCTTTGGTTTTTAAAACACGGCGCAAAAAGATAGGTGAAGATGTATCAGATGTTTGATGGCTTGTCTGTTTTGTTGTCTGTTATTCTTTCGTGTTGGTTCCGTGGTATCGTAATACCCAAACTAAAAGAACGATTTTCAATGTTGCTTTTGTTTGTTTTAATGCTCGTTTTTGCGCGTTGACACTAAGCTATGTTTTATAAAAAATAAAGTAGTCGGTCCAAAAAGATCGAGTAATTTGTAAAAATAACACAAAACAGGTCTTTCTCAGGCATAGATAAAATAACACTTAAGCTGAACTAAATGTTATAGCTGAATTTAAAAATAAAGGAATAAAACTCGCTGTGTTGTTTTTGCTTGTTATAATAATAAAAATAAGAAATATTGTATACTCGCATGTGCGAGGCGAGGCGAGGCGAGGCGAGGCGAGGCGAGGCGAGGCGAGGCGAGGCGTAGTTCGGAGCGGAAAGCACTCACCCTGATGAATTGAACCGAAACATTGACGGTTGAAACACCGATATAACGGTACGTGATAAATGCCGTTTAAAGAATCACACTAATATTATAAATGTAAATGTTCGGAAGTTTGTTTAGTTATTTGTTTGTTACTAAATCATGTCGTAACGGCGGAACCGATTTCGATGAAATTCGTACGATACGTAGATTAAGACCTGGATTACCACATGGGCTTTTATCTCATAAATCAGTTCCCCTGGGATAAAAATGTGGTGTCAAGTGAAGTTGCAACAGCGAGTTTAGCTTTATTTGTAGGTTACCAACGCATTTAATAGTGTAACGCGTACGAAGTCGACAACACCTAGTAAGAAATATGTTCGATAATTATTGAAATTAAATTTCTATTTATCATATTTGTTTTTATTATTTAATTTAACTTAAGTATTTGTTGGTTAAAATAAATACAAATATGTTGTAAGTTTAGTGAAACAGATTGTTTGGTTTATTTATTTTTTATATGATAAGAAAATTGGGGAGGGGAATACATACGACGGTCTGCGATAGGTAGTAGAGACTGGATAGTTGACCTTTTTTATGCGTCCTGGAGTTAGAACAAACATATGGCTCACCTGGTGTTATGTGGTAACCATCGCCTATATCCCCCATCGCACATTGGAAACGTGCCCCACGATGCACTGCCTTGCGTCCATCAACTTGAGGCATAGAGGTGTAAAGCCTCACACGCCTGTAAATTCACAGACAACCATACCATTCAAACCGAAACACAGCAATGCTGCTTGGTGACAGAAATAGTAAAAGTGGTGGTACTTCTCCGGGCGAGCCCTTTCACAATCAACTCTTAAAGCTCTTAAAATAATCTTTAATAATATTATAAAGAAGAAAGATTTGTTTGTTTGTTTGTATTGAATAGGCTCTGAAACTTCTAGACCGATTTAAAAAAATCTTTCACTGTTGGGAAGTTACACTATCCCCGGGTGACATAGGCTACTGTTTACTGAACTGCGCAGAAGGAGGGTAATGTTTTTATTGAAAAACTACGCGTGCAAAGCTGCGGGTTGGTCAGCTAGTCCTATATAATCCTATCTAATGAGATAATAATGAACTGGCTAACTGTCATCTAGCGTCAAGTTTTCATCAAGTGATTAAAAACAGTATCTTTTTAGAGAAAAGTTCGATTGTACTAATATGAGTATCGGGCTTACGCATGATTTAAAGTAAACAAGGGGAGTAGTAATAGGGGTCTTCAAGTCACGAGTGAATAGGTTTCTTCTAGGTAAGCGTATACCATAGTAGACGGCATCATCGCTTACCATCAGGTGAGAGCGTGGTCAAACGCAAGCCTCTAATTTATTGAAAAAAAAAAAGGTTTTAGGGAAAACAAAAGTAGTTTCCTAAGTAATGTATTTGGTCGCTAAACTCATTAGGACACAGTTTCTATACCTAATAAGAAGGTACTGGATTCAGAACATATTGTTTTACTGTATTATCACACTAATATTATAATTTTTTTTAATGGTATTTGTGGGGAAACAGGCTTACGGCCCACCTGATGGTAAGCGGTCGCTGTCGCTTATAGACACCGGCAACACCCGGGGTATAGTCGATGCGTTCCCTACACTGTAGAAACCTCTTTACATTTCTCTTGAAGCGTGCCATGTCGTAGCCTAATGGGAAAACCTCAGATGGTAGCTCATTCCGCATCTTGCAAGTATGGGGTAGAAAAGATCGCGTGAAGCGTGTGGTGCGCGATACAATTGTCGATGATATGTGGATGAGCTTTATTACGTTGTTGAGAAGTGCAGTGATAAAATCTCGACGACGGGATGAGATCAAATAGCTCCTCAGAACATTCCCCATTATACAGGCGGTAGAATACACTGAGCGATCCGATGTCACAGCGTTGACTCAGCGGTTCCAGCCTGTCGGTGAGTTTGGGATCACCGATGATTCTAATGGCTCTTCTCTGAAGGGAATCAAAACGAAGCAAATGCGAAAGTTTGGATGCTTGTTTGTTTGTTAATCAATCACGTCGTAACGGCTGAACCGATTTCGGTGAAATTTGGTATGTACGTAGATTATAACTTGGATTAACACATAGGTTACTTTGTTTTGACAACCCACGCGTGCGAAGCCACTTGCCGAAGCTAGTTTTTAAATAAAATCAAAGTAAATTATTTTATGCATCTGATTAATTTTGACCCAGGACAATTAAAAATAAAAATACGCTCTATCGAAAGAAATACAGTTATAAAGGAATACATAAAAAAACCGGCCAAGTGCGAGTCGAACTTGCGTACCGTTATCTATAAAAACACCAAAAAATCACGTTTGTTGTATGGGAGCCCCCCTTAAATATTTGTTTTATTTTAATTTAATTATTTTTTTCAAGTAAATATATAACTAAATATTCTGTGAATATGTTAAGCGTCTACCTGTTGCCGTTATCAATATCATGCAAAAACGAGCAAAAAAATAAAGTTTGTTGTATGGGAGCCCACCTTAAATATTTGATTTATTCTGTTTTTAGTATTTGTTGTTATAGCGGCAACAGAAATACAGCACCTGTGAAAATTTAAACTGTCCAACTATCACGGTTCATGAGGTACAGCCTGGTGATAGACGGACAGACAGCGGAGCTTTAGTAATAGGGTGCCGTTTTATTCTTTGGGTACGGAACCCTAAAAACAACCAAAGTGATCACTTTAGACCCCAGGCTATAAAAATACATTAACATTCGATCTCGTTTTCTTACCTATAAAAAAATTAATGAACAAAGTGCCTGAATTACGTGAAATAATCGAGCTTTATTGAAATAATTGCAGTTTTCCCTTGCTACACTCGCTCGCAAGCTCTTTCAATATTGCTAGGTTCAAATCGAATTAACTAAGTGAATCTCGCTAAACAAGGCATTATTAGATTAAAAACGGAAAGCTTGTGGTCGGGGTTTGTACAATGATGTACAATAACATTAATACCAACTACCTAAGCTAAGCTTTAACTAAACTAACTTGTTTAAGTACTCGTATCTACCTAATTAGGTAAACGTTCACTTGGACGACTTAATATAATGTTACTAGGTACATATATATTTTTTCACATTGTAATTAACAGATTGGTGGGATCTGGCACGCGAGCGAAAGTCCTGGAAGACAGTGGGGGAGAATTTTGCTCAGCAATGGGATGACATAGGTTCAAAAAAAATAACAGTGGTCTATAATGAGAAAAATGAAGATCCTTTAGGCTGAAGCTTTTTCACTTGAATATTTCCCAACTAAAATTTGACTAAAATTGCAATAAACCAGTTTAAAACTAGGCTTCGATACCTTGATCCATCTCCCCCATGATTGAACCATGATTGTATACAAAATAATGATATAAATAAATAAATAAAATAAATATGGCTGGACATTTCCCACAGCACTATCTAGCCCCAAACTAAGCAGAGCTTGTACTATGGGTACCAGATAAATGTTAGAATACCTATATACTTGTTTTTTTTTTGTAAATACATATTTATAATATATAGAGAAACAACCAGACCCGGAACAAATATCTGCAGATCATACAAACATTTGTTCCGCGGCGGGAATCGAACCCGCTACCTCCTGCGTCTCAGCCGGCTATAATCTGATGTACATGGTTTTTCTAATGTGAAACATACATTGGCGCGCCTTTTCAGTAAAACCTACTCGTATGCCGCGATGGCGAACGACATGAAGCTCTCATACGCCGTCATGCTCCCTATAGGCCACCGCTTTCAATCAACTTTGATGTTTCACTTTAGGTTATTTTTTTTAAATAATAGGCTAGCGTTTCACCACGATCTCGCCTGATGGTAAGCGATGATGCAGTCTACGATGGTACACGCTTGCCAAGAAGAAACCTATTCACTTGCGACTCGGTTGTAGTTATCAGGAAACATAGACTCGTAAGTTTTGAGAAGCATTTTAGCTGAATTATCGTTATAAATCATATGTTTGTTCATTCTAGGATTAAATTCACACTGGAATTGTACTAGTTAAGCTTTTAGCAAATAATTTTTAAAATTGAAAATTGATCGATGTTTCGCAGCTGCCAGGCGTCCCGTGCGTGAGACACGATTCCACTGCGCTGCGAAATTAAACCTGTTAACCGTTATTACATCAATTAATTAAATCTATATTTGTAGCTGTTGTCTTTTCCGTAAAATAAAATAAAAATAAATAGCGCTGGCGAGTTGCGAGCGTTTCCAGTGAGGCGATTGTGAACGTGTTTGCTGCGAGTGCGCGATGGTTTCCAGTGAGGCGATTGTGAACGTGTTTGCTGCGAGTGCGCGATGGTTTCCAGTGAGGCGATTGTGAACGTGTTTGCTGCGAGTGCGCGATGGTTTCCAGTGAGGCGATTGTGAACGTGTTTGCTGCGAGTGCGCGATGGTTTATCAATAAAAGAAGCTAATGGCTCAATCCAGGACATAAGCTATCTATAATTATGAAATTTCTTCGAAATTGCCAGCTTTTTAGTCATGAAAACGTAACAGACACGAGTTACTTTCAAGTTAATAAAACGAGTATTGATGTGTATTAACACGTAGCAGCATTCTGAGCTGAGTACAATTTCATCCCTACATAGATATATTTAAAGTTCTTTTCACACCTAGTCTAGTAATACGAGTTCTAATTGCACAAGTATCATGTTATTGTTGTATTTCTTTCTGTCCATTTGTGTCGTGGTTTGAATACACCTTTCTTTCTTTACATAAGTAAACGAAGTAGACTGGTTGCTACGAAGGGAATGTAGATCTATACTGATTTTATAAAGAGGAAAGATTTGTTTGTATTTATTGAATAGGCTCCGAAACTACTGGACAAATTTAAAAAAAATCTTTCACTGTTGGGAAGCTACACTATCCCCGGGTGACATGAACTACTTTTTACCCAACTGCGGAGAAGGAGGGTAAAGTTTTTATTGAAAAATTACGCGTGAAAAGTTGCGGATTGGTCAGCTAGTATTTAATATAATGGTAGATATTTCTCCCCGAGCACAGCACAGATCGATCCCAGTCAGTGTGGCCAGCGGGCAGCGGATAGCGGATATTACAACGTCCGGCGAGGACCTCGCCTTCCACCGCACTTATTCGGGGCGTGTTGTTTTAGCTTTCCTATAGGAAACCCAAGAACCTCACCCTTTGTTTGTTCCATCTTTTGACATTGACATATCTTTCTAAATATATTGAAGATGATATAAAATTTTTGGGATTAGGCGCTCAACACACAGCCACGCACCACGCTGCATGTTGCGTGAATGCGTGTTGTAACGTTGCTTGTAAGTATCTCCGTTTGCATAGAAAACACGCACAGTCCCAACGCGCAGAAAATGCATCCACGCGCGTTTATGCAAATCACGCGCTCAAGCGCGGAGAAACATGCACCCCGCGCGTAGGTGCGGGGCGAGACGCAAGGTATAGCACACCGAGGCCCGCAGTGCCATGCGTGATTTTGAAAGCGTACTATTTTGGAGCTGCACTAGCGAACAGCTTTGAATGAAATGCGTCAGAGCCGCCGTGAATCCACAAAACGCAACTACGCGCGTGAGTGCGTAAAATACCCGCACGATGATGCAGATCTGCACTCCCGCAAGTACGCGCGTAGGTCGACACGCAACATGCAGCGTGGTGCGTGGTGTGTGTCAACCGCCTTGTCGTGAACCTTGCCAGCCTTACAACTTTTAGTAATTATACATTTCTTTACTTACTTTTATAAATGGAAACAAAATAGAATTAAATAACGCAGTGGCTCAAGTAACCTATATCTGGGATTTAACTTCACCAAAATTAAAAGCACGGATTTATGTCCATATCGAAAATAATTATCTGATTATTCATCCAGTGAGACATATTTTGAGGTTAGATAGAATGCAACATCTTATTAGATAAGTAGATAAATAATAAATAAATATTGCACATATTGGACATTTCACACAGCGCTATCTAGCCTCAAACTAAGCAGAGCTTGTGACTAGAGATACTATGGGAACCAGATAACTCATAGAATACTTATATAATATTTTTTTGGTAAATACATACTTATAATATATATATAGAGAAACAACCAAACCCGGAACAAATATCTGTAGATTATGCAAACATTTGTTCCGCGGCGTGAATTGAACCCGCTACCTCCTGCGTCTCAGCCGGCTATTCGCCCACTGCACCACGGAGGTCGTCAGTTGATGACTGATGACTGAAGTTGATGGTTTACTTTTGAGAAAAACGTAGCGACGTTGGTAGATTACGCAAGTCGTCAGATTAACCTAAAGTGCGTAACCTCGTAACTAGGAATAACCCAATTTAACCGCCATTATTCAACAGGAAATAAGCCCGTCAATAAATAAATCACGTTCGATAATCAATGTTCATATTAAATATCGGCTGCAGTAAAAAATGCACCGTATCCCGTTGTTTTAGAATCGAAAATAACGATAGCTTTTGCGATACGTGAAGCTCGCAATCTTATCTCGCAAATATAAACCTTATTCCATTTGTTTAGGATGCAAAATTTACCATCAGTGACTTTTTGATGCGTAGTTATCTATTATCTGATCTAAGTTAAAAGCATTGGCATCCATAGCAAAATTGCCTTTACTATAACTGATCAAATATCATATACTCGTACATTGGCATAAGATCGCAATCGACACGTGTAACAATAGTCTTTATTACAGCGGGGCAATGTTCATATTCGAAGTCCTGTTGGGAGTTTCCACGTAAATAAAACTAGAGCTCGGATAATTTATGGGGTATTAACGAGAACAGAAGCTTCTACAAATAAGACTTGTTGTTCTGAAGGCTTGACTACTCCCTACAGTCGTGATTCAGTCGTTAGAATCCTTCACTTGCTCGTGATTCATCGATGGCCCTCGCTTTAAATCCGTTCTATATTCACTAACTGCATAATACCTATAGGTACTATTACATTTTCCTTGCATTAGTGATGAATATTTATGTGTTGTACTCGGGTATACGATCAATTACCGTTGATAAGCGTCCTCGCTTGCATTAGCTCTCTCGTACGCCAAAATATCTGAGGTATATAAGTAGCGGCACGAAACTTTAGCGCTGACCGTTAATAAAAAACAAAAAAATAAAAATAAAAATATTTTATTTCAAAAACTAGAGTTCAGACAACTAAAAATATATATATACATATATATATAACAACAAAGAAGAACAGCTAAATATACAAAAATAAAAAATAGGCACTGGGTGAAAATAGAAAACACCATTTTGTGCTGTGGGTGACTAACTGAGGAAATTATTTCCTTCATTAATCACCCTCCGCACAAAACACTTCCAGAGCGGAGATATGCAGCACTCAGCCACTGTCCTCAGGATGCTGTTGCGACTGCCCCGAATTCTGCTCATCAGCGATGCCGTTTTTTTGCGCATGATGGCGTGAAAGCCATCTGTGTGATAGTAAGCAAACATCCCCGATGCACTGCAGTATCGGGGTAACCGCAACATCATCCGGAAGATGTTATTATATTGGATGCGTAGGTCCTCCAATGATCTTTTGGTATTTCGGACCCACAGACTTCCCGTGTAAAAGCTCTGACAGTACGCTTTAAAAAGCGTAACTTTAACTTGTTCAGTACAACGGGAAAATCTACGGGCCAACATGTTACCTCGGACCGCCAAGGCTCTACGCTCCCTCTCAACATCTGCATCGTCTTTAAGATCGTCGGCAAGAAAATGTCCCAGATATTTCAATTTCGTAACACGATTTAAGTTCAAGCCGTTTAGGGTTATATTCAGTGTAAAACCGGGACATTTACCGGCGGCCTTAAAAACCATGTATTCGCTCTTCTTTGCATTATATATAAGCCCGTGCTCAACAGCATAGGCTTCACAGACCCTCAGTAATTCCCTGAGACCCCCCACCGTCGGGCTCAGCAGCACCATGTCATCGGCGTAACTAATGTTGTTGATGCTAACGCCGTTCATCCGGCAGCCGACACGCATGCTGCTCAGCCCGACGATGAGGTCGTTTACATAGAGATTGAAGAGCTTGGGAGAACTCAAGCCCCCCTGTCTCACCCCGCTCTCCAACCTATATGCATTTGAGAGAGAATTGGCCCATCTCACATAGTTGGTCTGATTGTCATACCAAAATTTAAATATATTTTGGATTTTAGCCGGTATACCCAGGTCCCTCAACTTTCTCCAGAGCACATCATAAGACACAAGGTTAAAGGCTTTGGAGAGGTCAAGGAAGCAGGCGTATATAGGCGTCCTACGGTCTGTATAATACTGGACGGTATGTTTGAGACTTATAATCGCACTTTCAGTAGAAAGTCCGGGCCGAAACCCGAACTGGGCGTCATGGAGATTTAAATGTTTTTCTAAGCAAGAATCAAGCAAACCGTCCAGTATTTTAGCAATTATAGTTGCCAGCGAGCAATTATTATTGCGCAGAAGTAAAAAATAAGGTACCTGAGGGGGCCTAGCGGGATGAAGGGGGCATAGCGCCGATTGGCTCTCCAGTCGCACTCCGTTCCCCGCACTGATACGACACCCCGCGCACATCCAGTGTACAGTCGCGTTCTTAATTGTATTGTTATTGCTGTTATTTGAATTTGTTTGTTAAATACAGTTTTTTAAGTTTTTAAGAAGTGAATACGCCTAGAAGAAATACTGTTTTGAAAAGACAGGCAAGGAAAATGGTTTATGACGTAAATTGTTTTTTAAAAAAGAAATCTAATGAATTAATTGATTCTTTTAAATAAATCAAATGTGAGATTGATGAAGCTACAAGTACTTTACTCAGTCATTCGGACAGCAGCATTGTAAGTTTGAGCCAGATAAAACAAACAGCCGAAATTATTAAGGCGGGAAATTTTTTGTTAAATGGCGATTTAGGAAAAATCTAAAAAAGGACAGCAGAGTCTACAAATACGTCAAAGGCAACGGTAAGGAACATCTTCAATTAAGCCAATAGTGGCTATTGGTTATTGTATTGCTTGCGCGACAGTACCCATGCGCAGCTATCCCTTCCGCGTATCGTTCAGCGCTAGACTTACATACCGCGACTTATACAATAGATCGCTCACAGCCCTTGTTTAATAATATACGATTTCCTTGATGAGTATTTTACTTTGTGTTTCTTTCCGAGCACTATATCTCTTAAAGAGCTGGATGAGGCGTTTACAGCTATAAGTGGTCTTTGCATATACATCATCATCAGCCGGAAGACGTCCACTGCTGAACATAGGCCTCCCCCTTAGATCGCCACAACGAGCGGTTGGTAGCCGTTTGCGCCCAACGGCTCCCCGCGATTCTTACTAGATCGTCGGTCCACCTTGTGGGGGGCCGGCCTACGCTGCGTCTCTGAGCTTATTAATAAGGCCAATAGTGAAGGACCACGTCTCGGTTCCATATGTCATCACTGGTAACACACACTGATTGAAGACTTTCGTCTTACGGCACTGAGATATGTGGGACGAAAAGACGTTGCGAAGTTTCCCAAACGCTGCCCATCCGAGTTGGATTCGATCGAAATAATGTGCAAAGAAAATAAAAGGTTTTTTTATTTTATTTATATCTCATACAGATCGCGAAAACGCTGCCACCTGAAATTGGAAGCGGTGACTTGCTGGACCACCGGCTTCAAACATGTGCGAGTTTGGATGTTTGTTTATTTATTTATTTGTTTGTTTGTTTGTCACTCAATCACGTCGTAACGGCTGAACCGTTTTCGATGAAATTTGGTATATACGTAGATTATAACCTGGATTACCACATAGGCTACCTTTTATCCCTAAAAATCAGTCCCATGGGATAAAAATGGGGTGTCTAGTCATGTTGCAACAGCGAGTTTAGCTTTATTTCTAGGTTACCTACACATTTAGTAGTGTAACGCGTACGAAGTCGCGGGCAACAGCTAGTACGAAATATATGAAAAATACAGTCCGTAACTAGGTGGCGGCATTTTGTAGCTAAGGCGCGAGGCTCGTGTGCTGGGAGGTAGCCACAGGAAAGACATTCAGTATTCCACGTAGTAACATAATGTACACAACTTCTAAATAAACTCTTTCCCAAACAACTCTTACTTCCAAAACAACTAGAACTTAAATAATAGTGTACACAGCCAATTAACTCGGAGAGTCGTCTATTCAGTGTGGCATAATGTTTGCAACATAGCAGCTTTCGCGAAGCGGAAGCCGGCGACGGACCGGTTCCGGCCTGCCGTCGGCGCGCCGGCAATTGCCGTAGGGCTGCCAGGTGAGCGCATAAATTACGGGAGTGGTTTTAAAGAAGAGTTTATTTATTTTATTTGATAATTTTACACGAAACTGATAAAGCCGGGAGGATTTAATGCTAAAAATATTATCGACCAGCAATTAATCTATATTAAAATTATAAAGAGGAAAGATTTGTATTTTTGTGTGTGTGTATGTTTGTAATGAACAAACTCAAAAACTACTGTGCCGATTTCAAAAACTCGTTCATCATTGGAAACCTACATGCACCCTGAGTAACATAGTCTATATTTATTGCTAGAAAATATTAGGGATCCTTACTAAAACTTAAGTATCGTAACCCAAGGTGTAAAAAAGTGCCCTAGAACGTCTTTCGTCGCATGCGCTGCGAAAACTATTGATGATAGAACAAAAGTATGTTCTACAATATTAAAGAACATATCAATATCTACATAAACAATATTTTAAAGAGGAAAGACTTGTTTATACTACTGGACAGATTTAAAAAACTCTCACCGTTGGGAAGGTACACTATCCCCGGGTGACATAGACTACTTTTTACCCAACTGCGCAGAAGGAAGGTAATATTTTTATTAAAAAACTACGCGTGCAAAGCTGTGGATTGGTCAGCTAGTTAAGTTATACAAAAATCCTAAAATCCTATGTTTAGCTAGATCTCGCTATCCATAGTAATATCACAACCTTATTATTATAAAATTAAAGCAATTCTGTCTCTTTGTGTCTGTCTGTCGGTCTGTTTGTTACGTATTAACGACTAAACGACTGGACTAATTTCGATGTTAGATATATAGATAGAAAAATATAAATAAATAAACATAAATGTTGCTGGACATTTCACACAGTGCTATCTAGCCCTAAACTAAGCCGAGCTTTTACTATGGGAACCAGATAACTGATAGAATACTTATAGGTATACATTTTCTTTGTAAATACATACTCATAATATATAGAGAAACAACCAGACTCGGATAAAATATCTGTAGATCATGCAGACATTTGTTCCGCGGCGGGAATCGAACCCGCTACCTCCTGCGTCTCAGCCGGCTATTCGCCCACTGCACCACGGAGGTCGTCATAAATTATGACCAGGATATAGGATACCTACTTTTTTTGTTGACTGCACAGAAGGAGGGTGATGTTTTTAATGTCTTTAAGTATTCTATCAGTTATCTGATTTATGGGAACGAGCATTGCTTAATTTGGGGTTAGATATCGCTATGAGAAATGACCAGTATACTTTTCTATTACACCATTCACAATAGACTATATATCTACCATTCATCGTCATCATCATATCTGCTATAGTATGTCCACTGCTCAACGTAGGCCTCCTCCATCGATTTCGACGGATCATGTGCGACCTGCACCCAACGTCTCCCACCAACTTTATCTACTGATAACACGCTCGAAATCGAACCATTTTTTTAGAAAGAACAAAAGAAAGAAAAAACATTTAATTTGTGACGGTACAAAACACACACAGCACACAAGTAAGTTACACGCAAGAGAATAAATTCACGCATCAAAATATGCAATAATTTTTCGCAAGGCCTTAGGTATTGGGATATCACTATTCTGCCGTGTACTGGTTGAATACAGTTTAATACCGCCTGTATTCATTTTAGTGGTATTGTAGCTGAAATCGGCAAAGGAAATTGTGTAATTCTGATATCTTTATGAGCCTCGCCTGACTTTGTCGTTTCATCCGTTAGCAAATAGTATTTATTACAAGCTTTTTATTAACTTGCATTGTATGTATGTTTGTCCGGGTGGAATCTTACAGCTGAATTTTAAACCCGTTCCCTTCAACCGATTGAGCTGCAATATGTAACTTCGGTGACAATGCAATAATATGGATGCTAGACGGATGCTCTCATGATGGAGACGGATGCTAGACAACGGAACTTCTGAATGGATTATAATAGGCTACTAGTATTTGGGTTCATTGGAATCTGCTTGTGATTCCGATTGTGAACATTAAAAAAGCTTAAATGTTCTATTTAAATTCCGAAATTTAATTTATACTTTCCATTTAAGATTTATTTTTGGTTTGTTTTAAATTGACTTATGCCATTTTATTTTGAATATAATACCGAAATATATTATGTATTACCGAATATATTTATGAAGGGCGACTTGCGCAACGATATCTAAACTTATTTAGTGGCTAAATATGATTTAAGGAGATGTCAAATCATACAAATATGTCAAATTTAAATAAATAATAGGCATTTATTTACACAATTACCTACCTTATAAGCTGACTGAAGTAGGTAAGTACATTAAGTACTAAATAAATCAATGTAAGTATAACAGTAGGCCTAATTCTAAGAAAAAATAGTACATAATTGTAGGTCTATTTTGTGCAAGTGCCCAGGAACTATACGATCTGATGCCGCCGTCTCCTTTCCATCAAAGGACAAGCAGGCGCACGGCTCAGTACCATCCGTACCTAGTTGATATACCACCCATTCGCACACACCGTTTTGATTCTACGTTTTTGATGCTTACATCTAAGGTATGGAACACTTTGCCGTCGTCTGTTTTTCCTAAAGAATACAATCCGGGCCTCTTTAAGGTAAGAGTGAATAGGTTTCTTCTAGATCTTCGTGCTTCATCTTAGACTACATCATCGCTTACCATCAGGTGAGATTGTGGTCAAACGAAGAAAAAATATAAACCGGCCAAGTGCGAGTCAGACTCGCGCACGAAGGGTTCCGTACCATTATCTATAAAAACGGCAAAAAAACATGTTAGTTGTATGGGAGGCCCCAGTCAATATTAATTTTATTTTAATTTAATTATTTATTTTTAAAGTGAATAGTATAACTCAATATTCTGTGAATATTTCAAGCGTATACCTGTTGCCGTTATCAATATGGAGCAAAAACGAGCAAAAAAATCACGTTTGTTGTATGGGAGCGGAGCCCCCCTTAAATATTCAATTTTTCATTCAGTTTTTAGTATTTGTTGTTATAGCGGCAACAGAAATACATCATCTGTGAAAATTTTAACTGTTTAACTATCACGGTTCATGAGATACAGCCTGGTGACAGACGGACAGACAGACAAACAGACAGCGGAGTCTTAGTAATAGGGTTCCGTGTAACCCTTTGGGTACGGAACCCTAAAAATTTTACCTAGGTACAGGTCGAGGGCTCAACTACGCTGGTTTTCAGCTACTCCTTGGCAGGCTAAACACGTTTAGTCGCTAAATACGTTTAAGAATTGTTGTGCACGCCGTCCTAAGTCTTGTAATGCTCTTCAACTTTTTATTGAGCCTGTAAAAGTCTTTTTACCTGTAATAAAGAGTTGCGTCTTTTGATTCAAATGATATAACCCAATACAAGCCCTTAAAAAACATTAATCATACATTTGATTGTATGTGCAAGCAGCCGTAGCGTCCACTGAACTGTAAAAGGTTTCGATTGATCCCGACCTCGGATACCCTAATAGTAACATGGGTCCGGCCGGCTGCAAATTATGGACATGTATGGACTTATATGTCGGTGTATATTAGCCGCGTTCAATTCGATCCATCCATTTGGGACCTATGATGCCACAGATAGAAAGACACAGGCAGACATAGGCGTTGGGGATTACAAAGAAATAGACTCGTGGAAATAAATGATAGTGACGGTATTTTAGTTATAAATAATGCTGGACAATTCACACAGCGCCATCTAGCTCAAACTAAGCAAAGCTATCAGGGGAACCAGATAACTGATAAAATACATATACACTTTGTTTTTTTTGTAAATACATACTTATAATATATAGATAAACATTCAGACCCGGAACAATTATCTGTAGATCATGCAAACATTTGTTCCGCGGCGGGAATTGAAACCGAAACCTCCTGGGTCTCAGCCGGCTATTCGCCCACTGCGCCACAGAGGCCGTCAAAGTTGAAAGTTGAAAAGGATCTCTTTCAGACAACTTTCAGATAAACTTATTAACTAGTGGTTCGCCCCGAACTGAGATTTCGCGAGTCTCCGATTAAAACAGAAAAATATTATTTGTAATTTATGATTGCCACGAAAAAATAACCAATTCACTTGACCTACAGTTTCATTCAAATTACAGGTAACGGGAGTTCATGTACTGTGGTTATATTTTTTTTGGGGTACAAATTGCAGTTATCCTGGATTTCAGACTTTTGCCTATATTTTTGTCACTTAAGCTACACGCATACCAAAATACAGCACTGTGGAGTCACTGGTGTACCCTGTGAATTTTGTCAAGTTTAGTTTTTATCATGGCTAATAACTCAAAAACTATAAAGAATTTACGAAAAATAAAAACGGAGTTTAAATTTACTAATGAATACCTTTCATTTGACGTCACATTTGACTTGAACCTCAATATCTCAACAACCCCCCCACATTTTTAGCTCATTTAGTCCCACCAAAATTGTGTCATCACTCTCATCTATGTATTAAATTTCACGATGATCGGTCAACGTTACGAATGTTATCCTTGGACAAACATACATACATACATACAACGGCGATTTGTCGAAGTTGATTTAGAGATCTCGCTTCGCTCGATCAATTAACAACTGATTGTTACAGAAATATCTAGGTTTAAAGAATTAAATTTGATAATCCACTATGTACTGTACAAAAGTGGTTATGTTTACGGAAAAGCTTCTTCGTAATAACGGTATCATACGTCGCGTCGTATAACGCAATATGTAAGGGGTAACCCTCTTTATTAGTGATAATGGGGGTCATGAGAGCAACGGCTATTAGTTATGAGGATCCTGTGGGCTTTTAGACGCGTGGAAAGGTATATGCGGCTCGATAAAGTTTTATTATTTAAAATTCGTCGTTCTATTTATCAACTTGACCCTTGTAAAAATAATTCGTAAAGTATTCTAATCTGGTTTACATTAAAATAACTGTTTCTTTTTATTCAATTTTTGTATCAAGTCCGTTCGTGTTTAGAGTACTGTTCCAACTTGAAGCTCTGGAATTAATTGAGCCAAGAAGCTGATAGTCAACGATGACCTAGTTGATGTAAGGCTCCACATCCTGGAGCATCGACGAAAGGTTGCTAGCCTCTCGGTTTTCTATCGAGAAATTTCGGGGAGTTTGCGGCGGAACTTTTCAACCTGATCCCACCATCTCCGTTCCATTATCGGACAACCAGACGCTCTGCGGTGCGCCAGCGCTATATGGTAGAAATACCTTCCATTCACACAAAGCGGTTCTCTTCGACCTTTATTATGCGCATCGCCAAAGAGTGGAACGCCTTGCCAGAGTCTGTGTTTCCTGCTGATAGCTACAAACCTGGGTATATTTAAGTCGCGAGTGAATAGGTTTCTTCTAGGCAAGCGTGTACCATCGTAGACTGCATCGCTTACCATCAGGCAAGATCGTGATCAAACGCAATGTATAAAAAAAGATTTTAAAAGAAATATGTTATTAATTGTATATATTTTTTCTCATAAGAAATGTTTAAGCAAGATCTTTAGAAAATAAATAATTGATATTGATATTTTGACTTTGCTTCATCTCTTTTATGATTTCGAATTGGTATTACTTCTATTTTGTATCACAGCGAAATAATTAATCGAGCTAAGCGAGATCTCCAAATCAACTTGGGCAAATCAGTGTTGTATGTATGTATATTTGTTTGTCCGAGGATAACTTTCGAGGCGTTGATCCGATCATCGTGAAATTAGGTATATAGGTAGGTACTGACGGCACAATTTTAGTGTGACTAAATGAGAGAAAAATGTGGGGGAGTTGTTGAGATTTTAGGGCTCAAGAGGGGTAAAAAAATCTAAAAGGAACTTTCTAGTCAAATGACACATCTAATGAAATGTATTCTTTAGTACATTTTGATTCTATTTATATTTTTGGTTTATACGTTTTAGGCATAATAAAACCTGTACTTTGACAAAATTCACAGGGTACACCAGTGACCCCACAGTGCTGAAATTAGTTATGCGTGTATCTTTAGTGCCACAAATATAGGGAAAAGTCTGAAATCCAGAATAACTGCCATTTCTACCCCAAAAAAGTTTAACCAATTCACATGAACTACTGTTACCTGTAATTTGAATGAAACTGCGTAGGTCAAGTAAAATGGTTATCATTTCGTGACACTATTTTGTTTTTATGTGAGACTCGTGACAGTTCGAGGCGAACCACTAGTTATTTTTATTCCTATTTAAACCCTGGCGCAAAAAGTGGGGCACATACCTCGAAGAACTGACGGCTGTTAGGGCAGAAGGTTCTCGAGTCGAGGCCACCCACTGAAAAGAACAGTGTAGGACGTTCCCCTACTAGCTAGAAAGACGACCTGACAAAGGTTGGTAAAGATAAAGTTGATGATGATATATTTCTATGCAAAATTAGGAATATTATCAAACAATTACGACTTTTACCATTCACTTTTCAACCACTTTTAATTTTAAAGTCCTTTTTCCAATTTATTTTAGATTTTCTTTATATTTTTGTAAAAAGTTACTTGTTTTTTTTAATTTAAAAAGGAAAAATACTTAATATTGACTATTATGTACCTTTCAAGGTTTATAGGAAGTAGAGGTAGAAAGGTCACGGGACTGGACAAGGGTAGACAGGGTATGGCGGAAACGGAAGCGTCCTTGTGAATTGTACCGGGATCTTTTTCCTGTAAAATAAGCTCTGATTGATACCTTTCTTAATGGATATACTGTTTATGTTTCTCTGATATCTGTGAAAAATACTCCTTACATATCAGTTTTTAGTTTTTTTTATTTTTAAACCCCGAAGAAAAAAGAGGGTTGTATTATAACAACCCTCTTACGTTACACCTATGTGTGTGGCATCGTAGTTCCCAAACGGATGGACCGATTCGTATGCGGTTGTTTTTAATAGACAGCTAGTTAAACTGGGTTGGTTCTTAGCTAAGTGTGATGAAGACCAGCCCAGCCGATCTGAAGATATCAGCACTTTTTTTGATGAAGGAATTTCAGCTTTAAAATAGAAATTTAGATAGATAGATAATTTCTTTATTGCACACCATTGAATACAAACATATAAAAGAAAATACACTTTTAAACCATAGGTACAATGGGCGGCTTTATCGCTAAAAGCGATCTCTTCCAGGCAACCATTGGATGGACAGGATCTATATGAACAAATAAGGACGGCGGCGTAAGATATTATTAGAATCCCTAGAACAAGTATATTTTACAATATATAAAAAATACAGATAATATAAAATAAAATGCTTATTTATATCACATAATATAATCATAAAATTACATAAATATTAATATTAAGATACATAAAATATTTTGTCATACCTGCATACATAAATTATATAAATGTATAAATAAATAAATGACCTAGTGAGCGATGGATGATAGAATGTTTTGCATGACGAATTGAGACAGGTAGGGCATTCCAGAGTCCAGGTGAAGACGGGTTTTTTATGTGTCGGGGGTATTTTAAATTTATACTTGTTAATTATCTAGTCGCGTTTGGCTAAATACAATCTTGCCTAAGGGTAAGCGATGATGCAGTCTAAGATTAACCACGCCTGCCAAAAGAAATCTGTTCACTCGCGACTTAAAGACACTCTGGTTGTAATTAGCAGGAAACTCAGACTCAGATTATTGTTAAAAAATTATGTCGCATGACTCGTACACACTATTCACTATTTCTATACCTACAGGGTTCTTTTTTAACAAAGAAATTCGTAGGTCAAAATATATGAGGAAATGCTACATAAATATTGTTACGCCGAGGCTGTTACAGAATAAGTAATAGCACAGACCAATATAATTTAAATAGACTGACAAGATAATGTAACTCGATATTTGATTACCTACTAGGACGCGAGATGTTGCTAAGAGTTACAAATCGTTAAATATATGCCAACCTTTAGCTTACTACCGCTCATAATGGTACGAAGAAAAATAGATGGCGCTATTTCCAATTACACGTGCGCGATAATATTATTGCGACGTTGTGACCTCTACGTTGTGCGATGTTGCCGCTCTTCAGTTTCGTTAAATCTTTAGTCTCTAGCAATCTTTAGAGATTTGCGCACATTTTCTCAGAATTGCCAGAACATGAAAGTTTCCGTCAAAATAGGGATTTTTTTAGGAAAGGAAAGGATAGATATCTTTTATTCATTACATACGTCTATGATCGTACCATTATCACTTAAATGCGGAAATACCTACATATTTGTAAAATAAGAATACAATTATAGTGATGTACAGATAACTAGAACATTTTGTGAAAGAAAATAAAATTAATTTGTAAGTACCCGGCAAATGCATACCTACTACAAGATAATACGTTCTATTAATTTGAACTGGAAACATAACTACTAAAATAATGAACTCAATACGTACACAATATGTACATACGTTATATACAACAAAATATCGACTTACTAGTCGCGACTTTTGAGAAGTGAGGTTTGGCATGTTACAAAATTATACTTGAAAAAAACATAGCTCTGATCTCTGCGACATTTGTTAAACTGTCATTCCTAGGGTTGTTATGATACAGAAAAAATATCGATAGAAGCTTTGCAGTAAGACCAATTGTTGGACTTTTGAGGGCTCCACCAACCCGTAACGACTGCCATTAGATATTCGTATGGCAGCCAGGACCGACGGCTTAACGTGCTTTCCGAGGCACGACCAGACCAGTGTAAAAACCCAAAAAAAAAAATAGTGACGGCAAGCTTCCTTTAAACAAGTCTGCGTCTTTTAAGGACGCCGCCAGTTTTTTTAATATAGGTAATTCGCCCCGTGTATAATAATCATATGCATGGTTGCGAATCGCAGCGGCGTCAAAGTCGTCAATTTTTGTGACAGGAGCAGCCTTTCTTCTTTTTTTATTTGGCGTTGAAAGCTTTTTTTCCTCATCTTCAGTCAATACTGCGGTTGAAGATTCGCCATTATTTTCTTTACTGATGCGAATTACTGTCGCACGTCCAATGCCAAGAGCATCTGCAACTCTGTCACAAACTTTTGCCATGGGTAATAGCGGTCCACTTTTTTGGTTTTCTCGCTCAAAATATTCACGCAAGCGAATCACAAACTCACGACTTTGACTGTTCAAAACAGTTTTCTTCGTTCTCTTTAGCATTATGCCAACAAACAATGAAAACAAACAATAACAACAAAGAAACTAACAATAATAAATAAACTTAACAAATTAACAGCAATAGTAACAAAAACAAAGTGATGAAAACGGAAAACACGTGGCGTATACAAGGCGTTAGCACTCGTAATGAGGAGAATGGGTCATGTCAAACAAGATGGCGGCGCGTTGGCGCTATCTTGCGGAAGAAGACACGCCGCGGCCAAACTTCTCTCGAACCCCAAAGTTGTCGGAAGTAATGTTACGAGTAGGTTAGAATTTAGATTTTATTTACTTACTATTGTAAATAATGTTATTTTTTTAAATTAAATGATAAAGTAATTTTGAATTAAGTTTTATACAAAATATTGACAGTTTGTAGTCTATGGTCACGATGATTCATCGCTCATCACTATAATTAGCTCGGCATGCCCATAAAGTATGACATTGAGTGGTACGTTTTTCTGTAGGTACTGTTAAATTCAGAATTTCATAGGCGCGATTTTACTGACAGCTGTCCCAGAGATCAAGCTATGTATTTTCTAGTATAGGTACAAAAAGCGTGACTTTGCTTGCTTCCCGGCTGTCAATTTCAGTCAGTTCACGGTTCTCTTTCGTTCCCTTTGTTTCGGACCACAGAACATAAAAAACAATTTAATTAAAAAACAATTTAATTTAAAAAACATATTGTTTTTTGTGTTCTGTGTTGCGGACTTTGTGTTAATTTTGTGTTAAACGCCATCTAGGTAAAATCGATGTGCTACCTTTCCACGCCATCTGTGATTAAACATATGAAAGTGATAAATCATCAATTTAAAATAAAATCGTTAAATCTTATTTTATGAACAATATTACTTAATCTAAAAAATATTGAAATATTTTGGTGTGTTTTAGTGGAAGTTTATTTTTATTTGTTGGGTACAATGGCCGCTATGAAAGTTTCCAGGCTATGAGACAGCGCCATCTACAAATAATACGGGATTTTGAGCTTTTTGCGGGCTACGATTTCTTATATGGACATTGACAGTCTATGATATTACTAGTCTCTGGTAATAGTAATAAAGTAATAGTCGGCTTCTCGAAGTTATACCTACTGTGTCACAGAATAGGTAATACTTGGTATGGAATATACCTACATGCTACGTTTTTACCTACAGTTGCACAGAATAAGAAATAGTAGTCAGTCGAAATACCTACACTTTTATAGTCGCCGCTAGTGGAAACATCGAGAAACTTCGAGAGGTATGTACTAGGCGCGGTAAAAATAGTGCGTAGAGGCGCTCGAGGAGTTTGGCGATACGTGCGAACATTTCGGTGACTTTTAGTGGTTTATTGTGCTACCGTGTTGTGATTAAGTTCGTGTATTTATCATTTAAGTGTTGAATAAAAGTGTTATTTTGGTTAGATTGATTTTCATTATTTTATCCAGAACCAACAATATTATGGACAAAATAAAAAAAAAATATGTAAATAAATAAATATTTACAATTTTTTTTTATATTTGTTTCAGTGTAGGTAACCAGTCACAACTGATTTTATTAAAAAAATAAAGCTGTTTTACTTATTTTGAAATATATAACAATATATCCATACAGAAACAAATTCTAACTTTAAGATTTAGGATATTTTCCCTGTCTCTTTGTTCTATCTACCCTGTAAAAATGAAAAATCATAAACTTATTTATATTTTGATTTTAGAATAACTTACCTCAAAAGTCTTCATCGACGTCAAATTACGTAAAACCCCGTCATTTACAACTGACACCACAGAACACAAAAAAATAAAAAAAAGTAAATAGTCATCATGCTCGTTCTATTGTTTTTTATGTTTTGTGACTGACACCACTGCGCATCGCATTATTTCGGCAACATTCGTCATTGCTCGGCGACCGCACTTAACTTTACTTGCTCTGAAGGACAAATACGTATTGACAGTTCTACTATCCATCCAATAAAGTGACGTCTATTTTAAAATTTCATACGTCATTTAGCAGCATTGCCTGATTTACCAATACAGGGCATCTCAAGATGATTGATGACTTGATGAGTCTGGAAATGAACGCTTGCTGATGCTATTCTGAAGCTGGGGTGTTTAACATCTATTAATCGAAGATGCTTGGCAGGTCTGCAGGCCATGCAGGCCACCAGTGCTTGGTGGTAACTATAGCAGACTAATCAATCAGCGCAGTTGATCGAGCGAAGCGTGATTTTTAAATCGACTTGGGCAAATCGGCATTGTATGTACCTATGTATGTTTGTTTGTCCGAGGATAACTTTTGAAGCGTTTATCCGATGTTTGTGAAGGGTGGGGGGGGAGGTTTGTTGTTGAGATATCAGGGTTCAAGAAGGGTAAACTAACGTGGGACTACCCGGCCAAGTAGCACGTCCAATAACCCATTTTTTTGTTTTTCGTTTAAACCTTGTAGTTTTAAGTTATTAGCCATAATAAAAACTAAACTATTACAAAATTCACAGGGTACACCAGTGACCTCACAGTGCTGAAATTTGGTATGCGTGTAGCTTTAGTGACACAAATATAGGGAAAAGTTTGAAATTCAGCATAACTGCAATTTCTAAAATAGTAACCAATTTATATGAACTCCCATTACCAGTAGTTTAAATGAAACTGTAGGTCAAGTAGTTGGTTATATATTTCGTGGCAATATTTTGATATTCAAAGATTAGGTAGATACAAATAATATTTTTATGTTTAATGAAAAACTCGCGAAATCTCAGTTCGAGGCGAATCACTAGTTAGTCTTAATCCGAAAAAGAAATATCATGGTCAATATAAGCCCAAAGCGAACTAAGCGGCAGGTTTCTTCACAAGCAATAAACAAATTACAGACTATTTTAGTAGCGTTAAATGATCTACAGTTAAAGCTTTACGAGGCTTAGATGAAAACAATCTAACAAACATCGAAATTCATACAAGTGTTCGAGTAAGACTACACGACACTCACTTTGTGTTTATATATGTGTAGTACACACATAAACACACGCACACACACTCCAAATGCGATCAAGCAAACAAATAAATAAATAAATCTTTATTCATTTTTCATATTGCTGACATAACATAGACTTAACATAACATTAGGGATTAATATCTACTTATAGGTAAGATTTTATACATTGCCTGAACTAGGAAAACCTGTGTCTCAGGCGAAAAAGACTGGACTTGGGTAACTTATGAATGCTTAAATAAACAAAACTTAGAACCTATTTACATAATAAATAAAAATACCTAAATAAACTAAGTGCAAACATGGCAGGTTTACGTACTACACAACATTTAAAATCTTACTTTATTACGGTTAGTAGCTCCTCAGTTTCTTCGTAAGAGAGATTGGATAGAGCAGTCTGTAAGGCTCTTTTACAGTTTGAGAAATTCATTGAGTGGATGCTCAATTTACGATTTAGCCTGTTGTACAGCAATGGTCCTAGGAACATTATAAATCTGGATGCAAAAGCATGCTTTACTGGGGTGTTGTTAGTGCGGACGATATCTTTTTGTCTTTTGTTAGTACTTTCAGTGCTATAGGGAAATGTTCTGTCTTAAAACTATGTTGAGTATAAATAGCTGCCTAACTGTTAGCACTTTACATGACCTAAATAATAAGTTGGTTGGATAGAAAAAGGAACGAAATGTGGATATCTTAAGGATTGCTCGTTGCGCCCTTTCTGCGACTAATAAAAAGGTTTTACACGCTCCTCCCCAAGACGTTATACAGTAGGTAAACATTGTAGATCAAGGGGCATTTTTATCTTTAATTTCGATATTCTAAAGGTTGCCTGGAAGAGATCGCTTTCGCGATAAGGCCGCCCATTGTATTGCCTTATTTATTCTAGCCTAGTACTTATATTTGTATTATTTCTGTGTGTGCGGTAATTCAATAAAGAGTTATTATCTTATTTAAAAAAAATGTAATACTCAGTTCGTTTTCTTGTAAATTTAGTTTAAAATAGGTATGTAATAATTACTTAGGTGGGCTACTTTGCCGCATCAAGTTTATACACGTTTAGCATTACATAATGTAGATTCAATTTGGTTTAAGTTCAGTATTATGTTCATTAGTTTATAATATACGGCAATGTAACTGTGAATCCAAGTATTAATAAATAAAAAAATAAGGAAGCCATTCAAACAACGTAACAAATTAATACTACTCAACGAAACTATATGATTGATGTAAACACACAACACCATTTTAACAACATGAGACGATACAATGTAGGGACAATCACAACACGAAACGAAAACACTATCTCGAACGTGGACATAATGGACTTATCAATAAATGTCAACACTATCCGTTTTCGGAGGAATCCCGCAGAAAATTGAGCCGCTTTAACAAATGGTGTGCTATATTAGATTTCGGTCGGCGAACCCCAAAACCCAAGCACCTGAATGTCATTGTGCGAACGCTCGCCTACACAAAGAATTATCGGCAAAGATTTATCAAACTCTGCTCCGCGATTGGTAGTCAGATTGCTTGCTCTAAATCCTAAATGGAATATCGACGTCGACGATTGATGAATGTGGCTCCTCACTTTTTTTGAAGTATTACTTCTTTGATCATCGTTTTTTGGTTTTCTTTTTTTTTTTACCAATAATTACTTATTTTTGAGGAGTTTTTAAATATTGTATGAGGTAACCATAAATTAGCAAGATCTACGAAGAAATCTTGAAACTTTATTGTGTACATACGGCTACAAATCAAGCTATACAATTCCAGTATAAGCTGACCTCTCCTTCTACAAAAAGCCTACACAATGCGAGGTCAGCTTATACTGGACCGATATAGCTTGATGTGTAGCCGTGTGTACCACATAAATCCAACACTTAACTTAAGTGCCCATTTCGATTCCATTTACCCACAACGTACATACGTAATTCAATAACCTACGGCCGATATTGGACCTTTTTGGAGGTCAACTGGGCAAGCTATCACTTCTAAAAACAAAAATTGCTATTTGGGATAAAAACGTTTTTTTTTCTGAAATTTCCTATCCGTACGCGTACTAAAAAAACCAGCCAAGTGCGAGTCGAACTCGCGCACGAAGGGTTTGTACCATTAACTATAAAAACGGCAAAAACATCACGTTTGTTGTATGGGAGCCCCCATTAAATAAATAAATACTAAATAAAGTTTCACACAGCGCTATCTAGCCCCAAACTAAGCAGAGCTTGTATTATGGGAACCAGATATCTGATAGAATACTATATACTTTTTTTGTAAATATATAATAATTATATATAGAAAAACAACCAGACCCGGAACAAATATCTGTAGATCATGCAAACATTTGTTCCGCGGCGGGAATCGAACCCTCTACCTCCTGCGTCTCAGGCGGCTATTCGCCAACTGCGCCACGGAGGTCGTCAAATATTTGTTTTATTTTAATTTAATTCGTTATTTCAAAAGTGAATATATAACTAAATATTCTGTGAATATTTCAAGCGTCTACCTGTTGCCGTTATCAATATCGAACTAAAACCAGCAAAAAAATCACGTTTGTTGTAAGGGGCCCCCCCTTAAATATATATTTTATTCTGTTTTTGCTATAGCGGCAACAGAAATACATCATCGGTGAAAATTTAACGGTCTAACTATCACGGTTCATGAGATACAGCCTGGTGACAGACAGACAGACTGACAACGGAGCCTTAGTAATAGGGTGCCGTTTGACCCTTTGGGTACGGAACCCTAAAAAGTAATAAACATGAGTTCTACGAGATGAGTTTATTAAATTCAATTGAATTATTTTATTTCAGACTAACACAAAGTTAAATACAAAGGATGTTCATAGTCCATATTTAGTTGTAACAATAAAATAGTTTAAATAAATAGACACACAACAAATAACCTAAACATAAACAAAAAAGGAAACAACAAGGTAGACATTTTTAATATAACTATGGAGACACTAAACATGCGCAGTGTGCGTTTCTAACAGACGATACATTTTCAGAAACAACTTGGAGTCTATTAATCTGTGTTAATTGATCGAGCGAAACGAAATCTCCAACTCAACTTTGGCAAATCAACGATTTTTGTATGTATGTTTGTTTGTCTGAGGATAACATTCGAAGCGTTGATCCGATCTTCGTGAAATTTAGTATATAGGTAGTTACTAGTGACGGCACAATTCTGGTGTGACTAAATGAACTAAAAACGTATGTGGGGGGGGGGGGGGGGGTTGAGATATTAGGGTACCTATTGCGATCGAAGCTACTATGTGATCGCAAAACTGTCAAAAGTGGCAGTTGCGACTAGTTTTTGATTGCAACCCATTGCAACAAAAGTTAGCTGATCGGCCTACAGAAAGTAAAAAAATAACTAAAACGGGACTTCCCAGTCAAGTGGCACGTCTAATGAAAGGTCTTTATCACTACATTTTGACCCTGTTTTTATTTTTAGTGTAAACCTTATAGTTCTTTTAAGTTATTAGCCATAATATAAACTAAACTTTAATAAAATTCACAGGTACATCAGTGACCCCAAAGTGCTGTAATTTGCCTATGCGTGTAGCTTTAGTAACACATATATAGGCAAAAATCTTAAATCCAAAATAACTGTAAAAACTTATCAACTCACATGAGCTCCCGTTAAATGTAATTTGAATGAAACTGTAGATCGAGTAAGTTGGTTATGCATTTTGTGGCATTATTTTGATAGTCAAAAATTACAAATAATATATTTGTTTGTTTTTATGGAAACCTCGCGAGATCTCAGTTCGGGGCGAACCACTAGTTTTAATAATGCAATTGAAGTGACTTTGTGATATTGCAGATGAACGCTGACAAGGACGCACCTTAGGAAAGATACCTTCCGCGGTATCGTAGAGACGTCTGAGCGGTTTGTCGGATCTGCCGCGAGTGCCGGGCGAGTTCATGCGTGCACGTTCCATTTTCTATTGCACATGTGGAATTTTAAAATAGGTTCGCATCTCGGATTCGCACAAACAGACACGCACTGTATGAAGAGCCTTAGTGGTATCGTCAATCAAATCACATACCGTGGGGAACCACTGTAACATTGTAGTCTGTGGTTTTTATGGAACGGTGGATTTTTAATTAGAATTTCACAGTATCACACCATTGTTATCAACAGTTTGTGCCTCCCTAAGTTGGTGCCATCTATCACAAACCTGTGCTAATGGTCGAACCAATCGACGGCCCGCAACTTTAACTAAGTCATCTACTATCTCGATTCAGACAATATTGGTCTTGGTCGGTCTTACGCAAACCAGTAAATTGTAGTGTAGGTAGGGATTGCAATCCGGCCGGATCCGGCCGAATTTCAATCAATCCGGATAGATCTAACAAGGATAACTTAACTTTCTTTTTTCGTTCCAACATGGACCATTAATGAATTGTAAAAAAAAACTATACGTATACGAAATCGTGGTAGCTTTAGCTATTGCGCTACGAAGTGTTCGAACAATATCCCTCCAACTCTATGTAATGTTAGTACAGTTAATTTGTTTAGATTATGACTCAAATCTGATATTCTGTCAACACAGCTAAACCAACCGTAGTGGCTATTGCCACTACGGTTGGTTTAGCTGAAGCTCTCTCTCTCTCTATCTTTTCCTGGTCTCCATGTCTAGTCCAAATTATGCCAGTGAAATGTTTTTAAGTGTGATAGTTGGTTGTGATAGTTGTTATTGGATTAAAATAGTAGGTATTTAATAGTATGTATTTAATATGGTTTGCTTTGAATTTAACAATAGTAGTGTTTTTTTATGAAGGCTACCCTTGATCAGGATGTACGTGAGGTAATGTAAACTGGATTCAGCGGAAGACCAGCACTGCGGCATATTAACATGCCGTAGCATCATGCTGAGCTGATTACCTATTCATCACCACACAGAGCTTTTAAGTTTGTTAGTGCTTCGGTTAGATTTTATTGTTGTTCTGTTTTTTATTTGTCTTTCTTACTGTGTGGTTTTTTGAATAAAATGTTTCCTTTCTTTCTTTTTCTTTCAAATTAACTTTATTATGACTAATTTTAAAATAAGGATACAATTGAATTCTTAGTATCAATACAAATAAAAGCACAAATTAAAAGTCAAAACAATTACAGTCTCAAAAAACAGTGCCTTTATCTTTAACGTATCGTAACTGGTGGTTCAGTCTTCTTAGTTATATTTTAAAGATAAAGTAGACGTCAATATTATTGATCGAGTGAAGCGAGATCTCCAAATCAACTTGGGCAAATCGGCGTTGTAATTGTATGTATGTTTGTTTGTCCGAGGATAACTTTTGCAACATAATAATGCGATCCAGTATATTGATGCCGGATCCGGTTTTCCGTATTGCAATCCCTAAGTATAGGTCAGTCATTTGAGGGAGATTACTATTTGCCCCCCCCCCCCCCCCCCCCCCCCCGTCGCACAAACAACCCGAGACCAAGCCATATCTATTCTATTCGAGCAATTTATTCCAATTTATATCAAAAGTCGGCAATTCGGAAGTAATATTACTTATGTAAGGGTCAGTGTCCTTTTCGGAGAGTATTGTTGGTACTAGCGCGAGACCTGTTATTTAATAGAGAATGTTATAACATGAATTAATTTGTCGCTAAAAATACACAATAACATGGTCTATGATCATGTTATTGTGTCTAAATTTAAATTAAATAATGTACAGGGTACAAAAAATAAATAAATTTTATATATTTTTTATTTATTTATCAATTAAATTTTTTTCACAGTAATGTTTACAAATAGCATTTATGAACCACTAAGGTAAAATCGAGAATTGAATCGAGAACTATTTACATAATATTTTTTTTATACCACTAAGGAGGCAAACAGGCATACCTGTATTTCTCGCGCGAGGCCGACCCTTTAAAATTTTTAAAACGCCCTTTTAGTAGAAACCCATGCTGTTGCCCTAGGAAAACCTCGACAGGGAGACTATTCCACAAACGAAGTGTTCGCAGGAGGAAATTCCTCTGGAACTTCACAGTACGCGACCACATCGTCTCCAAGGTCTGTGGATGGATTCCCTGCCGATGGCGAGCGGTGCGATGATAAAAGGAACCTGGGGGCACTATAATATCAAACAACTCCTCAGAACACAACCCATTAAACAAACGGTAGAACACACAGAAAAAGGCAAAATCTCACATGACACTATTATATACATAAACTAGAGGTCACGTTTCTACAAACAGAAAAACACGCAAGCTGCGAGCAGCTCGCGCAGTTTTTCTGTTTGTAGAAGAAGCAATCAAAGAGGATATCGATAGTATTAAAATCTATCAAAGAGGATATCCAAGTATAAGAGGCAGTCAAAGACGATATTTAAGTAGAAGAAGCGATAAAAAAAGATATCGAAGTGGAGTTAGCAATCAAAGAGGCTTACAAAGTGAAATAAGCAATCAAAGACGATATCAAAATGGAAGAAGCAATCGAATGGGATAGTGAAGTTAAAGAACCAATCAAAGAGGATATCGAAGTGGAAAAATTAGTCAAAGACGATATCCAAGTGGAAGTAGCAATCCAAAAGGATGTCAAAGTGGAAGAAGCAATCAAAATAAAATGTCAGTGAAAGTAAACCAAAATCAAGAATAATATAAATTGTATTCATGTTAAAGGGTTGTAAATTCTGGACAGCTTATTTGCGTTTTGAACTAGATTGTATTCCCACTAGTCCCGTTAAAATTGTTCCGTGACGGGACTCCTAGGAATTTCCCAGAGGTTCCGTGGCACTTATGCCTACATTCCCGATCTGGATTTGTCTGAACAGTATTTCCAGTGGTCCCTCTATAATATTAGGTCCTTACATATAAAATTAGCGTTTGGTCGTACTTACCACTTTGATCTGAAACATTTCCTCTTTGGTTAAGAATTCCAAACTTAAATTTATAAATTCATTTAGCTGGTACATTTGAGTTTTGAAAATAGTCATTTATTTGTTTTTTTCTCATTATTTTTTTCATGGTCGTCGCATATTACCATACAATGGAAAACATGAAATATCGGTATATTTACGAGTACGAGTTCTACCGTGGCACCAGTGCTGCAAAAACAGCTCAAAGGATTAATGATGTGTACGGCGCTAGTGTCGCAAAATAAAGCACGGAACATTTTTGGTTTCAACGTTTTCGTTCTGGAAATTTCGACTTTCAGAATCAACCCCATGGACGGCCGAAGACCAAAGTGGAAAATGAAGAATTAAAGACTATTGTGGAAGTGGATCCATAACAAAGCACTTCAGAGATAGCTGCAAGCTTCGGGGTAAGTGATAAAACTGTATTTGCTTCAAGTGGATTAATCTACTTGAAGAAAATCGGGAAAGTAAAAAAAACTTGAACGATGGCTACCTCATGAATTGAGTGAATTGAACTTACAGACACGCGTCGACTGCTGTGTTACTTTGATCAACCGACACAATATTGAAGGGATTTTAAATCGAATCATTATTTGTCATGAAAAGTGGATACTGTACGATAATCGGAAGCGCTCGTTGCAATGGCTGAACTCTGGAGACCCAGCCAAATCCTGCCCTAAACGAAAATTGACTCAGAAAAAGTTACTTGTGAGTGTTTGGTGGACTAGCGCCGGTGTCGTTCACTACAGCTTTCTAAAATCTGGCCAAACGATTACGGCAGATATCTATTGTCAGCAACTGCAAACCATAAAGGAAGAACTAGCTGCTATACTACAGAGATTGGTCAATCGCTCTAGGCCACTGCTGCTTCACGACAACGCAAGACCACACACTGCACAACAAACAACCACTAAGTTAGATGAGCTACAGTTGGAATGTCTGCGACATCCACCGTACTCCCCGGACCTTGCTCCAACAGATTACCATTTTTTCCGGAATTCAACTCCGATGAGGCAATCCAAACCGCCTTCAAAGAGATTCTCGCCCCCATGGTTTCTTTAGTAAAGGGATCAATAAACTACCCATGAGATGGTAAAAGTGCATAGATAACAACGGTGCATACTTTGATTAAATAAATATATTTACAAAAAAACAATTGACTTTATATTCCTCCTGTACAAAACGCCAACTTCATATCTATGGACCTTCTATTTCCGTGGCACTTACGACAACATTATTGGCTCGGATTTGCTTGAATTTGTTTAATAAAAATGTTCGCGTTGTCTTCTTCATTATTCACGCTGAACTAGAACTGCCATACTATACCATTAATGCGCAAGTCGCGTCAGCAATCAATTATGTACGGAGGTTAATTGAAGGTAGCTGGGGTGGGTGATACTTTAACTTCGACACTTGAGAGGCGACTCCGGGTTACACGCCATTTTATTTACATAGGTACCTTCTGTGGAGTATCTCATGAAATTAGCACGGCATAGTTTCTGTTTATTACTTAGTTTAGTAAAAAGTTCGTAAGAATAATAAAAAAAGCATCCAAGTGCGAGTTAGACTCTCGCACTATTGGTTCTGTACCATTATCTGTAAAAACGGCAAAAAAAAACAACGTTTGTTGTTTGGGAGCCCCCCTTAAATATTAATTTTATTTTAATTTAATTATTTATTTTTTAAGTGAATAATATAACTCAATATTCTGTGAATATTTCAAGCGTCTCCCTGTTGCCGTTATCAATATCGAGCAAAAACAAGCAAAAAAAATCACGTTTGTTGTATGGTAGCACCCCTTAAATTTATATTTTATTCTGTTTCAGTAGGTATTAGTTGTTATATATAGCGGCAACAGAAATACATCATCTGTGAAAATTTCAACTGTCTAACTATCACGGTTCGTGAGATATAGACTGGTGACAGACGTCCGTTTTACGTAATAGGGTTCCGTTTTACCCTTTGAGTACGGAACCATAATAAGCATCGGTTACATTCAATGACTGCACAAAACAGCAATGAAAAAAGTTAGTTGTTTTGCTCGGCGAGAACAAAGTTCCTTTCATATTCTCTGCTTGAAAAATGCAAAAGTCTCGTAACTAGCATTTTTCGCTACAGCGCGAACAAAACACACTGTCTTCGCCTAGTGTGCATCACAATGCATAGAGCATCGGAGAGTTCAAACAGCGCTCAGATAGAGTCGCAAAGTATACGGAAGATTATTCTAACATCTGGCGTCATATAAAAATCTGAGGAGCTATTTGATCTCATCCCGTCGTTGAGATTTTTCCACCGCAGTTCTCGACAACGTAATAAAGCTCATCCACATATCATTGACAATTGGGTATCACGCACCACACGCTTCACGCGATCATTTCTACCCCATACTTGTAAGATGTGGAATGAGGACAATATGAGGTTTTCCCATTAGGCTACGACATGGCACGCTTCAAGAGAAATGTAAAGAGGTATCTACAGTGTAGGGAATGCATCGACAATACCCTGGGTGTTGCCGGTGTTAATAGCCGGTGACCGCTAACCATCAGGTGGGCCGTAAGTCTGTTCCCCCACAAATAACATAAAAAAAACTATTTATCAAATAAAAGATTTAATAAAAATACTTGCAAGAAAAAGTAGCTAGTTTTATTACATAATGCCTCATTGGCGTCGTTAGAAAAAACCATTTAAATATTAACGAGCACCAAAGGTTACATTATGCGAGCCTTGGATATTTTTTACGGATATTTTTTGTACAAAACTGAACTGTTCCGTTTCAGAACTTATATCTTATATATTGAAATAAAATCAAAATCACCGAAAAGTTACGCAGTTTTTAACATAGCGAAAACCGTCTTCGGATTGATTAGGTATTTTTTAAAGCTTAAGTTAATAAGTTCGTGCTCACAACTAAGATTCTTTTTAACCGATTTCAAAAAAGGAGAAGGTTCTCAATTCGACTGTTTTTTTTGTTATGTTTGTTACCACAGAATTTTCGCCTGGGTGAACCGATTTTAATAATCCTTTTTTTATTTGAAAGCTGATGCTTTCCGTGTGGTCTCATTTTCATTTGGTTTAGTTCTAACGATGGAATTCATGAGAAAACTATATATTAGGTTGGGGAAAAAGTTTCTTCGCATTTTTTAAGAAATTCAAAACATATTTTAATATAGTTTAGTTACATTTAACTAAAGTATGTAGGTACCATTTTGTTCGATAACTTTTTGCCATCTTGAAGGTAGGTTTCTGATCAAAATACCGCGACAAGTAGTTTTGGCAGTCCTCTCGTGATGTTAACCTTGTAACAGTTATATTTAGGTATTAAAGATAAATGAAACTAAATTTGATTTCAATACATATAATTATAGAATAAGAGAGATCGGTAGAGCGAGTAGGTTCGTAGATTCTATTTCCTATACATATGGCAAGATAAACAGAGGTTATATCAGAAATGGCTTGGTTTACGGTGAATCTATTACTTAAAGATTTACAGATTACAGATTTATAGATTATAGACTTTAGATTAAATATTTTACATTGAAGGTAGTATAGAAAGATGCTGCTTGGAGAGCTTAGATTATTAAGGCTTATGGCCTATAGTACAGCAGTTACACCTGGTTCAACAGACTTATCTTAGTTTAAGTTAGTGGGCGCCATCTGACATTAGCGTCAGAAAAGAAGAGAGAAGATTACTTGGGTTTGACCCGGATAAATTTATGGAATAAATACACCTCGTGTTGTTTTCGTCGAACGTCCCTGGCGGCTCGGAGAGATGTAGTGGAGTTGACCCGGGTGGTAGACCTCGTGGGCAGGCGTGGTCCCTGGTGTTTCTCAAGCAGCTAGCCGGACGCTTGGCGATCGAGCTCGTGGCAGTAGACTTGGTGTGAGAGCGTGGTCGGCCAACAGAGTGACGCAAGAATCACCACGCTTCTCGACGGCTCCGGTGTTCGGTTTTGACGCTGCGTCAAGGTGTGGATATTCAGCAGTAATCAGAGAGATCAGCAGCAAAGGCTGTGAATCGACTTCCCAACTTGGAAGTAGCACGAATTCACAATGAAAAGACAAAAGAATCACTGTCCAAAAATATAAGTTTGTAGTACGTAGATCAGAAGTTTCGCCGTTGAGTCCAGGCGTGGAAAGAGAATGACTACAGACGAAACTGCCTTTTTATACCCAATATAAAACTACCGGCGTTATTAATTATTAAAAACGAATTTGTTTCCAAAGCCTTCTAGAAAATCTGATGTAATCTTTTGGTGATACCATATAGAAAAAGTCTGACACTATCGATGTCATTCAAGATAAGGTTTGATGTTTACATCAGTTTTGTTTCAGTCATAGACACTGATTGAATTTTGTCTTATGTTATTTAATATTTTATTTATATTTTGTTTCTACTAAGAAAAGGATTATTTAATTTAGTAAATAAAGATGATTTAAATTATTAAAATAGATTATACATCCTTAAAAGTAAGTATTGAATTTTTACAAGGTGCATGCAACGCCATCTGCGGTAGACTTGGCGAACTGCGTTGAGAAGACGCTTGGACTTCGATATTTGAGAATCGAGTGTTTGGGCAGTGAGTACGCCGCCATACCGCTAGATGTTGTGGCATATTGTTTTTATATGAGTGTAATGGTGTATCGTATTATTGATTAAAAGTGTAATGTTTAGTTAAGTGAAGGATGTAACGCAACATAGAACTGTCACGTTACAACCTGACACTGCCTAAAGAATTCTGAAGAGACCGAAACTGGTGGAAATCTGAAAGTGCAAGGTCAGGACTATACGGCGGATGCATTAACACCTCCCAGCCAAACTCTCTTAATTTTTGCTGAGTGGCTAAAGATGTGTGATGTCTAGCGTTATCATGATGAAAAACCACACCCCTTCTGTTGATTAATTCCGGCCGCTTTCTCTCAACTTCTTGCTTAAATCTCATCAGTTGTTCGCAGTAGAGTTCAGAATCGATGGTCCTGCCTGGTGGTAACAGCTCATAATGAATAATACCCTTCCAATCCCACCACACACACAGCATCACCTTGTTATGAGTTAACCCGGGTTTCGCCACAGTCTGTGAAGCCTGACCGGCCTTTGACCACGACCTTTTTCGCACGTTCTTGTCGTACGTGATTCACTTTTCATCACCAGTTATCAGCTTCTTCAAAAATCGTTCGGTTTCATTACGTCGTAATAAAGAATCACAAATGAGTACACGGTTCATTAGGTTTCTTTCAGTGAGCTCGTGGGGTACCCAAATATCGAGCTTTTTGTGTACCCAGTTTTTTTTCAAATGCGCCAAAACTGTTTTGTGGTCAATTACCAGTTCTTCAGCTACGTCGTAACTACTGATATGCCGATCATGGTCCACTTTTTCAAAAATGGCATCAATTTTATCGGTAAAAGGCGACCAGAGCGACGTGCATCTTTGACATCAAAATTTCCGGATTGAAAACGCTTAAACCAAATTTCTGCTACTCTCACAGACACTGCACTAGGTCCATAAACATTGCAAATGTGTTTCGCGGCTTGCGTTGCATTTTTACCTTTTTTGTAGGTAGTAAAATTTTAAAATGTATCGACTTTCTTCATTATTTCAATTCACTTATCTTTAAAGTATTAAAAACAAAAATATATCATACATTTTCCTAATTTGAATTTGGAATTATTTTCTTTAAAATTTAAACTTTGAATGATACCAACATCAGCCAGATACAAAAAGTATAGCCAAAGAGATTTTATAACAAGTTCATACATACTATAATGCGAAAAGACTTTTTACTCAACCTATTACATATATCTTAAATTTGTTTAATTTTTATGTAATGTTATGTTTGTTAACTCAGAACTCCGTTATATATCAACCGATTAGAAAATTTGTTTTTATTTGAAAGGATATACTTTTAGATTGATCCCATGGAAATTTCATCAAAATTGGTAGAGTAGTTTAGTTTTTACTGTTATCTTAAGTCGGTTGTAGTTCTGTTTAAAAATTACTTGTTACCGTGGCAATCGGGAACCAGGTTCTGAACAATATTTGGCAAAAAAAATCCCGTAAAATGAGTCCACTATTCACCCACTTCACCAAAGTATAGAGAAAATGTTATTGCATATTTCAATTACAATATCTTTCAACACATAGTCACCGTGTTCCAAACTTTTTTCCCAACCGCGATGACAAGGCGTCTCTATTGTCGACACGCGAACTTTATTCAGTGTTCTACAATTTATATCGACGCGGCCGCCGCGTCATCTCTTGACCTAGAGCGGGCAACACCCTTTAGTTTTCTGACTATTTTCGTGCCGCGAACTAGACGAGATGCTGCGAGGAGTTGACTTATGAGATACGTTATTGTTTAAAAAAAGAAACAGATTATTTCGGTAACAAACTGAACAATCCTAGTATAGTAGTATGGTACTAATAGTAAGTAATTGGTGTTATGTACAATAATGAATTCATCTATTTATTTTATATTGGACTAGATTTAATAACGGAAATCAGCTTTCAGTATCCTAAATCTCGTAAGTTTAAGCTCTTTAAATTTCCGGTCGCATTACGATCTGTAGAGGCAGTATCACCATCTTTCAGAGTTAACGTCAAACGTTGCATTGACAGGCATCGGGATTAGATCGAAACTGGAATTGGACTGGAATGAATTGGAAACAGCGATTAGTTTTAAATAAATGTGTGACTTTTAAGACCGCGATAAGAAATTGGATATTCTCTTTAAATTACAAATAGATATAAAAATCGTATATAAATGGGCGGCTTTATAAAAAATAATAATAAAAAAAACGAGTATGCTTTAGAGCACACGACTGAATTAAAACTTCATTTTCTAAATATAAATTTATAAAATTGTTCAAGAACGAAATGAAATTACGAAAAACAATCAACAAATCTCCGTTCGCGTAACGCTAGCAAACTCAAACGAACTACTGACTGAGATATATATATATATGTATATATTACATGCACTGGCTATGAAAGGAAGAGATAAAGAAAATGTGCGCGCGCACTATTCTCTCTTGCTTCTACAGTGTGATACAATAGGCCTGCACTGTGTCTTAAGATATACGAAACGTAACTGGCTATGAGAGAAAAAGAGAAAGAAAATGTGTGCTCGCACCTCTCTGTCTCTCTCTCTTGCCCCCACAGTGATATACGTAACGTAATCTCTCACTTTCTATCTTAACTAACTTATATCTCCCCCTCAACTTCCGTTTGCCTCGTCCGATCACACTTTACGTAACGCTCTCGTCACGCATTCACCAGCTTACTCCCTAAGTCAAGCGTGCGTAAACAAGTTTTACTTCAAAAACTTTTAGTTATCTGGTTACCGTAGTACAGATTCGCTTAGTTTGGGGTTAGATAGTGCTACGTGAAATGTCCAGCATTATTTATTTTATTTTTATGCTAGACCTACAAATTGATTAATTGAAAGTTCTTTTTTGCACTAAAATTGATATATCTGTACATAGGCGTACCTAATGCTAGCAAGCATTCTCTTCCAGTTAACTTTTGCGTCATGTGTGAAATATATTTTGTAACAAATGTTTCTGCTCTCTATGCTAAAATGACATTTTACTCAGTTGTTCTGTAGTGAGAAACACAGTATTCCCAAAAAAGAACTAGCGATACGAAAAACGACCGCTTGCTACCAATATCGGCAATCGCTTTAAATAAAGCGGTGAAAATAAAATTTTCCATTCCTCTACAGCGTCTAGTTTCAACACATTTCAGATTTTGTAATCCTTATAAATTATCTCATCGTCAACATTTGCGGTGTCATCACAATTTTGGTAATTAATCATCACGAGCCGCTTTTTATACCAGAGATTTTTACAAAGTGATTTTTCCAGGTCATATCGATCATTTTAGTATGCAAATTTATAATGTGGATTACGAAATCTTAGATCTTATAAATCTCCTATTTATATCTCAAGCTGTTATTTTGAACCTTGTTAATTTTACTTAGATAACTAGTGATTTATTTCCATCATGAATATAAATACGGTATTTATCACGTAACGTTTTATCGAAGTTTCGACCGAAAATATTTCGATTTAATTCGTGAATTTTCATCAGGGTTATGTTGAACACAATGGGCGACCGACGACCGTTGATGCAACTCCCACCACTTCGACCTTCTACCCGCGTGCAGCAGAGGGCTCCGGCGCGTAGTGCGAGGCGAGACGGAGTGCGGAGCGGATCGCACTCGCCCCCATGAACGGTTCACGAATTTAACCGAAATATTGTCAGTCGAAACACCGATAAAACGGTACTTCATAAATTCCGTATTTATAATAATAATTGTTTTGTCTCATTTATATTCTGAGGATAATACTGTGGAACGCCTTATCTTTGACCTTAAGATCGTCCAAATCTCTTCTTATTTTCAAAGTCAAGGTATACAACCATTTCCGTTCGTTGCCTCGTAACTGCTAGTTAGTGTTTATGTTATTTATCCTCCATATGTGGTGTAGTTTATTTATATATTATTTGTATGTATTTAAATTTGATTATAGGTATGTAATATTTTATGGGTTCTGTTTATGTACGTTAAAGGTTGGTGGCGCCAGCCGTATTTAAACTGGCCAATGCCTTGGAAATATATATTCTACCTTACAAAACCTTACCTACCCACATGAAACTCCTACACCTCCGTCTTATGACTTTCGTTTATACTCCCCATCCAAAGGTTGTCTGGAAGAGATCGCCTTTATCGATAAGATATATTTCCATTGTTACTATATTTTTGTTGGGTGTACAATAAAGAGTATTTCATTCATTCGTTCAATACTAGATAAATGGGTGAGTTAGTGTCTAACCAGTTTGACAGCGGTCTAACCACTCATCATAGTGGGATCAGTGATCAGCCACCAAGCACTTGGAAATATTTTTGTCCTAGCCCTTCGACACTAACCGCCCGCGTCACAAATAAAGTTGCATTATCCTTGGAAGTAGTTACCGTGACCGTTTTCGTTTTGTTTCATACATTAATATGCAGCGCCCCTCACGACAACATTGACGTAATTTGCCAATTCATACTAAAGGCTCATATATATTTTCTAATATTATAATAGTAACATTCCGTAGCTCAAAAATGCGCTAGATCTGACGATGAAATTGTTAAGTTGGCAGCACTGACACCGACTGACCGTAAAATCTTCTGATCTATCTCAATAGAGTCGTGTTTCACAATTATGTTTTAGTGAAGGTACTGGTATAGTGTGAGTGAGTAAACGCTGATTAATAAATAATAGTATTCACAAATTGGTCCCCGACAAACTAAATGTATCCCAACGCTGCCTCTAGTCTTGATTTCACAAATACGGAGAAATAATATAGAAGGAAATTTCCCTTTGTTGCACTTTAAAATATATATTTCATATTTCACTATGGAATGAACCTTCCAGGAAACGTTTATTCTGCAATCTACTCGTATTTCCTCTCTCTACTATTTATTTCGTGCAAATCCTTTTACACATTGGAAGTGCACGATCTTTGTAAAATGATTACGATTTCCAGGATCGTTAGTTAGTTCACTTCTAGTTCTTTAGCCATTATTTTTTTACCACAACTATCAACTGACTTTTATCCCTCCGACACTTCTTACCAAAATTACTGTGGTACTTTCTTAACATCATCATTGCTATAATAAAAATTTCACCTTATCAAAATTAACTACAGGAAATTGTATTAGAAACAGCTACATTTCACAGCAAAATGGAAAATCCAGTTTATAAATAATTTATAGTATGCAGGCAGGCCTTCACATATTTATAACCAACTATGTAGGCAGTGTAGGGGTAAATAAGGTTTTACTTGACTTGTCGGTACATCACATAAAGTCAGAGAGTTTATAAACGGACACTTTCGGTTAAGTTTCTATAAGGTTACAGTGAATTTCGAATATTAAAAATTCGAATTTCGAAATATGAATATTTAGAAAATATAACGGGTATTATTTTTTGTGTTTTTTCTACCACAAGTTTATACTGTCAAGAAGAACCTCAGGAGAGGCTTTTCCTCTCTGTGATCTAACCCCCCCACTATCCCACACAGTGAATACATCCTCACACGTTCGAGACGATGCAGTCAAGCACCGTGAGGTACCAAAAGAATTTCCTCCCGCGAACATTTAATGGACCACATACCCAATGTAGAAATCCGACGTCGCACAAAGGTTGTGGACGTGGGTATGAAGATCGCAGGGCTGAAGTGGAGATGGGCTGGACACTTGGCTAGGAGGGATGACGGGCGTTGGACGAAGGGGATTACAGAGTGGTGGCCAAGGGATGCTCGTAGACCACCCGCCCGATGGTCGAATGACAGTGAAAGCGTAGCTGGGTATCATGGTTGTCAATGGATGAGACTCGCAAGTGACCAGAAAGAATGTTGTAATAAAGAGGATGCCTATACCCAACAGTGGGTGCAGACGGGCTGAGATGAATGAATTAATGAACATTTAATTTGTGAAATTGTCTTCCAAGATGAGATTTTCTCCATCAGGCGGGCCGTGAGCTTCGCCACCTTGGTGGTTTAAAAAAAACCCCATGTTGTGTTAAATATTGTATATGAAATGTCCTAAATCCTAAAATAATATGAGTCGTGTGTTAAGCCGTTTAAAAGAGGGTTGAGCGCTTTGCGGTCCATGCTTCATTTAGCATACGCAAGAATTATGACAGGCTTATTAAGATAACAAATTGGAAAGGATGCACAATAAAATGAATACATCGTTTTATTTGTGACTTGAACAATTCCCAGTTTTACATTTTGGTGTTTTTAGACCAATTTGCATAAGGCACCATCACCATGATCACGATCGTACAGGAAACGGGTTTTTAGTTTCAAATTCAAATAAATTATTTTAAAATAAATAATAAAAATAATTCTACAGTCGAATATTCTATGGAGATGTTCATATTGGGAGCTTTGTAGATATACCACCAACATATTTTGTTTAACCTAACCTCGTACTTCTTAATCTTGCTTAGAATTCATTCAAATCTCTTTAGCCCCAAAAATAGAATAGCGAAAAACTCACCAAAAGATATGAGGCCACTGTTGAGCATCGTCAGCTTGATGCTGTTGGGAATCGACACTAGGCTGGTCGTGCCTGACGTTCGCATATCCTTCTTCTTCTGCTTCTTCTCCAGGTCATACCTGGTAGTAGACCTGGAGCGATGCTTCCGCTGGCTAGTCGCCACGGACGTGCCGCGCTGTCCCGTTCTTGACGACATATTCACAAAACTTTCCACTAGTTTTATGTATCGGATGTACCGAAATTAATAGCACATTTTACGACACAACGCACGTCAATATAAGACAGAATTTGAAGCGACACTGATTAATAAAAACATATCAAAATCTATCACTAAAAATAATGAAGAATGGAAGTTTGAGTCGCGCGCGAGTGTTCATAGCCCGATCGTTTCAGTTCCGACGTCTTGGCACCTGCAACAACACATATACACATGTTAATTTAATATAGATATATATAAATATGTAAAGAGAAAACTATCGTACAGTAGAATAATATCAATCATGAATTTTATTAAAGTTTACTATAATCATCCGCGTTTTTGGAATAATAAATTAATTTAATGAAAGACATCCGCCATTTTAACCGGGATACAGACGCTCATAATAACGTCGTGAGCTTCCAAGTCGGTTGATAGTATATTTCGGTATTTTGTATATATTACGTGTTTGTTTTTTTTGTTTTAATTATTGTTTATTAGTTTTTTTTACTTTTTTTTCTTCTGATTCTCAGTTTTGTGTCTATTCATTTTAATTAGTTAGTAGTAGTTATTTTTAAATATGCTTTTCCTTTTGTTTCCTAGATGTTATTTCTGTTTTTCTGTGCGCACATAATTTACGTTTAAAGCCATATAAAATTGTTATTTTATTTAAGTTATATTTTTTTTGCTTATAATGTGTGCCTTATAAAATATAATAAAAAAAAATCCCTAACTGTATGTGCATTAAATTTTACTGAAATGGGTTTTATTTTTAGTAAAAAGATTGTCTAAGCGACACTATGCATGAAAATACCTTATAATTGGAAGAAACCCCTTAAAGTTGTTTGTATTTGTTTTCATAAATAAACAAAAAATTACCAATACATTACAAAATGTGTCTACACTGAATAACCTTCAACAGTTCAAAACAAATAAAATAAAGGAAGACAAGGTGCGAAGAGGGTTCGCTAAGACCGCACGCTGGAATCAGTGCGAGGCCGCTTATACCTTACGATATGACTCAATGAATTATTCCACGTATTCTGGCAACATTCTCAAATGAAGTAGGTATTTTATCTTATCACAACGGTAAGGAAAAAGTTTGGCCGTTAAATGTATTTTATATAGATTTTTTTCATATTTGGATGTTTTGCCTGTTATACATTTTGCACCGATACCAAAACCTATAAGTAAATCCTCTTTTTGTAATATCTTAAAAAAACACAAATCATTGATTTATGACAAGACTTTGGCTAGATACATTTGCCGGCTAATATTAAAATAAATAAATAAATATTACTGGACATTTCACACAGCGCTATCAAGCCCCAAACTAAGCAGAGCTTGTACTATGGGAACCAGATAACTGATAGAATACTACATATTTATAATATATACATAAATAACAAGACCTGGAACAAATATCTGTAAATCATGCAAACATTTTTTTCCGCGGCGGTACTCGAACCCGCTACCTCCTGCATCTCAGCTGACTAATCGCCCACTGCACCACGAAGGTCGTCAAATTATAAGTTTTGATCATAGCTCGATGCTAATCAATGCAATATAACTTTGCTGTAACGTTTTACATCCTATTACATTTAAATTCCAGTCACTGAAAATTATTACGTCATGACATCGTAATGAGCCCAAGAGTTGCCTAAAGTGAAAATTACGAGAATTGAGTAACGGTATAAGGCTATATTAGCATAAAGCAAATTGCGAAAGTGTTCATATTTTCAACGACTTCCGCAGAAATCCAAGAATGACGCCAACTTCTTCAGGTATTTTAATGGTGATTAAGAAAAGGAATGTCTTTATTATTCATAGCGAGAGTTCATAGAATTTTAAAACGGAAAGTTGTATGACCTGTGGTATACAATGCGGTTTTTACACAAACATTTTAGAACCGAAATGTACCGCCTGTCTACTGCAGAGTTTTTGCCTTTTGTATCTGACCCTTGCTTGACCTGACAGTGAAGTGAAAATTCTTAGCCTCTTTAGAAATGTGTTCTGTATTCATATATTCACCATTTCATAGTATTGGTGTTCTATTTGGTGTATGATTGAACATTGTCGTTGGTTCAATTCTTGGGTAGGTGTTAGGTTGCCAAAATGCCAAAAACCTGAATTTTATTTTATTTTCTTTTAACTTGTTTACGGTGGGGTACACGGTGCTGCGCCTCTCATCACGCCAGTGCGGGCAGTAGAACAGTTTGGACACCATGGATCACTATCGTGTACCAGGGCTAAAGGCTAAAGGTAAAACTGCCTGCGTTTATAGTTCGTAATGAGACCGTATAAAGGCTACATAAACTTATTAAGTCAATCAGTACACCAATTAACGTTTCTCGTCTGCCTTTCGTAAGGTTAATAATGCTATTTCGTGTCTGTCGAAGATATGCGCCATTTCAATAGTTTTATTGGTGTCCTAGCGTCGGATATCCAAATAAAATATGGGCTTTATGGTTTTCAGTTCATACAAAAAATCGCTTTTAGCTTTCCCGAATTTTTATATTTTGCCGGTCAGCATTTTCAATGTTTGTTCCCCTAAAAATCTTACTCGGCTTTAAAGAACATTGCAAAAAAAAATGCCATATATGTCTATGCGTTCTCAAGTGATGCGTTACTAACGTGCAACATTTAATTTTTATTATATAGATAAGATTTGACTGTATCCAGTTTTTGAGATACTTAGCTGTTATGCCTATGTGCCAGTAATTACAGGAACATACCATTACCATCTAACCGGAACACAGCAGCACAAGTACTGCTATTTCTAGTCTGTTAGTCTGTTCCAATAGGAAAAAAAACAATCGGATCTTCAGAAAACAGGATTAAAAGTTATTCAGTTACCCGACCAAGATACAACGAGCGAAAAGATTTAATCATTTTTCCGTTCTGTACTGGCATGAATATGAACGCGCTCAGTGGCACATAGAAACAAAGGAACTTTACTATAGAGAGTACCCGTTATTCTAATACAATTAATGTATTAACATAACCTTTATCGTATAAGCAAACCTGCCGACACTAAATGTTATATCTAAAGTGATATTCATAAGAATCATAAAAAAATCATAAAATTCTTTATTCGGAACATAAACAATGGTACAAATGATTTGAAAAACGATGATATCTGCAGAATTATTAAACTGTGTCGCAAATATCAATGCCCTCCTCCGGGAAATATTACAGTAGGTCCAAATCAAGGTGCATTAGTTACACACACAAAATGTTCGTGTATGTATATATTAATTAGTCTGTGCCTGTAAGTGTGTGTGTGTGTGTGTATGCACGAGGGTGTATTTGGGGATGCGTGTGTGTGATAATGTATTCAATTGATAGATATATATCAGTGTTTGAGTGTTTGATGTTGGGCTTTCATAGAAATTGTATAATAATTAGGCATCGAAGCAAAGTGTGCTCCGAGTTAGGGTGTTTATTTGGGTCAACGCATATGTGCGTCACGTACAAATCTCTAACCAAAGTCTAAAGACCGCTGTTATTTGTACTTTCATTTTATTTTCATGTGTAGTTTTTATAGTTATGATTTGTTATTTAGAGTTTCTGGCATGAATGCGAATGCGAATGCGAATACAGTTCTGTTCCAAAATATTATATTGGTTTACTATGTGGCAATCATTTATCCTTATTTGGTTTCGAATAACTAATTAATCACACTAATATTATAACTGCGAAAGTTTGGATGTGTGTTTGTTACTCAATCACGCTGTAACGGCTGAACCGATTTCGATGAAATTTGGTATATACGTAGATTATAATGGATCACCACATCGGCTACCATTTATCACATAAATCAGTTCCCATGGGATAAAAATGGGGTGTCAAGTCAAGTTGCAACAGCGAGTGTAGCTTTATTTCTAGGTTACCTACACATTTAGTAGTGTAACGCGTACGAAGTCGCGGGCAACAGCTAGTTATGCATAAACTGTTGACGCGATAGAAGAAGAAGAAGATCCTGTCTAAGAAATTTAAAAAAAAACATTGATCTTTAAAATAACTGCCCCAATTTTTAGAAAACAATGAAAAGACCGCCTTACAAAAGTACTCGTAGCGTAAATCCGTATTGAAATCGCTGCAGCCCTTTGGGAGCAATATCCCCGCACAGACAAAGGCTTGAAAGTAATAGCATCTCTCTTTTTCATCGGGGGATTTAAATAAATAGTAACACAACCGATAAACATGGAGAATTACGAACTAATTGGTAAACTTTCACGAGCACATAATTACCTATGTCAGAATTTGTTTACTAAACGATCCAAAAACGTTTGCTTTAAAATTGCGTGAAATATCACCTACTTTTCATTTTCCAAATGACGGATCTAGTAGTTTAAAAAAAGTGGCCAAGTGCGAGTTGGACTCGCCCATGAATGGTTCCGTAGCAGCAAGTAACATAATATAAAAGTTCTTGTAGTTCATTGTAACTTTTTTTATATTTGAGTTGATTAAATGAAAAGTAAATTGCGGTTTACGATTTATAACGTATTAAAAAAACTACTTACTAAATCTCGTTCAAACAAATTTTCGTTGGATGTTTGCATGGTAATGTATATCAGATATTTTTTTTAGTTTTAGCATTCCCTTATTTTAGAAGTTACAGGGGGGGGGGGGGGGGGGGGGGGCATTTTACCACTTTGGAAGTGTCTCTCGCGCAAACTATTCGGTTTAGAAAAAAAATATATTCTAAACCTCGATATCATTTTTGAAGACCTATCCTATCCAGTTTCAGTTCTAAGTATGGGGAACCCCCAAAATTTATTGTTTTTTTTCTATTTTTGGGTGATAATCTTAATGCGATTCACAGAATACATCTACTTACCAAGTTTCAACAGTTCTTATAGTTTCGGAAAAAAGTGGCTGTGACATACGGACGGACAGACAGACAGACATGACGAATCCATAAGGGTTCCGTTTTTTGCCATTTGGCTACGGAACCCTAAAAACATCTCCTAATGCTAATTACAGTACCTAATTTAATCTATTGAAATTCGCGTTTCCCTTTCATGCCTTCACAGATTGAGCACGTGGTTTAAGTAAGAGCCGGACGGATAGTTGCCTCAGTGGGATACGTGCCCCGGTTTTGAATACACTATTTTATGGACGTTAGTGGCGTTAGCGCTTTACTATAATTGTAAGTGTCCCTCCCGCAAGTCAGTTTCATGTAAACCGTCAGTTTAGGCGCATACGTTTCGTCCGTGCGAAAATCTTCCGTGGCGAATAGCAACACTGTCAATGAGTTTATACTGAGTATGTATGTATTACAGTAGGTATATGAAATAACAGTATACCTATAGGGGTTATTTTAATGAGCATAATAAATAAATTTGTGAAATGTTAACCATACAAATGTTAAATTTATTTTGGCATGTAAAAATAAACACTATTAAACTTATGTTGTGCTATTGCATAATGCTTGCCATCTAACCACACATACTGTATTGGTGGGCTCGAGATATCTCTAGTTGTCCCTTTCTAACCCTAAACCCGCAGCCATTTCCGATAGAGCTAACAAATCGGCTTTTATTTTTGGATTTTGATAAGAGTAGGCAGTAAGTTTTATATTGAATTAATCACCTAAACTTAGTCGATTTTCTTTAAAATTTGATAAAGCTAGTAGTTTTTTTATCGAGATGTCTAATTTTATGTTTTGAGTAACCGTTACTTGAATATCGTCGGTATATTACCAAACACTCTGTATAATGAATTAAGGTTATACTTTTTAATAAGTATATTAAGCAATATCTGGAATAACCAGATTAGGTACATACTTAAATGAAGTTAAAAGCTCGTTAAAACTTAGCGTCCAAATTAGTTGGAGACTGTATTTTGTCGGACAGACTTATGTATGAAGAGTCAGATATCGATATTTTCAGCTTCTAAATGCTCTCAGATACGTACCTAGGTACATTAAATGGTAGGCACCTATTAGTTAGCAATAAGATAGAGATATATCCGTCCAGCATAGTAAACCGAGGGCATCACAATGGGGAAAGGCGGGCACTATGCCAAAACTAATTGCCGGCGATACTATTTGCCAATAGATAGTACCCACTCAAAACAGAACATTGACACTGCAAGCGAAAATGAATCATAAATTCTTACGTACAATAACGAAAACTGAATACCAAAGTCGCTTTCAACTGTTTGTATACACAATGGAAAATACACCATAATAATTTTGAATTAGTGTTGAAAGTCCGAGTATTCAGCGATGGGCTGAAACTGATTCCCGGCTGTTGCCAGGAATCTTCTGACGTCACCGTGACGTATTGGAAGCGGAATTCTCATCGCAGACATTTTCTTATTTTCATGCAGCTGGGTCATTATTATTATGAGTGTTTTTATTATGAAAACTATAAACATTTTGTTTATTTTGAATGGAAGTATGACGTGCGGTATTTTTTACACTGAGTTTCCGCAAAGAAACCCCGCTAGAATATATTATATATGTATACTATATATGATTATGAAGTGTCTTATATAATATATAGCATATATCTTTCGTAATTTTGCCTTTATTTTAAGCTTATTCATCTCTGAATAAAAATAAATAAATAATACTGGGCATTTCATACAGCGCTATCTAGCCACAAACTAATTCTAGGTGTACTATGGGTACCACATAACTGATAGGCTACTTTACTTATTTTATTAAATATTTATTTTTTATCAAAGCATTGCCCCGTAGGTAACACACCCTAAGAACATGCCCTACGTCCATGTTGTGACATACAGGTGTAAATCCTTATCTTCCTGTAATTTCACCGGAGTCCTTTGAACGGAATTACAGCAATGCTGCTTGCCACCAGAAATAAGTATGGTAGTAGTAGCCTTTCACTAAGAGCTCTACTCATGCTACTACGATATTATTCTTGTGATTTAAACTAGTGGTTTGCCCCGAACTGAGATCTCGCGAGTCTCACATAAAAACATATTAATTGTACCTAATCTTTGATTATCAAAATAGTGCCACAAAACGCATAACCAACTAACTTGACCTACAGTTTCATTCAAATCACAGATAACGGGAGTTCAGGATATTGGTTGACGTTTTTGGGGTAGGAACTGCAGTTATTCTAGATTTCATTCTTTTCCCTATATTTATGTCACTAAAGCACGCATACCAAATTACAGCACTGTGAGGTGACTGGTGTATCCTGTGAATTACAGCACTGTGAGGTCACTGGTGTATCCTGTGAATTACAGCACTGTGAGGTCACTGGTGTATCCTGTGAATTTTGTCATGGTTTTGTTTTTATTATAGCTAATAACTTAAAAACTACAAAAACTAAGTAAAAATAAAAATGGGGTTCAAATATAATAATAAAGACCTTTCATTTGCCGCCCGTTTGACCTAATAGTGTCATTTTCATTTATTTTTACCCTACTATCTCAGCAGCACCCCATCATTTTTAGCTCATTTAGTCACACCAAAATTGTGTAATCACTATCTACCTATAAATCAAATTTCACGATGATCGATTAAACGACTCGAAAGTTATCTCGCTTCGCTCGAACAATTAATAAATGAACACGTACTGACTTTAAATTGTTCTAGAGAATTCCAAATTTGTAATCACGTAAAACAAGCATGAACTTCTATTTCAGTAGCACTCTAAACAAATTCATTCATATGGTATGAATCATGCTGTTTACTTTAGCATTCATTCATTCTTTGGAAACGTACGGGAATCACGTTATGATGGTATGTCCGCTTCCGGCGCGAGGTGTTTTGATTCCCGAGAAGTTTCTATGCTTGGCTGGGAATTAAAATGACACTTATTGCGACACAAACGTCCACAATGTCATTTGTCAACTTATCCCTCAAAACACCCTTCTACGGGAAATCATTCACTGTCGAAGCTGTGCGCCTGTGGAATGCTTTGCCTGTAGAAATTAAACGGGCTCCTTCGCAGCACTCTTTTAAGCTGAGATTAAAGCAGTATTACCTTAATGCCTAGCTTTCTTGTCATTTGAGTTATCTATTTATTTATTATTTATTTTAATTATCCCATTTTAGAAGTTAAGTAAAAATAATTGATTAAAGTTATTAGTTGAGTATATACCTATATAGTCTACCTTTAGGTGTTTATTTATGTAGATAGATAGATAGAAAACGCTATATTGTAAATCACACTTAAATAAAAAAAAATATAAAAAACAAATAACAATACACGCAGAAATACAAGTGGTGGTCTTATCGCTAAAAGCGATCTCTTCCAGACAACCTTTGGATGGACTGGATTTCACAAGAACGTTATAGGACGGTAGCTATTAATAAAAATAATTGAATATTGAATAAACAGTGTATTTACATAAGCAAAATAAATAATTACAAACAAATATATAAATAATTAATTAATTAAATAAGGTGCATAATATTTTATCATAAATATTCCATACTAATAATAAAAAAGGTATATTATATAAAATACTATAAGTAGTACATATAGGTGTACAATAGAAGGGTGAAATAAAAAACCAGGAGTAGCGTAACGATAGATGAGAAAATGAGAAATCAACATTGTAGTGCAGACAGATGTTTAAATAGAACTGTTTTAAAGATGGGAAGGGATTTGGCAGTTCTAATGTGTGGAGGAAGAGAGTTCCATAGACGGATAGCTTGTACAGTGAAGGATTTATCATAAAAGTTAGAAGAGTGTACAGGAGTTTTAAGTTGCAAGGTCTCAGAGGAGCGCAAGTCTCGAGGATTTGACTGATGAAGATACTCAAAGCGCTCTCTGAGATAAGAAGGACTAAAAGGGTGAAAGATTACACAGTACAAGAAAAAGAGAATATACGTATTCCTGCGGCAGCGAATGGGTAACCACTAGAGCTTGTTGCGAAAATCAGAGACGTGGTCATGTTTTCGCAGGTCAAAAATAAATCTAATACAGACATTCTGAAGGCGCTCTAGTTTATCGAGGTGTTTCTCGGTAAGATCCGGATAGCAGGCGTCAGCATAATCCAGAATAGGAAGTAGGAGGGATTGAGCCAGCGTAACCTTGGTAAATGTCGGCAGAAAATTTCGTAGCCTTCTCAACGAGGCGGCTGAAGCAAATATCTTCCGGCTTAATTCGGCGTGCTTATAGATAAGAACATGTTCTTACCCCCCCATGACATGTTCTTATCTATAAGCATGCCCACACACCATCAAACAGAATCGGAGGTAGACTGGGCCAGTTGATATTAGCGGCCATCTTGGAGCTACCAACAACAATGACCTGCGTTTTAGTTGGATTAACTTTGAGACCGTATGCTTTACTCCACGCGAAGATCTGAGTTAAATCAGTGTTAATAGCTTGGAAACCGACGTGTAGATTGTGGACCGGTGCTTGCGTATAAATCTGTAGGTCATCTGCATAAAGGTAGTTGGAAGAAGATATCGCTTGCCAGATTAAATTAATAAAAATAGCAAAGAGAAGAGGAGAAAGAACGCCGCCCTGAGGCACACCGGCAGTCAAATGACACCACGACGAATAATTGTCATCAACACGGATACGCTGCCGGCGCCCAAACAGGTAACTTTGAAACTAATCAATAGCCAATGGAGATATGTTAAGTGATCGGAGAACAGCCAGAAGAATGTCAAAATCAACATTATTGAAGGCGTTGCTAAAGTCTAGCAACGACAACACAGTCACTAGTCCATTGTCCATACCCTGACGAATGTCATCAGTGATTTTGGTCAAGGCCGTCGTAGTGCTATGACCACGGCGAAACCCGGATTGGAGAGGATTCATGAGGGAGTTTCTAGTAAGGAAAGTACTCAGTTGATGGTGGACTAAACGTTCTAGTACTTTGGAGAGAAATGGAAGGATAGATATTGGGCGAAATTCGGATAGCAAGGTGGGATTGGACTTTTTGGGCAAAGGAATTATCTGGGCATCCTTCCAGACTGATGGAAATTTTCCACTAGATATAGAGGTGATAAGGATGTGGGTAAGGACGTAGATGACTTCATCGAGTATGGGCACCAACATATTGCGACTAATATTGTCATTGCCGACTGCATTGCTGCATGCGATGTTATGGATGTCACGTTTCTCTTAACATCAGAATCCGAGAATTCATTAAAAAGAAAAGGAATGGGACTAGATGGAAGCGCAGAGAGGTTTTTTATAGTGACGGATTTTGTTGTTCCATCAATATTGGAAGAAGTTGAGAAATGTTTATTTAGTTTGTCTATATTTAAATCTTTAGGTAAGTTGTCGAGACGTGATTTACCAATCCCTAAAGTTCGCAGAAACTTCCAAACCTTGGATGGGTCATCATTATCAACAGATTTGTGAATGAAACGGCGCTGTGCATCCCTACACACCTTATTGCAGAGATTTCGACGCTCTACGTATTTGTTGTAGTTATCCTCGGTAGGACGACACTTATATTATTTCAGTCGTAAGCCATGGCGCTGGTAAGTGTTTTATTTTTACAGATTTTAGAGGGGCATGCTTGTCATACAGTTTGATAAGGGAATTATTAAATAAATTAATTTTGTCATCGACATTACTTGCACTAATCACATCAGCCCAGTCGATCTGCGAAGCATCTTCACGAAGACTCTCCAGATCCATGCCACTAAAGTTACGCTGTAGAATGATTTTGGGTTTTGCTTTTTGTTGACGAATTTTATAAGAGAGGAAAATCAAATCATGGTAAGAAAAGGCGTCCGCCGAGCATTAACCATGTTTATGAACATTGTTATAGGAAGATACTAGTATCAAATCCAGGATTATGTATTAGGATTATAAGTACAGTTTTTTATTAGATATTATTTCTCTTCATTTGTAATTATACTCTGTGCACCGCTGTCCATTACTGCTTCGCTCTTTACTTTCCATCCAAAAGAAATGGTTGCCTGGAAGAAATGGCTTTCAGCGATAAGACCGGCCATTGTACTATATTTAGCATTAATTAATTTTTTAAGTATTCCTGGTGTACAATAAAGCATTATTCTAATATATTCTTTGGGATGTTTGTATCATCTGTAGGGCCTGTGCAAACCGAATGCGTGTGAGTGGCGTCTGCGTGACGTGAGCGTGCACGCAGTTGAAACCATCAAACTTCATGGTGAGGCTTCCAACTTGATGGACACGTTGTAATGTACAATTCTATTGGAACGCGATCGCGCGAATAACTGATGCGATTACCGCACGTTCTTCTCATTTCACCGATAAAGATTTTAGTCGCACGATATCATCAAGCAACTGTCAGTTAGGACACCAATTCAATATCAGTATGTTTGATTGCAAGTTTGTACGAATAAAGTTTGTGCGAATCGCGGTCTACCTGCGTGGTGTTATGACGCGTTTCTACTCCAAGCAGGCGCGGCGGTCTGAAATCTTCCGTTCGCGTCGCGACAAAGACAGAAGACCGAGACAAGAGACTGAGACGGGAGACCGCGATCGTTACTTGTCTTTAGGCAATGTATAAGCATCAGTTAGCGAGCGAGACAGAGGCAGGAGACAGAGACGCGAGACCGGAAACTGCGAGACGGTTGCTGCCCCTGACCAGTAGTGTCTCGTGTCGCGCTCGAAAAGTACGTGTGTTTATTGTAAAAAAAAACTACTTTTTCTGAAAACACCCTCTGATATACGATGCACAACTAGACTCCTACAGAAATGAAAATTTCCATCGACAGACACTCCGATACTGAATGGATTGCAGCTTTGGTCTCGTCTCGACACACAGTACATGCAGAAGAGACAGAGACACTTGTCGCGGTCTCCTGTCTTTGTCGTGACGCAAACCGCTACCTTTAGAATTTCATACATTACAAGCGCTGTGTGCACAATCACGCTACGGACACGCCACGCGCTTGCATGCGGTTTGCGCGTGTAGATGGAAAAATGTCCTAATAAAGTTTTCTGGGAGCTTTTGAGCTCTCTGGGTCTGCCTTTTATATTACCAAACAAGGAAATCTATGGAAGCATCTGTTTAGTGAACGCCTTAAGTCTGGTATGATAACAATGATGTCTAATAGTTACACTGCAGTCCTTAAATCAGTTTTAAGACTGTCTACATGTATTCGGACGACCAGGGAGGATAAAAAAGAATAACCAGCCTTGCTTCTTGCCTGGCTTAGTTGCGGAAAAACAGGCGGCAAAATTTACGTTTCAAAGTGATCCTTGAGATTTTAATGAATAAATAAATATTGTCTATTGATGACGTTCAATACTTACTAGGCGAAAATGTATGAAACAGCAGATTTCTACACAGTCTTATGCTAGAAGAGTTAATAGGAAATTCATCTTAGATATAAAAATCTCGTATCACGGTTATAGTGGTAGCACTCCTTCGAAACGGGGCGACCGCTTTTAATATTTTTATTTTTTTATTTTGGGTAGGTATGAAAATAGGTCGTAAAGTATTTTTCACCCTCCTACCCCCATCCTCCATTCTTTAATCGCAATTTCAGTATTTTTGTATGAACAATATCCATATAATTTAACTATCGTTCATTGACGTGAAGTCATTTACATGAAGCGTCGCGTCACTTTGACATTTTATTCTGTATTTGATTTATTTGATAATTTTTATGGTAGAACAACGTTTGTGGGGTCAGCTAGTAGAGTAGATATATAAAAAATACTAATTCGCGCTGATTTTTAACTACTAACAATTATTGCCACGTTGCACAAAATAAATCAATCTGTACACAGGCGAATTTATTGCGAGAAAGCATTCCCTTCCAGTATATTTTTAAGAAAAAACAATTTTTTTTGGTTGTTAAATTCAAGATGGCTAATAACGGAAACTGTAACAGTTTGTTTTCATTTCGCCATGAATCGTCGGTCGGTTAGTACAAACAGAAGTCGTCATAACGTATTTTCCGTTCTCTCACAACCTATATTTTTATTCCACATCTCCATTGGAAATTTCCGTTACCTGATGCATATCTGTTGTTGTTATATATTAATACAGAATGATTCACGGCCACATATACTATTTTTGTTATTCCTATTTATTTTGAAGTTAAACTTCTTGTGGCGCGTTTGGAAAAAAAATATGTGAGTAAAATTTTTACGATGCGCGCGCAACTTCATCATATCGCTTTTTGGCTGTCGGTGTGACAGCCTAAAAGCGACATGAAGTTAGCTGATAACTGTCTTTCAAGTTTCCGTGAAAACTCATAACCATATTCAAAGTAGTTTTTTAGGGTTTCGTACTCAAAGGGTAAGAGGAAAAACGGGACCCTATTCCTAAGACTCCGCTGTCTGTAGTCCGTCTGTCGGTCTGTCTGTCCATCTGTCATGAGGCTGTATATCATGAACCGTGATAGTTATTCAGTTGAAATTTTCACAGATGATGTATTTCTGTTGCCTGTTGTGAAAAAATATTTAAGTGTGGCTCCCATACAGCAGACATGGTTTTTTTGCCGTTTTTATAGATAATGTTACGGAACCCTTCGTGCGTGAGTCCGACACGCACTTGGCCGGTTTTTTTTATTTATTCTATTACAAACAAAGAGTTATGGCGTACGGAATGAAATCTTTAGCTATTTTTGTTCTGTTACGCCAAAGAAGTATAACTTCTTACACGTACATAAGTACACACTAGACACACATGTTATTTTTAATAGATAGTGATAAAAATCGTAATTTTGAAGACTATATAGTGTGCTTGTGTATTTGTCCGACTTTAATGTGGGTTTAAAACAGTTTAAAACCTTTGAAATTAAGGGTCGTTCCTCGTGCTCCATCTAAATTCTCTAACTAGGTGGAACATAAATCTCGTAAAATGGGACAAAACTGATAGGTCAATTTCGTCTCATTTCGAAAGAATTGAGCAACAGTTTTGTTTAAATGAACAAATCGTTCGTAGTGATTTGAATAATTATAAATGTTGTGTTACTGCTCGGAAGATTCATATCTATACTAATTTAAAAAGAGGAAAGATTTGTTTGTTTGTATTGAATAGGCTCCGAAACTACTGGACCGATTTAAAAAATTATTTCTCTGTTGGGAAGCTACACTATCCTCGGGTGACATAAGCTACTTTTTACCCAATTGCACAGAAGGAGGATAATGTTTTTATTGAAATACTACGCGTACGAAGCTGCGGATTGGTCAGCTAGTACCTACTATTCTAGTGAAACACTACAGGACTATCTATTATTTACTAGAGGTATTGGGGGCAACTTATCTATATTTAGGTTTGACAGCACTTAAATTCAGTGCTATCCTTTTTTGTTTCACACAATCAGAGAGTAACAGTTGTTATCAGTGTCTCGTATAAAAAGTATTGATCTTATCTCGCGATACATGCAACTGGCGTTATACGTGCTGCGTGCACGCTCACGTCACGCTGGCGCCACGCACACGCATTCGGTTTGCACATACCTTTATTGGTATGTCTCTCGTGCCTAAACATCTGTATGAGGGTAGGCCTAAGAGATGTCACAGACAGAGAAGTTCAGGCAAAAACGATTCAAAAAATATTTACTTAAGTTATATGAGTATCGACACGCAAACTACCGACATACCTACTCACTAGTTCTTATATTTTTTTCACACCTCACAAATTATGTCACGTAAACCTCACCTCAAGCAGGTGATTAAATTCCTACAGCTGGGACGGGAGTAAAATTATACTGAATTTCATTATGCCCTCGCGGGCATAATGTGATTTGAATTTGGGACCTCATCTGTATTAAAATTTGAACCAAAGAGACCCACACAATAAGAACTTATTCGTAAATCGAACTAACCTCTGCACAGAATAGACCAATCTAGATTAGGTTTTTATTGTCTCGCAGAAAGTGTGAAAAGTAGAGTATTATTCTCGTGGATAACGCTGTCTGCATCTTGGGCGTGCTTAAATCCCTCTCTGCACTCAGGATCCTAGTAACTCCCTTGCTCCGCTCGTGAGTTTACTCTAGAATACTTCGTTAAATTCGGGATTCAATATAGCATTCATGACGCAAGACACTGCTTTATCCCCTTGTTTAATAACCTACTATTACTACTTATCCTTATTATTTTAAACTAAAGGGAGCAAAACAAATATTTTCTTTCTTCTTTCTTTATTTCTTTCTAAGAAGATTGAGTGATCCGTGAGTCACGCTGTATGCTTCTAAATAGGATATCGGCACTTACGACAACTGCTGACATAGGATTTAATATCAAAGATGTTACAAACGTAAGCGAAGTTGGCAGGTTCTAAACGATATGGGAAATTTAGGGAAATTTGTTAACTCTTTGTCGTACCAGAAGAGCTCTTTGTTGAAAGTTGTATAAATTAATTAAAATACATTTTTGATAAATAAAGGTTCTTATAAACTATGTTAGTAAATTAAAGTTAAAATTAAATTAAATTGTAGCGTATCACAAAGCTTAGGTATTTGGGAGGGTAGGTTACCTACACAGAACCCCAACTTTGTATACCCCAATGCTATAGAAAGTTGGAGAGATTTTTATTGAGTCACTCTTGTTGGCATCCCCGACCAACACAGATGGCAACATTGTTGTAAAATTAATTTATCTATGGAAGTTTAGACTTTTCTGGTCGCTCTCTACAGTCTGTGTAGAACTGTAAAACGCAACATTGTGAGAACTGTGTGCTCTAAAATAAAAAAGGTGTTCAATTGTGCTCAAAGTTTTTGATTATCGATCTCAACCTTCACGAATCAGCCCAACAACATCCAGCCAACAACATCCAGCCAACAACATCCAGCCAACAACATCCAGCCAACAACATCCAGCCAACAACATCCAGCCAACACACGCTTTAGGTATAAAACATGTCACTTTTTAACAAAATATAACTGACTTCAGATAACAGTAAAAACCAAACTACGCAACCGATTTCGATGAAATTTCTATGGAACCAATCTGAAAGTATATCCTTTCAAATAATAATAAATACATATTTCTAAATCGATTAATAAATCACGTAGTTCTGAGATAACAAACATAACACAACATAAAAATTAAACTAATTTAAGACTTCATGGATGCAATTGTTAGAACTAGACCAATTGGAAATGGAACCACACGGGAAGCACCAGCTTTTAATTAAAATCAGAATCATCAAAGTCGGTTCACCGAGTCGAACGTTCAGAGGTAACAAAGATAAAAAAAATACAGTCGAATTGAAAACGTCCTCCTTTTTTGAAGTCGGTTAAAATAACCTCATTTTATACCTAAAATAAGAGTGACTCAATAAAAATCTCTTAAACAGTGAGAAAATCAGTTTTTTGTTGCTCCTGTAACATTTGCCCATATGGACTTATGATTTTTGTTAATTAAGCCGACGATATGAAGATAGCCATGAACAGCACGCCTCGCTGAGTTGATAGTTCCAGTGAGTACTTGTAATTAAGTACCAAACCAAAGTTGTTCAAAGTAAGTAAGTAAAGTAACGTAAATCTTTATTAGGAACAATAATCTTAAGATTAATTACAAAAACAGAACGATGTTACCTGCATAAGTAATAATACTGTGTCGCAGATAGCAACGCCCTCCTCCACAACAAGGTGAGTTTGAGTTCCAGTTTAAGGTAGAAGCGTAGCTATAAGTAATAATACTGTGTCGCAGATAGCAACGCCCTCCTCCACAACAAGGTGAGTTTGAGTTCCAGTTTAAGGTAGAAGCGTAGCTATAAGTAATAATACTTTGTCGCAGATAGCAACGCCCTCCTCCACAACAAGGTGAGTTTGAGTTCCAGTTTAAGGTAGAAGCGTAGCTATAAGTAATAATACTGTGTCGCAGATAGCAACGCCCTCCTCCACAACAAGGTGAGTTTGAGTTCCAGTTTAAGGTAGAAGCGTAGCTATAAGTAATAATACTGTGTCGCAGATAGCAACGCCCTCCTCCACAACAAGGTGAGTTTGAGTTCCAGTTTAAGGTAGAAGCGTAGCTATAAGTAATAATACTGTGTCGCAGATAGCAACGCCCTCCTCCACAACAAGGTGAGTTTGAGTTCCAGTTTAAGGTAGAAGCGTAGCTATAAGTAATAATACTGTGTCGCAGATAGCAACGCCCTCCTCTACAACAAGGTGAGTTTGAGGTCCAGTTTAAGGTAGAAGCGTAGCTAAAAGTAATAATACTGTGTCGCAGATAGCAACGCCCTCCTCCACAACAAGGTGAGTTTGAGTTCCAGTTTAAGGTAGAAGCGTAGCTATAAGTAATAATACTGAGTCGCAGATAGCAACGCCCTCCTCCACAACAAGGTGAGTTTGAGTGCCAGTTTAAGGTAGAAGCGTAGCTATAAGTAATAATACTGTGTCGCAGATAGCAACGCCCTGCTCCACAACAAGGTGAGTTTGAGTTCCAGTTTAAGGTAGAAGCGTAGCTATAAGTAATAATACTGTGTCTCAGATAGCAACGCCCTCCTCCACAACAAGGTGAGTTTGAGTTCCAGTTTAAGGTAGAAGCGTAGCTATAAGTAATAATACTGTGTCGCAGATAGCAACGCCCTCCTCCACAACAAGGTGAGTTTGAGTTCCAGTTTAAGGTAGAAGCGTAGCTATAAGTAATAATACTGTGTCGCAGATAGCAACGCCCTCCTCCACAACAAGGTGAGTTTGAGTTCCAGTTTAAGGTAGAAGCGTAGCTATAAGTAATAATACTGTGTCGCAGATAGCAACGCCCTCCTCCACAACAAGGTGAGTTTGAGTTCCAGTTTAAGGTAGAAGCGTAGCTATAAGTAATAATACTGTGTCGCAGATTGCAACGCCCTCCTCTACAACAAGGTGAGTTTGAGTTCCAGTTTAAGGTAGAAGCGTAGCTAAAAGTAATAATACTGTGTCGCAGATAGCAACGCCCTCCTCCACAACAAGGTGAGTTTGAGTTCCAGTTTAAGGTAGAAGCGTAGCTATAAGTAATAATACTGTGTCGCAGATAGCAACGCCCTCCTCCACAACAAGGTGAGTTTGAGTTCCAGTTTAAGGTAGAAGCGTAGCTATAAGTAATAATACTGTGTCGCAGATAGCAACGCCCTCCTCCACAACAAGGTGAGTTTGAGTTTCAGTTTAAGGTAGAAGCGTAGCTATAAGTAATAATACTGTGTCGCAGATAGCAACGCCCTCCTCCACAACAAGGTGAGTTTGAGTTCCAGTTTAAGGTAGAAGCGTAGCTATAAGTAATAATACTGTGTCGCAGATAGCAACGCCCTCCTCCACAACAAGGTGAGTTTGAGTTCCAGTTTAAGGTAGAAGCGTAGCTATAAGTAATAATACTGTGTCGCAGATAGCAACGCCCTCCTCCACAACAAGGTGAGTTTGAGTTCCAGTTTAAAGTAGAAGCGTAGCTACGAGTATAAGTAAACAAGTGACAATATAAACTAAAGTTGTTCAAAGGTAAGTGTGTAGTACTAGTGAGTAGGTAAGTGTGTAGTACTAGTGAGTAGGTAAGTGTGTAGTACTATTGAGTAGGTAAGTGTGTAGTACTAGTGAGTAGGTAAGTGTGTAGTACTAGTGAGTAGGTAAGTGTGTAGTACTAGTGAGTAGGTAAGTGTGTAGTACTAGTGAGTAGGTAAGTGTGTAGTACTAGTGAGTAGGTAAGTGTGTAGTACTAGTGAGTAGGTAAGTGTGTAGTACTAGTGAGTAGGTAAGTGTGTAGTACTAGTGAGTAGGTAAGTGTGTAGTACTAGTGAGTAGGTAAGTGTGTTTCAGTTTATTAGAAAGGTTGTGGTAGGGACTGGCCACTTGACAGTTGTATAACAATGTAACTAGAGAGCCCACACTTATAGCGCTTAATCCATCTCTGTATGTACGAATGGAATGTATTTCATTGGATGAAAATTCCGAAAATACCAGTGTCAAATTTCGTAGTCTTTATAGCCTGCTATTTTAAATAATGTTTTCTATATTTGTAACTTAAATAGCTGCAAAATAGGATGTTCTAAGCCAAATGACGACCTCCGTGGCGCAGCGGGTGAATAGCCGGCTGAGACGCAGTAGGTAGTGGGTTTGATTCCCGCCGCGAAACAAATGTTTGCAAGATCTACAAAATATATTCGTTCGGGTCTGGATGTAATTCTACATCCGATATACGATTTTCTCAGGAACGGGTGGACCTAGCAATTTGAAATGTATACCAGATACTAAGGTCTAGAGTTTCTGTTCGGTGTATAAAAATCAAGGTCCTGAGTCAATACGATAAAAATATATGGGCAAATTTAGATTTTCGCCAAAACTTGTAAGAACCTAAATTTAGCTTAATTTTCAATATTTTTTTATTTTTTTGAATTGTTCTTTTACTTGTGCTGCTTGCTCTAAACCAAAAGTGACAATTCTAGATCAACCGGAAGTACCCTATAGGTTTTGGGACGAAAACCTATATGGTAGTTCCCGTTGACCTAGAATCACGAAATTTGGCAAAAAAAAACAAGGTCTTGTAGCACATATAAAGGAAAAATTCCAAAAAATAAAACAAAAATTTAAAATTAAAGGGTACATAGTTGACGCCAATTAATAAATTAATACAAGCTCTGCTTAGTTTGGGGCTAGATAGCACTGTGTGAAATGTCAAGAAATATTTAATATTTATTATTATTAATTAATATAGTCCTCTGAGTTGTATGGGCGCTCATGCAACTTAGAGGACTAGCTTAATCGGCACCAACCTCAAATAAGGTAAATAAATAAAATCGTGCTATTGAATAAAATAGATATTTAAGTGGGGCTCCCATACAACAGACATGATTTTTTTGCCGTTTTTATAAGTAGATAATAGCACGGAACCTTTCGTGCGCAAGTCCGACACGCACTTGGTTTTTGGTTTTTGTCAAAGAAAGTTTAAAAAAAAAATATTTTGACATTGCCTTGTCAATACATCTATAGAAATCTTATGTATGTTCACAAAAATATTAATTTTTTAAGAAAAATAGCGGTAATCATAATTTTAATACTAGAAATAAAGATGAACTCGCTGTTGCCCCTTGTAGACTCCATAAAGTTAGTAAATCGTTTAAAGGGCAATGTGTTCGCTTTTATAACAAACTCCCAAGTGATGTACAAAAATTGACAATTAACAAATTTCTAAAACGTAATTAAACAAAATCTTTGTAAAAAAGCCTACTATATAATATCCGATTATTTTAGATGATAGAGAAGCTTGGGATTGATATTGCTCCAACTCGTTCAAAATGTTACAATTTAGACGTAATTTATTTCCTGTATTGTTATGGATTCTAAAAGGATCATTAAAAAACAACCAGCCTTGTTTCTTGCTTTTCTTTCCTGGCTTGGTTGCGAAGAAACAGGCAGTCAAATTGACGTTTCAAAGTGATCCTTGTGATTTTAATGAATAAAAGGTTTTGACTTGACTTTGACTTGACTTGACTCTTTGTAAATGTATAGAAAGGAAACAGATTGTTAATTCTCCACAGAAACTTTTGTCTGAATTCAGCTCAAAGGCTATTAAAGGCAAAGTATATTAACAAAATAAGATAGGTAATTAAATACAAAGCAGTTTGGCGCCGGAATAATTGGCGAGCGACGGTGTTTTAGGGTGATTACCATTGAGATTGACTTCGGGAGGCAATAACTAACCCCCAAGCAGCTCGAACCAACTCCACACAGCAATATCAACCCTAAAGCGATACAATTAGGATCGTAATTCGATAGGGCTAGGTGATGATGAAAATGAATAAAATAATTTTAATAAACTATGCGCAGGAATAATTTGATGAAGTTCATCTTGGTGATATTATGTGAGTTAGATTAATTTTGTCCATAAGCAAATTATATTTCACAGATTAGAGATCATTTTAAATGGTTACTAAAATTTCAAAGACAACTTCATCTTACGTCTCAAACAAAATATAAGGGGTTTAAATATGAAATTGCCGTTTTAACATAGTGGCCATTTTGAATTAAAATGCAACCTGCATGGTGTGAGATTTAAAAGTGAAACTTTTTTACACGATAAGTTTATTATGCAAAATTAAAAAAAACTCGTGTGCCACGCGACTGAAGTAAAACTCGTGTGCCACGCGACTGAAGTAAAACTCGTGTGCCACGCGACTGAAGTAAACTCGTGTGCCACGCGACTGAAGTAAAACTCGTGTGCCATGCGACTGAAGTAAAACTTCTTTTTCAAAATATTACTTTACAAAATTGTTCAATTACAAAATTGCCCACACGTCTGTAGGTCGATCAGTCTATGTTCTTTCTGGACAGATGCAACTCGCACTCGCACATTAAATTTAAAAATATACGAAACGTAATGCACTTTTCGGAACGCATAACTTACTCCCCAAGTCAAGCGAGCGTAAAGAAGTTTTACTTCAATAAATACACCATAAACATAATTTGTCGTCAAAAGATGACATGTTCAAGTAAATTCAGATAACAAAACATATCACTCAGCGGTATGCTGTACTCAGTAACTCAACACACCGTTGAGTATTAACCTCTACTGAAGCGCTACGTCTCATGTTAAGCGCTAGGCAGACTACCGTTTTTATTATTTTATCGACATCAACACCATCATCATTCCGCATCAAAGGTACGGTTACGGAACTTTTATGTCTAAAATATATTAGGATTCATTCACATTCTGGAACTAAATTCAATTACTCTGCTGTAATTGAGTTTAGTTCCAGCGCTGGCCAAATTTATTTCGTCACTCTCGGGAAATACGCCGTCTTGAGACATGGCTTACTCTAGTGAGGCTTTTTGTAGAGGCCACTAGGTTAAATTTCTTGTAATCATTGCCGATAGGTAAGTTGGAATCATTTTACAAGGCTTTCTGTAGCGTTGGGTGCTCATTTCGTTAGTTCAAACCAACGATCATTACATTGTTTGAAATTGCAATAATACAAATCAATTTAATTTTTAAAAACAAATATTGTACCTAACCTACTATAAAACCGAACACAGACCAAAAGAGATAAGGACTTAGCCACATTTTTTAACACAATTTGTATAGTGGTCGGTTGTTTCCTACACTAGACTATATTGTATTGTATATTTGGATGTTTACTTCAAAATCCGTACTTAGATTACGAACGAACAGACAGAAGGATAGACTGGTGTAACTATAATGTTTCATGTACTATAGGTACTACTGAACCCTAATATAAAAATTCAATTTAAAGCTAGAACGAAAATAGAATTTGATTTGGAAGAAATGGAATTTAACATTTTAATTAGCTTTACGTTTCCACATTAAATACTATCTTAAAAATGCACTTTATTTTCACAAAAGATAAGATAAAATAACTCTTTATTGTACACCAAAGTAAAATACAGAACATAGTTCTTACAAATAGATTTAGTACAATGGGCGGTCTTATCGCTAAAAGCGATGTATCGACGCAAAATGTATCTAAGTAAAATATTTAGTCATAAAAACTACTCCCGTAGCAGTACAAAATCCTAAAATAAAAAGAAAACTTTGATTCATTAACAAGGTAACAGAGTAATGAACACCTTCACAAGATTAAATTGTACAAAGACTGGGTGATGTAAAATTTTCCTTTGAAAACCTCTAACATCGCCAGAGTCTTGTAACGAGCCCATAAAACTTGAGTTACAAAGTCCCTTGGCAAAGAAAAGGTAAAAGTAACGCACAGAACTCACCGACAAAATATACCTACTCAATTGTAGGTACGTAATGGTGAATTCATTTGATTATTAAATAAAATAATAAATAAAAATAATTTAATTTCAGATTACACAAATCCAAACATTGTTAGTTTATTACTTAAAGACTAGATTAGTAGGTACACAATAAAAAAAAATATTGTCTGTAAAGTCTGTTTACGGACGATAATTATACGTGATAACGAGAGAGATAGATGTGTCACAAGCCGAACGCATAGGCCGATCGTGCCTCTCTATCGCTTGTTCCGCGCTCTCGCTTGCACGCTCGGCTCAGGCGGAACGTGACAATGAGTCATGCTTTTTCGTGCGTGCAGCCGGCGTTCATCGTTTTATACGACGTAAAAATTAAATACAAAACACAAACATCAATCATTATGTACAACAGGGTGTTTTTGTAAACAGCCGATAAATTTTGAGGAACGGCCAAAACAATAATCTGTGATAATTTCAATGCAATAATAAAAATCCACTGTTCCATACATATGCCACTGTTTTAAGACGTCGCGACATGTAGATGTTTTTGCAGCGTCTACATGAATTCAAACTGTAACCTAATGTGACATATTATATTAACAGAACTAATATACAATTATTGACATGAGTATAAAATACATTTATATACAGTTGAACCCTCTAAATACCATTGCAAATGATAAATAATAAATAAATATTGTTGGACATTTCACACAGCGCTATCTAGCCTCAAACTAAGCAGAGCTTGTATGTATTATGGGAACCAGATAACTGATAGAATACTTAAATACTTTTTTTTGTGTGTACATACTTATATAAAACAACCAGACCCGGAACAAATATCTGTAGATCATGCAAACATTTGTTCCGCTGCGGGAATCGAACCCACTACCTTCTGTATCTCAGCCGGCTGTTCGCCCACTGCGCCACGGAAGTCGTCACGATAGATATGCACATTGCATAGCTCAACTGTACCAGATCACTAACAGATGGAATTCCCGAGACACTAGCTGCATTGCCCCGCTGAATTGCAATGCTGCCAGCCCTCAGATCACACGTCGCTTCGACCAGACGCGAACTGAATTGACTGAACTTGAATTTTGAAAACGCGATGGGCCCTGGTGTCTCCTGGACCCATGGTTCGATCCCAAATGGCTCAAATACGTAAGCTCTATCGAGACTTCCATATTTACGCCCCTTGGGATCTTTTGTTGAATTGCCGCCGCATTTTCGTCCCTAACTACTGTACCAGACAGATGAGATTGAGCAATGGCAGAAAAATTGTTTCTCTAACTTTGGCAGGCAGCACTTTGTACAATATGGTGCGCCCAACATGTGATTTTATAAGATTTTTGATTCTATCAACTGGTACGGTATTTCTAATGTAAGTAATCACACTAATATTATAAATGTAAAACTTTGGTTGTTTGTTTGTTACTCAATCACGTCGTAACGGTTGAACTGATTTCAATGAAATTTGGTATATATGTAGATCATAACCTGGATTACCATATAGGCTACTTTTCATCCCATAAATCAGGTCCCATGGGGTAAAAATGGGGTGTCAAGTTGCAAAAGTGAGTTTAGCTGTGTTTCTAGGTTACCTGCACATTTAGTAGTGTAACGCGTACGAAGTCAAGAGCGATAGCTAGTCTGTTATAAATTACTTGATCAACATGGCATAAGCCTTTCATGTAAACGAAATATACATTAATCATAATAAAAGGAAACGTACCTTTGTTTTAAAATTACAGGTACTTAGGTGAGTATATATAAAATGTAAATTCCAGGGTGAAACTCCATCAGGCGCACGTATATAAAATGGAAAAAGGGTACATTTAATTTGGCTCGTCACCCAAAAGGTCTTGGGAGCAGGCACATGACGTAAGAAATACCGTGGCTGTGCAATGACATGCAAATTGCAAATTGATGGAAGTTATAGAGGTATTGTGTTGCCCGTAGACTTAGGCTCGGGCTTGGCATCCGGGCTTGACAGGGACCGTTTTTTAACGGCCCCTGACCAATCCGTCGCACAACACTACACACGATACGAGGCCATGCGACTCCGATTTTTACCTGGAAGCAACCGGGACATGCTCCGGATTCGCAGTATCAGCATCGGGGAGACCCGTAGCCTTATTACCTAAGCCAAATTGATGTTGCGTCGCTATCGCTAGACATGCCATCCCTTTCACACGTGAGTACATACTATACGTGTGATAAGGATGGCCGGACTAGCGATAGCGACACAACAGCAATTTGGCTTAGGTAGTAAGGGGGCCGGATGCCATATAGTCCGAGCCTTACTGACTTGACGGCATAACGGTTGTTCCGACTGTGCTCTGCTCAACCGTGGTGCTTCATAGGTGCGATGCAAGACACTGCTATTCTTTTTTGACACGAATTCATTGATACATGTATTCAGGTAGATTATTGACAATTGGTTAACTATTGACTACTGGTGTCGACAGGTGGACTAAGGCCCTAGCAGAGTGGAGGCCGAGAACTGGGCATCGAAATAGGGGACGTCCACCAGCGAGATGGGTCGACGACATCCATAAGACCGTGGGTCGTACGTGGTTCAGACTGGCACGGGATCGGGAAGAATGGCTGGAACAAAGAGAGGCCTATGCCCAGCAGTGGGTCGACATGGGCTGAAAATGATGATGATGATGGTTAACTATTAATTATATTAAATAAGAAATTCATTCATAAAAAAACGAGTGTGCTTTAGAGCACACGACTGAAGTAAAACGAGTGTGCTTTAGAGCACACGACTGAAGTAAAACGAGTGTGCTTTAGAGCACACGACTGAAGTAAAACGAGTGTGCTTTAGAGCACACGACTGAAGTAAAACGAGTGTGCTTTAGAGCACACGACTGAAGTAAAACTAGTGTGCTTTAGAGCACACGACTGAAGTAAAACGAGTGTGCTTTAGAGCACACGACTGAAGTAAAACGAGTGTGCTTTAGAGCACACGACTGAAGTAAAACGAGTGTGCTTTAGAGCACACGACTGAAGTAAAACGAGTGTGCTTTAGAGCACACGACTGAAGTAAAACTTCTTTAGCTCCATCTATATGTATGATGTATATAATGTATATATTATGCAGTTTGTATAATTTAGGCTAGTTTGGGATAGGCGACAAATCAACTGGCTATGAAAGAAAGAGAAAGAAAATGTGTGCTCGAACCTCTCTCTCTCTCTCTCTTTTCCCTACAGTAGTATACGAAACGTAACTCTCTCTCTCTCTCTCTCTCTCTTTATATCTTCACTAGCTTATATCTCCCTCTCAACTTCCGTTCGCACTTTTCGTAACGCATTCACCAGCTTACTCCCCAATTCAAGGATACGTAAAGAAGTTTTACTTCAATAAAATATAAGTAGTAAATTGATAAATCCCTTAAATAGTTATTATATGTAAGTAATTATCTCGTTGTTACGCCAAATATTCATATTTTCATGTAGCAATACTTTCTACGAACTGGCAGCACTGCTAAACTCCCGTTGAAATCTTTTCATTACAAAAGAGACTTTTGACAAAAAGAGATTTATTTGTAATATAAATGTATATGTAATCTATGTATATGTAAATATGTACCCAGAAGCCTATGCAATTATAACGCAACCAAGTGTTGTATTGTGTCCCTACAGTTGGAATGAATGAGTATGAGAATCAGTTAGCGCCAAACAGCGTTCCCGCTGCTTTTACACGTCTAAAACTTATAAAACTTTATTACCCTTGATATTTTCCCGGAACGGAACTGTGTCTACAAACTATTCCTTTATAGTACAGATTTTTATCCATACAATGTTCCTGTCAACAAGGTTGTATTACCTTGAGAATAATAAACACGAAAATTCCTCCGAGTATGCGAACGTCGAACTTCTGCACATTATTCATTTACTGGTTGATTTATTAAATACGTGGCTAGGCTGCGCTAGGATTAGGGTTTCCACTTCTAATGGAATTTATTGAAGTAAAACTTTTTTACGCACGCTGGACTTGGGGAGCAAGCTGGTGAATGCGTTACGAAAAGTGTGATCGGGCGAGGCGAACGAAAGTTGAGAGGGAGATATAAGTTAGTGAAGAAAGAAAACAAAGAGACAGAGAGTTACGTTCGTAAATTATTGTAGGGGCAAGAGAGAGAGAGAGAGAGGTGCGAGCACACATTTTCTTTCTGTCTTCCTCTCATAGCCAGTGCATGAAATATATAAATATCTCACCCAGTAGCTCATTTGAGAGTTTGCTAGCGTTACGCGAACGGTGATTTCTTGATTATTATTCTGAACTTCATTTCGATCTTGAACAATTTTATAAATTAATATTTTGAAAAAGATGTTTTACTTTGGTTGTGTGGTCTAAAGCACACTCGTTTTTATGTTTGCGTGCATTTTCATGGAAACTCCTGAAATGCAGGTGAACTCTAGATACACTCGAACTTCAGTAAAAATATTATATACTAGCTTCCGCCGGCGGCTTCGCACGCGTTTGTCAACAAAAAGTAGCTTATGTGTTAATCCAGTTTATAATCTACGTAGTCAAGTTTGTAGTCAGGTTTATAGTCAAGTTTCATTAAAATCCATTCAGTAGTTTTTGCGTATAAGAGTAACAAACATCCATACAAACTTTTGCGTTTATAATATTAGTGGGATTTGTTTTAGCAATTGATAGATTTATAAATTTATTAGGTTGCCTTTCCACCGGAGATGTGCTATATTCCTTAGCTACGGATGTTGCATCGCATAACCCAACTATCCTATTAGTGTTTTTTTTCTCGCTCACCACTTTGCTTTTTCGCACAGCTCTAGTGGAAAGCCACCCTTAGGCTTGCTCATCACACATACCATCTTTGCTAGTCACCTTAATCTACAGGAATGAAATATACATGCAGGGTCAACTAAGCCGCAGGCTAGTAGGTAAGATGGAAAAGATATCACGGTATTACATACAGATACATTCTACTAGTCTTAATGGACGTAGTTAAATAAAAAGTTAAAAAAGGAAAAACAGGATAGACACAAGGCGAAAAGATCTTGAGACACCTCTTTGCCCAAGGTTGAATGTTGCCAAACATGGCTCGCGGTATCAAACTGTAAGACTCTTTAACGCACTGCCTACTGACATGAAAATTATCGACAGTCCTTTTAAATTGAAATCAAGACTAAAGGAGCTTTTCTTGAAAGGTTCATCATCATCATCATCATCAGCCGGAAGACGTCCACTGCTGAACATAGGCCTCCCCCTTAGATCGCCACAACGAGCGGTTGGTAGCCGTTTGCGCCCAACGGCTCCCCGCGATTCTTACTAGATCGTCGGTCCACCTTGTGGGGGGCCGGCCTACGCTGCGTCTTCCAGTCCGTGGTCTCCACTCGAAAACCTTTCTTCCCCAACGGTTATCGGTTCTACGAGCGATGTGGCCTGAAAGGGTGTTTCTATTCAATTAATAATTTTATGACTTGCAATAATATTGAATAGTCGATTTTATTTATTTTTTATATAGATTTGAGTTAATGGTCAATTAAATTAATTTGCGACATGTTTGTATTATTAATTCCTTAGTAATGTTATTCTAAATCATTTTTATTTTATATTCTTTGATGACTATTTTTCATTTGACTTTTCTTGACTTTTACTTGACATTATTATATTCAGGAAAGTAGATATTTGTTTTGTTTTATTTTATTATTTTTGGTATAATTGTGAAAATTTTAAAATATTGTAACTTGTAATTAGGATGTAATTTCAAACACGATTATATAATTGTTTATAAATAAATGAATGAAAAAATTAAAATGAGATACTCTACTCAATTGTTTATTGTATTCAACAATGTAATAATAATTGGTAATTGATAGTTACATGATCATTATGGACTCTGTTGGGCACAACTATATTTTGGAGAGAGGAGTACGTCATTGTTATTGACGGTTATATTTATTATAAAACGAAAACATTCAAATCTAATGTCAAAGTATCTAAAATGTATCATATTCGTCAGTTGTATAGCAGGTTTTAGTAGTTAGTAAGTATTTTAGTTGAATTATAAATGTTATGATATGTAGTAGTCTCATATTTGTTTTTTGGATCACCACATACACTTATTCCTCACGAATGAACGTACTGTAAAAAAAATCTGAGAATGTTAGCCATGAAGAAAAATGCTGTCTATTTGTGTAGACAAGCTTTTCCTGGCAAAATTCCTCAGAAATGCAAAAGATTAGAGATAAGATAAATATTACAATCTTTTCCTGACAGCCCTACGCGCGCCGGACGTCGTGACACGCCACGTTCCATCTCCGTTCACGTCGCGGGGTAAAAAATGTGTTTTTCTCAACAAGGAGAATGCGAATAGAACATGTTCAAAGTAATTTATGAATGTTGCTCTATTGAAGAGTAGAATTTTCAATTGTAGTTTTTAAACTTTCGCGATCTCTGTACATAATTACTAATATTATAATAGTCCGCCCGCGACCACTGTTGTTGCAACACTGTCGAAATGTCGGAGTAATAAATAAAAGGTAATCCGTTAGATATTAGTAATTATGAATTGTCAATTTTGAGCACGAAAAACTACTATCTGACTGCTAATTTGGATTCAGAGCCAAAAAATCCACCGAACAAGCAGTCTCTGCCCTCACAGAATATGTCGTCAGTAATCTGTGCAACAACAATAAATGTATAGGTATATTCCTAGACATGGCAAAGGCATTTGACACTGTCTCTATCCCTCTCCTCTTGGCTAAACTAGAACGTATTGGAATAACACATACATCTCTAAAACTTCTTGAAAGCTACCTTTCGAATAGAACCCAGGCTGTTATCATTGAAGATGTAATGAGTAGCAACGAAACAGTATCCTACGGAGTCCCCCAGGGTAGCATCCTAGGTCCCAGTGTCTTCCTTATATATCAACTAGCTGTTCCAATCTTTAAAGGTGAGTCGTGGGAACAAGCTTGACTACATGCTGAACTAGGTCTTCATAATGTAATTATGTAGCTCCAAAAATACTTGTTTGTTCTCTGTTTTGCTAAAACAAAATTCATCCCTTTTGACATCCTACCAAGTAGCAAACCCGATAGTAGTATCATTAAAATTCATTCCCATACTTGCAGTTCGTTTCCTAAGCTATCATATGTGACTATCAATGTCTTGATGAAGTAAATAGCATAAAATATTTAGGCATAAAAATAGATAGTCAACTAACGTGGATGCCATAAAATGACTCAGTTGCTGCACGATTGCGGAAATTAGTTTGGATTTTCAAGAACCTTCGTCATGTCGCCTCTGAAGACCTATTAAATCAGTCTATTATTGTCTTTGTCAGTCGGTTTTTAGCTATAACATTTCAGTATGGGGAGAAGCATGCAAATCCAACTTATTAAAAGTGGAAAGAACACAGCGATTCCCCGGAAGCGGATGCAGATGTTCAAATTGATTCAGCCAATATTCAATGCTCTGAGATTCAGTGACAATTACCTGTTACAACCTCAAATAAAATGCCTATTAACTCATCGTTGCGCGAGTCGCCCAAGTATCTTAATTCCTTAGTGTGGCAGCCAACAGAAAGAACATAAAAAACGCAACATTATATATACAGATGAATACACTACAAAAGGGCGTTTTAAAAATGTTGAAGGATCGGCAACGCATTTGTAATAGTTGCTACAAATGTCTAAAGGCTACGGTTACTGCTTATCATCTAGTAGGCAGTATGCTTGTTTGGCAAATTAGATATATAAAAAACTAACCCATGGAGGTGTCACGATTCATTAAAGTTAAAGACGATGTAGGTCTTTCCCAAAGTGCGCCAGCGAGCCCAATCTTCAACTCTTCTTATTCAGTCATTACCTATATTATTTATTTTTAACCTGTGTTGTCCCACTGCAGGGCAAAGGCCTTTCTCCCTTATTTCCGGTTTTTGCCTTCCCCTGCTGTAGTGGGCCAGTCTGGTAAATGCACATCCAAGTCGTCACGCCATCACCGTGGTGGTCTGCCGCGTGGGCGTAGTGCGTTAGGGACCCAATCAGATATTATCTTTGCCCATAGATCTTCAGGCACGCGGCAGACGTGGCCGGCCAATCCCACTTGACCTGTGCTGATTTTTTGTGACATCCAGAATCTTTGTTTGCAAGCGCAGTACGGAGTTCCGTATTCGTTACCTATAGCGCGCAGATTATCGCTCCATCTAACCGGCAGGCGTCCAAAAATAAGGGTGCCTGTGTCTAGCCGTGGTCTCCATTCTGAGTCCTTCGTCTAGCAATCAACTGCTATAGGTTGTTAGATGAGAATACGAAAGAGATACTTGTGCGAGACTGAACTTTTTAAAAGCTTTAATTATGGGCCACGGTACCATATCTAAATTTACAGCTGAACAGAAAGTTAGTATCACTCCTGCTTGCTGCTAGTAACCACTAGTGTCATCTTTGCCATAAGGGCACATGGGGCACGAGTCGTAAATAAAAAAAATATCGTAAATATTTCTTGTTGAATATAAATCAGAAACCAATATTACAAAAACATTGTTCGATTTGTAAAAACAAACGTATAAAGTCACTGGATAAAAGTACGTACCCACCTTCTAATGATTTCATTCACAACTTTCTTACTTTCTAAAGGCACTTGTCTCACCGCCGCCGATGAGCAAGAAGCGAGTAGAGCTAGAAACTAGAAACGAGTCGGCGAGCATCGAGAAGCGTGTGTAGTTCCTATAGTTGTTGTAGTCGCTGCGACAAAATAGTGGATAGCGAGTTCTCTACTAATATGAGATCAACTATTAATATACGTGTCTCTGTTACTGACACGGAATCTATATCTTTTGTTCGTTTCTTGAGCGAGAAAATAGTTGATACGTAATCGCTTACTCGCCAGCGGTGAGACAAGTGCCAAAAGGGCCCCAAACTATGTCTGCCTGAGGGCCCCTGCATGGCCTAAGACGGTCCTGGTAGCCACTATTGGTTGCAACTATAGGGATCATGTTATTGTCTAAATCCTTGACACCAGATACAACCGGTTACATCATTTACCCAGCTAATGCTGCAACTTATCACTTGTCCCTTTAGAAACCATCTTCAAAGTTGATAAAATGTGTATATTTCACGTGGTAGGGGCGCGCATTTAACTTGGAACTTAAATGTCAAGTTTATACTCATTGACTTGAACGACATTTCTCTGTCAGCTGACAACCCTAGCCACAGTACAACTTGGGAAAAACTAATTTCAGTGGGCAGCGACGCGAAAACCCAGAGTAATCCATCAAAAAGCTCTATACCGTCCATTGGCGAACTGTTCTATACAACTTTAATAGTGCTTAAGTAGGTAAGCCACTTATAATAGATGAATAGTTTTGCCTTATAACATATTTGGTAACTTCTTCGTACTTTGATTATTTCGATCTAGATGAAGCTGTTGTACAAAATTCAAAACTAAGTCCCACTTGCACATCATATTTAGCGACTAAACATGTTTAAATTTGACGAATTTGTATGATTTGACAACTCCGTTGCGCTAGCTGCTCTTATTATTCTAATGTAACGCCATGTCTAAAATTGTACAAAGTAATAGTTAATAGTTATTATTCTTTGATAATGGTATCTAAAGTATGTACATAATGACTATGACTTCTGTAATATGTATGTTTTAATATCTGAAGAAAACTTTATCAATTCGTTAGTTAAATGGAAATGACTACACGACATTTAACAGACTCTTTACTGCTGCCAAAGCAGAAATGTCAATTACCTCGTAAACTACAAGTAAGGGGATTTTGATAAATGGGACTTTTGTTTCATTGATCAAAAGAACTTTTGATTGATTGATTGATTGAAAATACTTTATTGCACTTATAAAACTAGTACAAAGGCGAACTTAATGCTAAAGAGCATTCTCTTCCAGATAACCTTTGTGTATTGTAGACAAAGATGTGTAGGTAGTGCACAGAAAAGGTAAAAAAGAAAATTTGCACAGGACTAATAAATATAGCATAATATAGGTACATACTACTTAAATAAACCTACTTAAATACTTTATATGATAGACTAAACTATACCAATATCGAATTAAAATACATACATAACAATAGAAGAGAAGTGTTATGGAAATATTAAGTTGCTCATTTTTGGTCGGTTTAACCGAGAAGGTGCCTATAGATTCTCAATCTGAATGCTTCCACTGAAGTAGCCTCGAAATAGTTTGGTGGCATATTATTCCAGAGACGAGTAGCGGTTATGGTGTAAGAGTCAGAGTAAGTAGCCGTGTTATGCTGTGGAGTAATTAGTTGGAAACGACGAGACGATCGCACATGTCTGTCCTCAGTTGATACGGATGCAAATCGCTCTCTGAGGTAGCTGGGAGATAGAGGGTTGCGAAGAATATTATATAAGAGGGATAGCATGTGCGCATCTCGACGAGCTCTGATGTCAAGCCATTTTAGCTGCTGACGAAATACCGAGACATGATCATATTTTCGTAGGCCGTAGATATAGCGAATGCAAAGATTCTGCAGACGCTCCAACCTGTTCAGTTGCTCTTCCGTAGCATCGGGATAGCATACATCTGCATAATCTAGGATGGGTAAGAGTAACGCATTAACCAGTGTGGACCTCGTAGATTGGGGCAAGAAATTTTTTAGGCTTTTACTTTTGTTGAGTAACTTACCTTAAATATCTGTGGTTTCATCTAATAAAAGAGATGACGCAGAAGACTTGTTTGGCTCTATTTGGCTAATACAATTTAGAAGTCAAACAGCCATTGACACAAAAGACGAAGAAAGAGATAGAGTGGCAGACAGCCCCCAGCTTCCATCACTTTGCATCGAGACCTCGAGGCGAGCGGGCATGTCGTTGTTCAAACCCCCCCCCCCCCCCCCCCCCCCCCCGCCACTGTGCTATACATTTAAACCTAATAAATAAACTTGTGCTTGTTTTATGTTCCAGGAAATTGCAGTAACCCTTACAAGATAGTATCGGTTGTGAGCTCTCAACAATCTAACCATCTATGAAATGTATCACCGCGTTCGGGGAGCTAAAAGATAGGTTTTCGATACGATCTAGATTCGTATTAAACTGTTGGAATTTAAACTTATTCCGCCAACGCGAGACCACAGCGAGCAAGAATTTAATGTCAATGTGTGCTCCCCTGCTCACATATTGTAGACACTGGAATTTTACTTAGGTATTTGAATTTGTTCTTAGCTACTCTAAACTTCTAGGCGGTAGTTAAGGGATTACCTCGACGGATGGTAAGGGATGGTGTGGTCGAAGATGGAGATAATCATCATCATCATCATCATAAGAGCGACTGATCTCGTGCGGCCTACACCCAACGGCTCTCAGCAAGCTTTCATCTTTCCATCTAGCAGAGGGCCGTCTTACGCTGCGCTTCCTAGTGCGTGGTCTCGACTCTAAAACCTTTCTGCCCCAACGGCCGTCAGTTCTTCGAGGTATGCGCCTCGCCCACTGCCACTTAAGCTTGCTAATCCTCTTGGATATGTCTGTAACCTTGGTTTTTAGGGTTCCATACCCAAAGGGTAAAACAGCACCCTATTACTGTGGCTCCACTGTATGTTTGTCTGTCTGTCCGTCTGTCACCAGGCTCTATCTCATGAACCGTGATAGTTAGGCAGTTGAAGTTTTCACATATGATGTATTTGTGTTGTCGCTTTAACAACAAATACTAAAAACAGACTAAATAAATAAATATTTAAGGCGGGCTCCCATACAACAAACGTGATTTTTTTGCCGTTTCTATAGATAATGGTAAGGAACCCTTCGTGCGCGAGTCCGACTCGCACTTGGCCGGTTTTTCTACGGATCTCCTCATTTCTTCTGATTCTGATCTCGTGGAGGTGAGAGTATTGCTTCTTAACGTATTAGTAATTAGTATTCTATGGGCTGTTAGATTATATACGCACAAAAATGAAAGGGATTATTTTGATGAGCATAATAAGTAAATTTGTGAAATGTTTACCATAGAAATGTGAATTTTATTTTGACATGTAATAACAAACAATTTATTAAACTTATGTTGTGCTATTGCATAATGCTTGCAATCCAACTACAGATACTGTATTGGTGACGTCTCGAGATATCTCTTGTTGTCCCTTTTTAACCCAAAACCCGCAGACATTTCCGAAAGAGATAACAAATTGGCCTTTATTTTTAAATGTCAATTGCAAAAGTAGGCAGTAAGATTTATATCGAATTAATCACCTAAACTCAGTCGATTTTCTGCAAAATTTGATAATATAACTAGTAGTTTTTTTTCGAGAAGTTTTATTTATGTGCTGAGAAACCGTCACTTGAATATCGTCAGTATATTACCAAACACACTGTATATATAAATATAACTTGACGTAACGAATCCAGGAAACGAGTTATGGATTCAAATGGTATTGGGTCGGACTAGAGGCTAGACATGGCTAGACGTGGTGATGACAGATGGAGCAAGGCAACTGTGGCCGAGGTTTGACAGGAGAAGCGTCGGTCCGGTGGTGAGAAGAATTGACTACATATTTCAAATCACGGACCATATAGACGAGTCTATAGATTCGTTCATCATCACCAGGAACGATCATGATGAACAAATTTACCGCAAAATTAGCAAACAATTTCTAAAATAATGTCTGCAGAACATAAAAATTATTTGGAGTTTCCTAAGCTCAGTTATTTCACTACAACCACGGGCTTACTGGTAAATATTAACTCTGAAAGCAAGTACAATGTCCGACAAAGTCCCAACTAGACGTCATTTTTATACTTTGTAACTACAAATGGCTATTTTCCTTTTGAGATTTAAAGTCTCGAGTTTGTTGAGTAATAAAATGCCTTAAACGTAAAACTATAATTGTACGCTTATTATTGAAATACGTATAATAAACGTTCTTTTCATAACACGTGCTCGAAAATGTCAATTTATATGTCATGTAAACCTCACCGAAAGCAAGTGATTAAATGCCTACGGCTGAGCCGGGAGTAAAGCCGTCTTTTTTTTCGAATGGACTAATCTTACTTTTGGCCTCGGAGGCCGTTGCAGCTTATCCGAGCTTTTGGCGAGCGCAGAAGGCGCTCAGTCCTGTCATTTTTTGATGAGGCAACTAGCGCAAGGGCACCACTTAGGTACGAACCTCGGCTTGGACTGTTGCCAGGACGGGGATAGGAGAGAAACGCCCGGGTACGTGCTTGTACTTCGTATAGGCGGCAACTGAAGGGAGTCGTCGACCTCGCCGGCGAGGTCGGTGTATTTGTAAAGTGTTTGCTCTGTCTAATGTGGATGACTCTTCCGCATTAGCGGAAGTGATTTCGTCATCCGGGTCTCCGAGAACGTGTCTCGGACGACGGAGGGTTTCAGTAAAGCCGTCTGTATATTGGGCGTGCTTATATCCCTTTCTGTAATACTCCATTCCCTTTCTTTCACTCCTCGCTTCGCTCGTGAGTAAACTTTAGAATCCTTCGTTACATTCAATATAGCGCCCGAAACGCAAGACACTGCTTTATCCCCTCGTTTAATAATCTACTATTAAAACAATACTTCGAAACAGAAAGGTTTCGACCAGCTAAAGAGCTGGCGGCATTCTTTCAGACAGAAAAAATAGAACATCTCTTTTGTTGAGTCGACAATAGGTACCTTTGAATTGTCCTGTCTTTTGAGTGTTTGTGTTGAAAACATTTTTTGTTTGGGAAAGAAAAATTATTAATTGACTTTTCAAAGGAAACTGAAATTTTTAATATTTATTTGATTACGGACATGCAATATTATTTAAGCTATTTTGAACTAAAGTCAAAGAAAATAGGAACACGGGTCCAGTTCCTACGAGTATACAGAGTATACCAGGGTAGAAACAAATCTTAAAGTTATATAAAATAAATAAAATAAAATACATTTATTTGAAGCAATTATGTAGGTCATATAGGAAAGCGCACAACACCATAAGTAAACTAATGTTTATACAGGGTTTGTGAGAGCATGCCTGTGACAGCAATGTCTGGTGTACGGGCAGTCTACTCTGCCGGCTATCATTGCCAAGACGGTGTTGGCGCTGGCCCGCAGCCTGTGCACCAGGGACGCGGCTCGCTTGCGCATGACGGTATGGAAACAGTCGACCCGCGCCGCTGCGAACATCCCTGATGCACTGCAAAAGCGGGGCAGCCCCAGCATCGCCCTGAGTGCATTATTATATGCCAAGTTATGTGCAGTTAATGTTATTGCTGCCTATTTTTACGTTTACAAAGAGGAGCAACAAAAGAGTTTTTTAAAGATAATTTGCTGTTCTCTAGTCAGATCATTATAGCAGGCTCTAACTACCTGACCCATAGAAATAAATCTGTAAGTTTGTGCCCATTGACTCGAATAAAACAAATATTTCCTTCCAATTGTAGGCATTTCTTGTTTTCTTTGGGGCATCGATTTGCTCCGTAAACTAGGTTTGCTCAGCCCGCCTGGAGGTCTATTTACTCCAATACGAAAAGAACACGTTATTTCCACCCCAAATAGCAACCGAAATGTTGGTTCAACAATCGAAAATTTCCAATAGGTATGGTGCTTCTCGGTCTGATTGTATGTTTATTGAGCAGGTATTTGAATTGGTTTATTTGCAATGGTTTGCTATAATGTTGACTGGAATTTAACTACTTGAAGATGTTTTTCGGTATTACCGGTTTCTAGGATTTCGGACCAAAATGGTAAAAACTGGCCCTGATGCGAATTTGTCCGTCCGTCCGTTTGATATAGCTGACTACCTGACCAATCCGCAGATTCGCACGCGTAGTTTTTCGATAAAAAAATCACTCTCCTTCTGTGCAGTTGGGTAAAAAGTAGCCTATGTCACTCGGGGATAGTGTAGCTTTTTAATAGTGAAAGAATTTTTTAAGTTGGTCCAGTAGTTTCGGAGCCTATTCAATACAAAAACACACAAACAAATATTTCCTCTTTATAATATTAGTATAAAGTAAAGATTATCTCAGGAACTACTGACGCTATCAACTTGTAATTTGGAATAGTAATAAATAATATTTATACAATATTATTTCAAGTAAAAAAAAATACATTTATAGTTTGATTGTCGAACGGGCTAAAATTGTGGGTATTAAATTAGACATACATCTGCATACATCATGCGTCATGCGTGGTCCCAGTAGTTCTATTCGTTAGTTCCATGGATGTCGCCTGGTCCGACGATTTTTTTAAATTGTACTAACCTTTTCTGAGTTTAACTATACGGCGCTACTAAATTAGCTTATATTTAGGTAGGTACGGAACCCTTAAGGCGCTAGTGTCATTCGCACTTGACCGGTCCTAAGAAGCTCTGAAAGAGTCTGCTAGCTTAAACAATAATTGTACGCAACTAACTTACGTCTGTTCAGCTAACTGCCAACGGTTGAGTGGTTTATCTCAATATAAAATTTTGTAATTACTTTTTAGTGTAAGCCATATGGGCGAATATGCTTGCCCAGTCTGGAACCGGTCCGCGCATGCAAAAGTCGTCGATGTCACGTTAAATGATACATGCCGGATAATAACAGGATGTCTGAAGCCAACCCCTCTAAACCTGGTATACCCTCTGGCAGGCATATCACCCCCTGGAGTGCGACGAGATGTGGCTTGCTTTATTGAAAAGTACAAATAAGAGCATGATTGTCGGCACCCCTTAAATGACCATCACATCCCACTAGGCCGCCTTAAAAGTCGTAAGAGCTTTCAACGCTTCACAAGGGCCACGAGCGATGACCCGACTACCGCTAGACGCACACTGTGGATAAAAAGTAACTCCCCACCGCCTGATTTTATCACCCCACAGGAAAAGTTACCACCCGGCCGTGGCCAGTCTGGAAGTCTTTAAACAGGCTCCGCACCCAGGTTGGCCGCTGCAGACTGAATATGTGCAAATGGGGATTCAGGGACTCTAACTTAACGCAGTGCGACTGCGGTGATCCCGCGCAGTCAATGCAGCACTTGCTAATGTGCCCTTTGTGTCCGAACACCTGCACGATGGAGGACCTAATAACCGCCTTGTCTAGTGCTATTGTTGTGGCCAAACACCTGTCCAACATACTATAAATGAAAACTAAGAACCCTTGACACGCTAAGAAGAAGAAGTGTAAGCCATTGCTATTAAGCTCGCTCGCTGCTAACTGTTAAAAAAGTACAAGTAAAAGAGAGTTAATAATTCTCCTAAAAGGCTCTTACGTTGATGGCACCTAAACAACAAAGGCTCCAGGGAATGTGGCAAGAGTGAAAACAAATTCTGTGCCCGACAAATGACCAAAACTTTGAACAGTTCCTTTATGTACGGTCGGCGGAATAAGTGGCACATTTCCCAGCAGTTTCGGCCCTTATTATTACTCAGTAATAAAGTCTACAATTACTGAGAACTTTTGTTGCGAACTGGGCCCGAAAGTAAAATAAAATCGACTTGGAATTCCTGTGTAATTCTTTTAAATCTCTTGTAATAGTTGGTTTTTAAATGGAAACACAGTTTGATTAAGTTTGTTTTTTGAAGTAGATTCCGCAGCCATTTTACTGGTGAATTTTAATCAGCTCTGGGAAGTTGTTTGTTCCGAATATGATTGCTTACGTTGCTTTTATTTTCGAGGGAGTTTTTCGGGGAATTTAAATTTGTTTGTTATTATAAAATCTGAGTAACAATTCCAATAACTTAATGATTTAGATCTTACGAGACTTAGATGACGTAGAATGTTGTATGCTTTTACAAGCTCTTATTTAACTTGCAATGTAGGTAGGTATATATGTTTGTCCGGGTGGAATCTTGCAACTGAATTCTGAATCAGTTATCTTTAACTAGTTATTTTTTCTGCACTACCAGAGTATGGGTATCAAAAGAAAGGGCTTGCTGAGGAGAATACGAAAACTAAAACAACGTCACATTAAATTCAAAATATGGGGGACCATCCAAGATATAAACTATAAATCCAATATGGCGGGACCTCCAAGATGGCGGAGGATGTTTTCTGGTTTGTATAAACTGTATAAAAGCTTGTTTTAAAAAAGTAATTTTTCAACAAAAAAACTTATTCATCGAAGAAACAATAGTTTTTGTTACAAAGTGTATATTTAATTTATCTACCATTTTTAATTGAAGTTAATACCTATCATATTTTAAATCACCTGTATTTTAGTAGGGCTTCGCAATTTTGCAGTACAAGAGATATCAATCAAGTGGGTTCGCAGCTGTTTTCCGCTATTTATATCTTAATATGTATTATATTTTTTATTAGGATCGGTTCCAAAAACCGCACATCGTAGGGAATATAGTGTTATGGTAATGTTACGGGGAAAAATTATAACGGGAACATACAAAAAATAGGCAATGTGCGATTTTTGCAGCATGTTGTATTATTCTTCTAAGGCATTTTTTTTTATTCAGGAATAACTTTGTCAATGAACCGATTTGAATGATTATTTTTGCATTGGGTTATGTAAAGTTAGGTAGTTTCATTTAAGTTTTATTGAATATTCAAGGTTTCAGTTGAGGTAACGAGATGAAAGAAATAAGCTTGCATCCCAGTTTGTGTGGTGTGGCTATGTTGGAAAACTTTTTAAAAATAAAGTCGACGTTTCATTATGCACTTTCCATTTTAGATTTTAGTTTCGGAATCATTGCAATTTGCTGTTTTATAACTACAGTTATATTTTCGAAAAAAATAAATACTTTCACCAATCAGTATTTATTCTGTAATCACAGCACTCGGAACAAGAACCCGTGAAAATCACTGACATTCTTCGTACAAATGTCACATAACATCCTCCCCTACTAAAGGGTAGACAAATAGATACCGACATCATTCATACATCCCCATTCGGCGAGCATTCGCAACTTCGTCAATTACTGTAACTACCTACGTTGTACAAACGTAGCATTTGTTCTGTAACGTGAAAAAAAAACAGAAAAAAAACATACTTTTAAAACATAAGTCTCACTTTAGACGAACACTGGAACCTTCTCAGGTAAGAAGCTCTGCAAACCGAACATAATTCGGAGCGGTTAGAAACAGCTTCACATCACATGTGAAGCCGGTGTTTTTTTTTATTATGGCGGCATCAGGTGGGGTAGGGTCAAGTGCTTGACCCTACCCCACCTGATGGTAAGTGATGGTTTGGTTAAAGATGGAGATCGTTTACGCCGCATTCCGTACTATCGAGCTTATTATTTTTTAGGCATACGAGTAGCTTGCAATTAAAACACGCTCCATTTTTTTGAAGAGAATGTTGATAGTTATTGCGTGGTAGTTAGTGCAGTCAGCTCTACTATCTTGTCTTTGGAAATAATTAAATATTTGCAAGCTTTCAGGATGTTATTACTTTACCGACGGCTTTATCAACGAACATACGTGTGAGCACAGGAGACAGCTCTCCCGCAGGTATTCCATCTGAAGCACCGGCTTGATTTGCGTCAACTAATAGTAATATTTTGAATACCTCTTGCCATAGATCACGCGTCAAAGTGGCGGACAAGAGACTAAATGTGCGGAGTATCAAAAAGGGGCGCGGTACGGTTGGCAACCGCCCCGCTCCGCACACCGCGCGCGGTTTGAACCTACGCCACGCCGCGTCGCGTTCGGTGTGTTTTCTTCCGCATACAAAAGTTAGCAGCTGCCGTAACCACTTTCAGTGTGTGCAGCTAATAAGTCTGTGGCACGTTTGTGAGTCAGAGCACGGCGTATCAATTATATTTGACTCGAAATCCCCTTGAGAGACACCCCAACTATTTTCCAAGAACCAAAGATGTGGTAACTATCTGGAACTCTTCGAAATTGTTTCCAAATTAAATCTAACATCTGCGGCATTAAAGATCACTTTACATTGCAAGCTGATTCGAAGTGATATGCCGTAACTACGTGTCGTAAGATCGCAAGCCGACAATTTGAGAATTTCCACCAATTCTGATCCGAAACTTTTCTATCTCTCGTTGGAAGTTATTCGGGTGTTGTCACACCCTTTTCAATGGCACCCTTACAGAGTTTACAAGTTACCGGTCCATTCGTGTTGAGTCTAAAGATGAAGTGATTTATTTACTGGCTCAATACTTTGATAATTTACGATTTCTTAAGATAATAATCTTTTAGAATAATGTTACTGGAAGTTGTTGGATACTGACGGTACAAGATATCGGTCACTTTGAAAATCTACGGGGGAGGTTTAGGGAGTTATCATACTGGCGATTTGTGATCGTGTTTCCAGCGAGGCGATCAGTCAACACGCTCGCTGCGTGTGCTTCATAGCGCCCACACACTTAAATTTCTTTGCGCAAACCTCTGTGGTACGAATTTGTTCAAATTCCTAGGCTTCTGCAAGGCTTGCCCAATTAATCGTTGACATGTGTAGCCAGCACAAGCTCACTATGTGCACGTGGCATTTATCCTACCATACGTTTGATTGAAGTATAGCACGCAAGCACGAGCATATCCATAGAGCGAACACAGCGTTCGCGTTGCGGTCTCGCTTCGAGCTCGTGGCAAGCACGTTCACAAATCGAGCTAGCCGACCGTGAATAGCTAGTGTGATAACGCTATTAAGTTCAGCAGCCTTAGGGCACCTTCAAATTTGCCACAACGTGCCGCGCGGAGGCAGCGCGTCTTAAGCGCTGCGGCCGCGCATCAGTTCATCGAACGACTAGTGACTCCAAAATCTTTTTTTCGTTTTAATAGTAAGACTAAGCAGTGTTTCTTCGTCAGAGTCCATCGTAAAACTAAGTGTACAACACTACGATTTTCGAACCTAGCTACGGCAGCGCGGCCGCAGCGCCGCAGACGAGCTGCCTCCGCGCGGCACTTTGCGGCAAATCTGAAGACACCCTTACTGTTGTTACAAATTACAATGCATCAGTTTTTTTTGAGGTTATACGCTTCTGATCATCGACAAAAAAGTTGACGTGGAAGACAAAATTATTATTGTACGTAGCTGGAGGCCGCAATTTTGTTTTTTGCACATCTTAAAAGGAATCTCTTGACACCTCAAAAATCCATCTAGTAGTAGGTCCACTTATGGCGGGTCACTATATCCGTTGGTAACCGACTGCGACTCGTACCTCCTTGAAAAAGTATCAGACTTTTGGCACGTTTTCAAGGAGAAGCGAGTCGTAGCTGGTTACCAACGGACATAGGACCCCGCCATTAGTCGGTAAAACAGGTAACGATTGAAAATTATTCGAAACACGAAGCCATCTTCAAAGTAAATAAACATCTCAAAGAAATAATCTCCTTCTTTGACGGCACTTATTATGTCACTTCCTACTTTCTTTATAAATGAGCAATGTTGGATATATTTTTGTTATTCCACCCTAGAATTGTTACTTTTTTAGCCCTTCTCTTTTAACAAGCAAATTTACTAAACCAGTACTTATTTATCCTTTTATAGTATTTCAAAATGTTATGAATCAAAATGTTCTAGGTAATGACAGCATTCGTTGTTGTTTACGTCTAACTGACCCAGCTTCGCACGGATTTGTTATTAAATAAAATATAGCATTTAAAGCACTCAGAGATAGTGTATCTTTCTATAAGTGAAATAATATTAAGAATCGATAGTTTCTAAGTTAGTTACAAACTTTATAATTAAAAATATATTTTAAATATCACTAACATTGCCAAAATGCCTTTAATAACAGGAACAATAAATATAATATATAAAATAAATATATATGGCTGGACGTTTCAAACAGCGCTATCTAGCCCTAAACTAAGCAGAGCTTGTAATATTGGAACCAGATAACTGATAGAATACTTATATACCTACTTTTTTTTGTAAATACATATGTACTTATAATATATAGAAAACCATCCAAACCCGGAATCAAATATCTGTAGATCATACAAACATTTGTTCCGCGGCGGGAATCGAATCCGCTACCTCCTGCGTCTCAGCCGGTTATTCACCCACTGTACAACAGAGGTCGTCAAATAAACAATTATTTACAATAAAATACAGAAGAAACAGTTGAATCATCTAAATACCGTTGCAAACGATCTATAGATAGCTCAACTGCACCAGCAATAAAAATACAAAAAAATAGGCAAAAAAAATATTCTATTAAATTATAGTTATATTTATTCGATACGGTATATCGAATGAATCGTAAAGTATTATCAGCATGCCTGCCTATTTACGTAGATACGAAGACTAGGTCTACCTTCCTGTTGCTGTACCCTGCCAGGGTTCAATGAAATTATCTACCTAACCTGTTGTGAAAGCAATAAATGTATTGAGTAGTACCAACAGGCTCTATTGATGGCATGGACTAGCATTGTATAGATAACACTATCGCATCTTTGGGCTTTACGAAAATTTGTATTTTTCTAAGCATATGCAAGCCCATTGTACCTACTACATATTTTGTTTGTATTTCTTTTAATGGTATACAATAAAGTGCATTTAGAACTTTTTAAATTTTCGCGAACTATACTCATGTTTATAAGACAAAACGGGTTTTTTCGCGCACAGATTTATATCTAAAAGTATAATTTTGACTAACCTCGACGTTTCGGCCATGTTACACCGGCCGTGGTCACGAGAGACTTGCTTTTATTTTGTTTTTTATTTATTTGAAGTGCTTTTATTCATTAATTATTTCAAGCATAAGTGATTTTTACCTATCTAATATCACTATTGATTAAAAATCTAATGTGAGCAGAGCAATTAAGTACTGACACTTTCCACGACTTAATTTTCTCTTTCAATAGTGTGGTTCGCACATATGCAGGTAGATTTAAAAGGTTTTCCATTTGAAGCGAGCTTTCCATCCACTTTTTAATATACTTTCCGCTCGGATGAAATTCACTGATGGCGAATGTGGTACAATAATCCAGTTATGTCTACCAGAGTAAAGCACTATACTCTAGCCCCTAGGTATGTTTTTAGGGTTCCGTACCCAAAGGGTAAAATGGCACCCTATTACTAAGGCTCCGCTGTCTGTCCGTCTGTCTGTCCGTCTGTCAGGCTCTATCTCAAGAACCATGATAGTAAGACAGTTGAAATTTTCACAGATGATGTATTTATGTTGCCGCTAGTTATAGCGGCAACATAAATACATACATGTATGGTAATATATTTTTTTTCTATTTTTAGTATATGTTGTTAAACATATACTAAAAATATAAAAAAAATATTTAAGGTGGGCTCCCATACAACAAACGTGATTTTTTTGCTCGTTTTAGCTCGATATTGATAACGACAACAGGTAGACGCTTGAAATATTCACAGAATATTTAGTTATATCTATATTCACTTTAAAAATAAGTAATTAAATTAAAATAAAACAAATCCGAGTCCAACTCGCACTTGGCCGGTTATTATTAATTGAAAAGGGTTTTGTCGCACATGTGATTCTGTTGCCGCTGTTTTAAAAGTATGAAAACAGCATTAAGTCGGTTCACTTCTGCCTTTCAATTTGGATGAAGCAATCAAATTGATCCATGTAATGTTAGGTAATTTAAGTTATTGATAATCGAATATGTGTAAATAATGATATGAAATGAAATGAATGTTTGCATTCATTTCTACAAATTATTCCTAACGAAATTTGCAATGAATCATGTTTCTAACAAATTCGTCCAAGGAGTTTAGTCGTGCACTGGACGCCATTCTGTTTTTGGAAGAGAGAGTAGACGGAGCGCTAAGACAGAAGTAAACGGATAGATACTTAGTTCAGGGGTTTTTAGTTGGACTCTTTGTTAAAAACTAGATATTGCAGAAAGTCTAAATAAACAGGCTAGTCTCTTGTTGTTTCTTTGGAGTAGCATTGTATTATAAACTTAAATTTAATCATTCAAGGTCCTTGAATAACATTGTTATATTTAAATTCTGCACGTTACAACCAAAGTGAATCAATTTGGTTGAACTGATAACGCCAATACGAAATTGAAAACTTAAATACTTTGTATCTAGACTCATAGCGGGGATTCTGCCTTTTCTCTCCAGAATAGGCGAAGCTTTTAAAACACATAACCTGGAGTTTTGGCATCAATCTTATGTCATTGTCACTGTCTAATTGTCATGCAAAGTTGGTATAATAGGTGAAACCACAAAAAGTTTAACAATCGTTGTACACTTGTTAGAAAACTCTATAACAATTGTGTTCATCTTCTATGTTTTAAGGGCCCATTAATCCGGAGAGCTGATGTCAAATTTAAGGAAAGTGATTAGGCCATTTGAAATCATAAATTTTTTTATCTATGTAGTGAATTTGGAATTGAGGTTCGGGCAGGGCGTATCCGGCTATTTCGCTTTTCGCAGGACATTTGCAAAAATATCCAAAAACACGTGCTTTCGGCCACTTAAAATTATTTAATGTTATTTTAAAAAAATGTTATTTTTAGCATTCATAGAATCCAGAAACAAAAAACGAGTATGCTTTAGACCACACGACTGAAGTAAAACTTATTTTTCAAAATATAAATTTACAAAATTGTTCAAGAACGAAATGAAACGTAACTGGCTATAGAGAAGAAAAAAAGAAAATGTGTGCTCGCACCTCTCTCTCTTGCCCCTACAGTAATATACGAAACGTAACTCTCTCTCTTTCTATCTTCACTAACTTATATCTCCCTCAACCTCCGTACGCACCAGCTTACTCCCCAAGTCAGGCGTGCGTAAAGAAGTTTTACTTCAAACATTTCCAACTATTGAACGGGTTGTGAAATGTAACATGATTGCGTCACAGTCACAAAGTCCAAAAACCGCGAATTCAAAGGCAAATATTAAAAAGATATTGATAAAGTTCAACTTTATTTTTAAGAAAAGTTTCCTTAATTTTTACGTAAAAAACATGTTTCATCCTGTATGAAGGCGTGCAGATATATGGTACAGGTAGTTACGTACGTTATAGACAAAATTCAATTATCGTACAGTCACGTCCACACGATCCTCAATAAAAATAAATGAATACGTCTCGTCGATATCCTTGTCTGCACTTTTACAAGTTGCTAATCAATTTACTTCGTTATCTGATTGCCTTTTTAAAAGAATCCATCACTGAATAGAACTAAATAATATTGAAAAACAGTATTACCCCACTCCAAAACCAACTGAAACAGGTAAACTAGCTTAAATATTTTAGTGACAGCCTTTTATATATAACACTTGCAATCACCCGGTATAACCGAGTATTTTATCTTTTTTTAGTTATCATTATGATATTATTTATAGTATACAGGGTGTTTGGTAATATACTGATGATATTCAAGTGACGGTTACTCAAAACATAATAAAAAGACTTCTCGAAAAAAAAAACTACTAGTTATATTATCAAATTTAAAAAAAATCGACTATGTTTAGGTGATTAATTAAATATAAAACTTACTGCCTACTCTTGCAATCGACATCCAAAAATAAAGGCCGATATGATATCTGTATCGGCAATGGCTGCGGGTTTTGGGTTAGAAAGGGACAACAAGAGATATCTCGAGACGTCATTAATGCAGTATGTGTGGTTAGATGGCAAGCATTGTGCAATAGCACAACATAAGTTTAACAGTGTTTGGTTTTACATGCAAAAATAAACTTCACATTTATATGGTAAACATTTCACAAATTTATTTATTATGCTCATCAAAATAACCCTTTTCATTTTTGTGCGTATATTATCAAATACCCTAAAAAGCCACAGATTTCGTTTCAAGCTTTATCTTAAACTAGCTTTCGTCAGCGGCTTCGCACGCATTGTTAGTCAACAAAAAGTAGCTTTAGATGTTATTCCAGGTATGTTATCTACGTACATATCAAATTTCATTGAAATCGTTTCAGCCGTTTCGACGTGATTGAGTAACAAACAAACAAACATCCAAACTTTCGTATATATAATATTAGTGTGATGTGTTCAGGGGTAACAATTTTCAATAACCAAAGACCTATGTATAACAGAGGCTGAAAATTTAAATCAATAGTCGAAGTTCGAATCGTTTAAAAGTTATGTCGTTATGAGCTCAAAGGAAGCTGAAAATAACTGAATTGATAATATTCTATTGGAAGAACATCAATAAATCATCTTTGTGGAGAAGTTTTTAAAATCTTTGATTGTATTCAAGACCCGTTTTACGATGAGTTTGGATCTAAAAATGATATGTGGAGGTTGAAATGATCAAGCGCAATGTAGATGTATGAATTCTTTGTCTTTTCTTGTCTTATTGTCTTACGAAAACAAAGCTTTTTATTATAAAATTAGAAATGCTATCTTTTTCATTAATAAAACAATTAGTAAAAACAGCAAACTTCGGGAAACAAGTCAGTGTTAGTCGGTAAGTAAAAAGTCTAGGCACAAAGTCCATATACAGCTTGTTTGAAAACGGGCTATAGAGATACAAAAAATCCGGCCAAGGGCGAGTTGGACTCGCGTACGAAGGGTTCCGTGCCATTATCTATTAAAACGGCAAAAAAATCATGTCTGTTGTATGGAAGCCCAACTTAAATATTTATTGTATTCAATAGCACGATTTTATTTACTTACCTTATTTAAGGCTGGTGCCGATTAAGCTAGTCTTCTAAATTGTATGAGCGCCCATACAACTCAGAGGACTATCTTAATTGGCGTCAACTATGTATAAATAAATAAATAAATATTGTTGGACATATATGTATGTATGTATGCATGTATGTATGTATGTATGTATGTATGTATGTATGTATGTATGAATGTATGTATGTATGTATGTATGTATGTGTGTATGGGGGACAATCTTTCACTTTTAACTTTTTTATTTATTCGAATTGTTCTTGTATTTGTGCATAGACCTTGCGTTTTGCCAATTTTCGCGATTATTCTAGGTCAACGGAAACTACCATAAAAAATTTCGCCTTATAGGGTACTTCCGGTTGACCTAGAATTGTCAATTTTGGTAAGGTAAAGGGAAAATTCCGAAAAATAACGTAAGTTGTAAATTAATGTAAATTTTGGAACTTACAAGTTTTCGCAAAAATCTCATCATCATCAGCCGGGAGACGTCCACTGCTGGACATAGGCCTCCCCCTTAGATCGCCACAACGAGCGGTTGGTAGCCGTTTGCGCCCAACGGCTCCCCGCGATTCTTACTAGATCGTCGGTCCACCTTGTGGGGGGCCGGCCTACGCTGCGTCTTCCAGTCCGTGGTCTCCACTCGAGAACCTTTCTTCCCCAACGGTTATCGGTTCTACGAGCGATGTGGCCTGCCCATTGCCACTTCAACTTGCTAATTTTGAGCGCTATGTCGGCAACTTTAGTTCGTCTGCGGCTTACCTCATTGCAGATTTTGTCATGCAAAGAAACCCCGAGCATAGCCCTCTCCATAGCTCGTTGAGCGACCTTGAGCTTGGTCATGAGGCCATGAGTAAAGGACCACGTTTCAGTGCCATAGGTCATCACTGGCAACACACACTGGTTGAAGACTTTAGTCTTCAGGCTCTGGGGAATTTTGGACTAGACGATATCGCGAAGTTTCCCGAACGCTGCCCAGCCGAGTTGGATTCTTCGAACGACCTCTTTGTCGAAGTTGGACTTACCTAATTGGACAGTTTGTCCTAGGTATACATATTCGTCGAAAACTTCGAGAGTATCGCCCCCAACAACTACCTGTACGGGTGCAACATGAATATTTGACATGATTTTCGTCTTATCCATGTTAATTGTAAGACCCACCTGTTGGGAGACCCCACTGAAGTCGCTGAGCATGGTACAGAGTTCCTCGAGCGATTCGGCCATAATGACTATATCATCGGCAAAACGAAGGTGAGTGATGTTTCATTTTTCATTTCATTTATTCATATCCTTCGACAAATTACATGTGCTTGGACAAGTCAGATGAAACAATTAAAATATGTTACCTACGTAATTATTACATAATCCATAATACATAAAGATACCTATACTTAATAATTTTTTATAAAAAAAAGAAACAGTTCTCAAAAATAACAACTTAAAATAAGGTCTGCAAAAGCATCATCAAATTGTAAATAATAATTATATAATAATGAGAAAAAATGATAATAATAAATTAATAAATTTATGTATGTCAGGTAATCATTACAATTCATCAAATTTAAATATTGTTTTATCAGCAAAAGCTTCGTCCAACTTATAATAACTTTTACAAATAAGATGTCTTTTTATAAATGATTTAAATGAATTATTTGACATACATATTACATTGTGCGGTATTTTATTGTACAATTTAATTGCTGTACAGTAGTAGCTCTTTGAAATTTTGGCTAACCTTGTTTTAGGTAAGACAAGACGATTTCGATTTCGAGTGTTATAATTATGTACATCTTTATTTCTAGTCATTTTATCAATGTTTTCTCTTACATATAGAACATTCTGTAGTATAAACTCTCCGGTCATTGTCATAATACCTAGATCCCTAAACTTATCCCGACATGAATCAATGTACCCCATACCCAAAATATAACGGATTGCCCGTTTTTGAAGTAAAAATACTCTATTGGCATCTGCAGCTGTACCCCAAAACAAAATGCCATAAGTCATTAAGGAGTGAAAATATGCAAAATAAACATCACGCGCTGCCTTTATGCCTCCTAACTCCTTTATTTTTTTTATTGCATATGTTGCAGAGCACAACTTCTTAAGAAGAAGGTCAAGGTGGATTGCCCATGTCAATTTGGTGTCTAGCCAAACACCCAAAAATTTTACGCTAATAGTTGGAGACACCTTAAGTTTATCGAACACATCTTCAATACATTTAGGAGTTTCAAGATATCTAGTGCCCAAAGAAAAGTTTATGATATTTGTCTTATTAACATTAAGAAGCATGTTGTTAGTCGAGAACCAGATTTTAATGTTGTTTAAAGATTGCAGTATTTTACTGCCTACCTGATTTATTGTTTTATCTTTTATAACAAGGCTTGTGTCATCTGCAAACAGGATTACATCAACGTCTTTAAGTACAACGGACACGTCATTAATATAAACTATAAAAAGCAAAGGACCCAAAATTGACCCTTGAGGAACACCTAGGTTAATTGGACGCTCAGTTGATCGACACCCATTTATCTCTGTAGTTTGTGTCCTCATTGTGAGATATGATTTAAACACATTAAGTTCATTTCCATTTACACCGTAGTGCCTCAATTTTTCAATTAAAATCTCATGTGAAACGCAGTCAAAGGCCTTGGACAAGTCGCAGAACACACCATACGTTTTTTGTGATTTCTCCAAGCCTGAATAAACATCCTCAATGAGTTTAGTAATAGCGTGTTTTGTCGATTTGCCCGTCTGGAATCCAAACTGTCGTTCACTGAGAGTTTCGTTCTTACATAAAAAACCCGTGAGCTCCTGAGCTAAATACTATTCAAAAATTTTACTTAAACTGGAAAGTACTGATACAGGACGATAATTATCACAGTTTGAAGTCTCCCCTTTTTTATGTAGAGGCACCACTTTGGCAATTTTCATTTCATTGGGGAACAACCCCTTACTTATGCAATTATTAATAGTCTGCATCATTGGTAATGCTATCTCTAATTCTAAGTTTTTCACCAAAACAGGAGTGATATACCAGTAGTCATTGGATTTTTTTGATTTTAATTGCCTAATAATTGTTATGACTCGCGTTATTGTAATTGGCGGCAATATAAATTCATCAGACTGTTTCTGTGCATAATCGTTTAAATACTGCATGGAATCGTTCAAAGAACACGTCAAATTTTTGGTTAGGTTTACAGATACATTAGAAAAATATTCATTAAAATAATTACAAATGTCATTCTTATTGCTAATACTATTATTGTCATTATCAAATATTTTATCACAGGTCATATCACAGTTAGATTGTTTACCAGTCTCATTTTTTATAATCTGCCATACACACTTTATTTTAATTTTAGAAGAGTCAATTTTGTCCCTGTAGAATAATTGTTTTGCGTTTATGCAGACATGTTTGAAAATTTTACTGTACCTAGCCACATAGTCTTTGATAAAAACATTATCACCCTCTCTGGAAATTGCATAAAGATTAAACAATTTTTTTCTAGAGATGATAATGCCTTTGGTTGCCCACTGATTAAATTTATTTGGACATCCTAGCCTTACCTCAGAAACTGGAATATGCTCATTTAATTTTTCTAAGAAACTCTTAAAGTATGTTTCGTAGTTACAATATAGTTCAGGTTTACTTGCCACTTCAAATAAACTTTTTTTCAATGATTGCAGTTTCATATCAGTAATTTTTCGTACAGATCGCTTCGATACAGTAGTATGTTCTACATTTAGATCTATTTCTATTATCTGCGCTAGGTGGTCTGACTTAATACCTTGAAGAACATAAACACTTTTAGGTTGGGAATCCGTAAAGATATTGTCGATACAAGAGTTACTGGATTTATGCACTCTGGTATATTCATAGACGTGTTGCTTGAGCAAAAAACTTTCAAGTATATCAGACAAGATACTTTTAGAATCCCGCTCCAAAGAAAAATGAATATTAAAATCACCACATAAAATAATTGTTTTGTTGTTAAATTTAGTAATTTTATCTAGGCATTGTTCTAATTTTGCTAGAAAGACATGTATGTCGGCACCAGGTGACCTATAAACAACTATTATAAAAGCATGCTCAGTTTCTATGCAACTCACTTCAAATATTTTTTCAATTGACATTTTATTAATGTCTTCTCGTTTTTTAGATTTAATGTTACTCTTAACTAAGATCAGGCAGCCGCCACGTATATAATTTGTTCTGCAAAAAGATGATGTTTTCTTATAGCCATCTATGTTAAAGACGTTTATGTTAGAATCGTAAAGCCATGTTTCAGTAATACACATGATATCGATATTTTTATGACTCAGAAATAAACTTAGCGTGTTTTCTTTTTTAGGAACACCCTGAACATTTTGATGACACATAATTATTTTACGTCTTCTACACTGGGCAGCATTTGAAAATTTTGTGGTACAGTATTCTTTTCGTCATAATTGTAAGACGATGCGTTATCTAAGGACAACACTTTCAAGTTGCTCCTGTTGACCCCATGCACACAAGCAATGGCAATGTAGTTAGCTGTCGACTCCTTATCTTTTTCCGAGTACATCAAGGACCCATTGCTGTTATTCAGATCAATGATATTAATGTTTTTGTGCATTGAAGCCATTGTATATAACTTGCAATTTAGCTTATTTATTTTTTTATTTGAATAATAGTGTCGTTCGTATTTAATAGTTGTAATTATTAGTTTCTGTCCAGTTTTCTTCATTGTATTTGCTAAATTGTCAATTTTGGATAGATAATCAGTAATATTTTCTTTAACGGTTTTGTAGTCTCCAATCATAATGATTATGATGTCATTATCTGGATATGATTTTAAGTTTTCGTCAATTATGTCCTTGTGGTTCCTCCCAGTTGTGCAGACATTCTTAATGCTAAAAGAGTTCGGAAGATGATTATTTATTTTACTAGCCATGTTCCTTCCATGGCTGTCGGAAAGCATGAAGACATTTTGGATTCCTTTTTTTTCCGAGTTTTTATTTAGTTTCTGAGTATGATTTGTGGGTTTTAATGGACTCTGTATGTTTTTCACGTCGAATTTTCCTTCCGTGCTAAGATCTTTTGTTACTACTTCTTTTAATTGCTTTTCTATGATTTGTTGCAATACTTTTAGTCGATTTTCGAGATACGTAACTTTTCCAAGTGTGACTTCTTGGTTTCTTAACTCTTCTTCATGTTTGTGAATAATATGCAGAAATTTTTCACTTTCTTCTTTTAAGCTCATAATTATAGTTTCTCTTTGTTTTAGTTCTTCTTTCATTATTTTATTTGTCTCTGTAAGTCTGTGTATTATTGGACTATTAATTATTAGATTTTTTTCAAAATTTCTCTTGTTTCTGTTTTTGATTTTCATAGTTTTTAATCTTTTTTTGGGAATTGAGGGGTGGAGAGACTTGATCAGTAACTCACTGTATTTTATCTTAAGTTCCTTCAGATCATTGTTTCTTAGATCAAGTTTTTGGAGTTCACAATTTTTTGTCTCTTCCTCATAGAACTTTTTTTTTAAAGAATTTATCTGTTTGCATATATTTTCGAATTCTTTCGCATTGTTTTCTTGTTCATCTAAAAGTATACAGTTTAATTTTTCCTTTTCTTCAACTTTTTTTTTCAGAGTTTCAATAACTTGGATGCAATTTTTAAATGAGTTTTCATCCCTTTCATCATCCTTGCAGTTCATAATTTTTCTAGTCTTCGATCTGGTATTCATTATATTTTTATGTATTTTAGCTCAAATTTTTATCGATTGAATCTTAATCGATTATGTATCCTATAATCGAAATTGGTTTCTGAACGAAATGCGGCAGTTTATCAGTTTATATATGTATTCGCCATTGATATTGATGCGAAGTCTGTCCCAGACCAAGAGTTTGAAAACGTCCTCCAATGCGTTCGTGAACAGTTTCAGAGAAATTACGTCTCCCTGTCTCACGCCTCTCTGCAATTGGATTGGTTCCGTACTCTGGTCTTGTAGACGGACTGACATAGTGGCGTTACTATACAAACACTTCAACACTTCGATATTCACGAAAATCTAAATTTGCCTTAATCTTTTTTCATATTGAAAAATAAATGGAATTGAAAAATTATTCATTGGTTTAAATAAGAGTAAATACATAGGTACATAGGTACCTATATACAAGTAGCCAATTTGTTACAATCACAGTAACACCGGGGTAGAATAGTTACATACGAATCTATAACAAATCAATCAAGAAATATGTACCTATAGTATAGTATATAATAACATAAGTAAGTACTATCAGTTTAATGATGCGTCAAAAACCGGACTAGATATTCTGCTGTATCCCAGTTTTTGACTTCTTCCATTGGACAAACGAGGCTGATCTTATCTTGATTAATGTAAGAGAGAGTTAACGTAAAGTTAGTTTAAGTTAAGCAGTAAATTTAAATTTAATTTATTAGGTTAGGTATCTGAATTATTACTTTTGTATTGTTAGCAAATCCTCCGTTTCATAGTATGATAATTTCTGAAATTATTAAAAGACTCAGGACCTTGATTTTAATATACCTAATAGGGACTATAGATTTCAGTATCTGGTATAAATTTTAACTTGCTAGGCCCTCCCGTTCCTGAGAAAATCGGTGGTGACACACGGACAGACAGACAAGAGAGTAATCTTATTAGGGTTCCTTTTTTATCTTTTGAGGTACGGAACCCTAAAAATTAACTAAAATCCCTAAAAATATATCAAACTCGACTGTATTGTTATAAAAAGTTATATATAGGAAAATGGGCAACCTTTTGAGTTGTGCCACACGTCTATCAACATATTAGAGAAATGAAATGGGTTGTCGTGATAACATTTCGAAACTCCTGAATCAGTGTAAGTGTATCTCTTCAGTGAATAATTTATATCTACGTAGGTATACGTAAAATTACGACAGAAAATAGTAAATTGCCATCAACAACGCAATTCTGTTATTCTTTAGAACTTCGAAAATTGCTCTACGGAGCGACTATACAAATTGTCGCTTTACCGCGATGACAGTATTATAAATCTGAGCTTGTTCAAAGCATTGAAGATTCTAGAACGCCTCCATAAAACAACAAAGCCAGACAACACAGAAGAAACAATAGTGGGAACGAAGTTTCACTTCAAGAATACTATTATATATATTTACTGGTGGTAGAGCTTTTCTGAACGAGCTCGAGGAAGTGGGCACCACCGCCTTACCTTTATCAGCCGCCAAATAGCAGTACTTGTGCTGCTGTGTTCCGGTTAGATAGTGATGGTATGTTCCTGTAATTACTGGCACCTAGGCATAACAGCTAAGTCCTATAGTATGGCGACGTATCCACATAGAGATCAAGACAACATAATAGCTTGTTTTGAATTCTATGTGGATATCCATGGGCTGCAGTAGCCACTTAACATCTGGTGGACTGCATGCTCGTTTGCCATATAAGTAGTATAAAAAAAACTATACTAAGAATCTTTCATCGGGTTTAAGTCTTGTAGCTGAGTGTTGTGTGTTGTCTATACTAATATTACAAAGAGGAAAGATTTGTTTGTTTGTTTGTATTGAATAGGCTCTGAAACTACAGGACCGATTTAAACAATTATTTTACTGTTGGAAAGCTACACTATCCCCAGATGATATAGGCTACTTATTACCCAATTGCGCAGAATGAGGATAACGTTTTTATTGAAAAACTACGCGTGCGAAGCTGCGGATTGGTCAGCTAGTTAAAAGTAAATTAGAGTGGGGAAAAGATATTTGAATGTAAGGCGCCCCTAGTTAGTCACGCACGTCAATGCGCAATACAGATCCCCGTGTAAAAACAAAAAAATAAAAATGGGCATACAAAACAGATTTCGTGCGGCCTGCACCCAACAGCTCCCAGCAACCTTTATCAGGCCGTCTTTCTATCTAGGAGTGGGGGGTGGGGGGGCGTCCTACGCTGCCCTTTCAAATGCGTGCTCTCCACTCAAGAACCTTTCTGCACCAACGGCTGTCAGTTCTTTGAGATTTTTTTTATTGATGATAGTCAAGCGCTTGACCACTACCTCACCTGATGGTAAGTGAAGGTGTGATCGAAGATGGAGCACGCTTGCCTAGAAAGAACCTATTCACTTTGGACTTGAAGACTCCAAGATTATACTGGTTTGGAAAAACATACGCTGGAAGTGAGTTTCACTCCTTACTTGAGCTAACAAGAAAAGTTGAAGCAAATCGTTTGGTACGGCAAGGTGGTATGCTGACCAGGTATGGGTGGTAAATCTTGGTACGTCTGCTTGTCCGGTGGTCAGATATGTGTGCCGCCCACTACCATTTCAGCTTGCCAATCCTCTGGGCTATGAAAGTGGCCTTAGTGTGTCTGCTCAGCCAAGGCATTACATCAATAAAATGTTTCTTTGAGTGACACGGGCTAGCTTTAGTAATAACTGGTTTATTGGGGCGGAAGAATGACGGAAGCCACTCTGAGCCCTCAAGGACTGTAGATAAACTCCGCCTTTGTAAAGGGTACTTAGGTTTTGCTTATTGGAGAATTTGTACAGAGAAACGTCCCGAGTCTTTTGTAAAAAAGAAATGAATAGAATAATATTTTATTTGTTAGCCAAAGTAGATGCCCTGCATTCCTGTGTTTCGGTTTAAGGGATGCCGGCGAAATTACAGGCACACACAATGAACTTGCTGTGAAGTTCCAACCAGTCACCTATGTCTGGACGGAGTGAAGGCCCTTAAAACCCCTTAAAAATGTATGGAATGTTCTGTTGAGTTTGATTATAACTATTATAAACTATTATTTTCTTAGTTAGTTATGACGACCTCCGTGGCGCAGTGGCCAAATAGCCGAATAGTATGTTATGAATGTAATGAGTCTCATTATATTTTCAAATTTACTTCGCCGCGAGGGGCGTATATCGCATTTAAGCATCGAGCTAACAATGACCAACTTTCAGAGTACGAGTGATGTGAGTATTCTTAAATGTGGCTTTTATTGTTCCTGTAAATAAATCTAATGAAATTAAAAATTGACCGTCAGAGACTTTGTTACATATATATTCTATTCAGCAGATTTTATTATGAGATTTTTTCCTATAAGCCTCTTCATAGAATCATTTAGCGGTAGAATGTTCTCAAAGCACCCTGAGACTTATCGACTTTTCGTTATCCCGTTTCGTTCCTCTATAAGTCAACATTCAAAGGGGCTCGCTCCCCAGTGATTTCGTTAATACATTTCCCGAATCGAGCTCGAATTATGGGCCCCAATGATTTCATATTTGATTGTCCGGTCGTAATCGACGATAGACCTTTCCTTTATTATCGCGGATATTACCGACACTTTTTCAGGTAATTTCACGTTATTTCAGATTAAAGGCGTTCATGTTTTATTAAATACTAGCAGACCCGCTGAACGACGCGTCATATGCATGTCAAGGCGGTCTCGACATGCATATGAAGCGGGCTGCCAATGTACGTCGCCGGTAGAATTGTCAATCGGCCAACATTAGCTGCATGTATGTATGTATTGATTATGCATAATTATTATATGTATAATAATATACATATGAATAATAATCAAAAATTATAATTATAATAAAAATATATATATATATAATTATATAATATTAATATAATTATATTAATTTAATAATAATTATATTTAATATTAATTATATGCATAATAATTATTATATATATTTAATTATGCATGTATGTATTAATGAATGGGAAAATGAATTTTCTTCATAATTTCTTTTTGCGTGAATTTTCCGATATTTTAATAGTTATTCTGCTATTTGGGTCGGAGACAAATCCAATAAATCATAGATCATTAAGATCGGTCGAGCCGTTCTCGAGTGTGTGTTCTCGAATGGTGTAACTAACCCAACTTTATTTATCTAAGTATAGTAATATTTTAAAGAGGAAAGATTTGTTTGTTTTTTTTTTGTATTGAATAGGCTCCGAAACTACTGGACCGATTTAAAAAATTCTTTCACTGTTGGGAAGCTACACTATCGCGAGGTGCTACTTTTTACCCAACTGCGCAGAAGGAGGGTAATATTTTTATTGAAAAACTACACGTGCGAAGCTGCGGTTTGGTCAGCTAGTATATTATATATAGAGAGGTAGATTTACAGGTTGACTTGAAAATTTATACCTTAGATTTAGAGAGACGCCACTCTTATATGTTATATTGGACTGCGGCGTATTAAACATAGCGTAGCATCAGGTTAAGCTGAGTACGAATTCATCCCCACACAGAGCTTTTTAGTGTGTTAGTTTGTTAGTGCTTAAGTTAGATTTTGTTGTTGTTACGTTTTATTTTCTTTATACTGTGTGGTTTTTTAATAAATGTTTCTTTCTTTCTTTTTATATTTTGACAGTATTTTGTAAGGAAAGTATTTATTCCATCTGTAATCGTGTTTTACACTTTTTAAGTGACTGGTTATGTTATGGATAACGACTTTCGGTTCTAAACGTTGATATTTTTAGGTCCATGATTTTAGAATCATGATTTTTTTCTATAGCTGAATAAGGTGACTGGATTGTATAACTATAAATAATAAAATTAGGTTACTAGAACTATAACTCTGTCGCTGGGCAAACCAAACACGGCTCTTATTAAACAAAACGGCTCTTATTAACCCATTTATCGCTGGAACTTATCAATGCTGTATTCATCTTATATTAAATTAAGTGGGATGATCTGTATCTAACAGAATTTAAGGATTTTTCGGAACTTTTGACATTTTGGAAATAATATAAATTTTGGAATAAACTTTTTATGCTTTCACACCACCTGCTCGACAATGTCTAATTATATGCCATGTCACCTCACCGAAAGCAGGTGATTAATGGCCGGCTCCTATATCCGTTGGTAAACGACTACGCCTCGTATCTCCTTGAAAAGATGTCAAACTAGTGTCTAACTTTTGACAGGTTTTCAAGGAGAAACGAGTCGTAGCTGGTTACCGACGGATATAGGAACTAGCCATAAATCCATACGACTGAGCCGGGAGTAGGTAAAATTGTACTGAATTTCGTTTTGCCCTCGGGAGCATAATGTGATTTGAATTTGGAACCTGTATTAAAATCTGTATTAAAATTTGGACCAAACCCACTTAATAAGAACTTATTCGTAAATCGAACTAACCTCTACACAGAATGCACCAACCTAGATTTAGTTATTATTGTCTCTCAGAAAATGTGGAATTCTCCTAGTGTCTGCATCTTGGGCGTGCTATATTCCTTTCAACACTCAGGATTTTAGTGACTCCCTCGCTCCACTCGTGAGTTAATTCTAGAATCCTTCGTTACGTTCGGGATTCAATATAGAGCCCGTGACGCAAGACACTACTTTATCCCCTCGTTTAATAATCTATTATTAATAAGTTGCCTTTAGATGTAAGATTTATATTGCAAGGAATATAATTGTAAAATTAGATAATTATTATTGTTTAAATCAAATTATAATATTACCGAAGCACAAGCTGACAACTTTACCACATAGGTACTTTAGCACGCGTGACCAATTAGATAATTATTATTGTTTAAATCAAATTATAATATTACCGAAGCACAAGCTGACAACTTTACCACATAGGTACTTTAGCACGCGTGACCAATTAGATAATTATTATTGTTTAAATCAAATTATAATATTACCGAAGCACAAGCTGACAACTTTACCACATAGGTACTTTAGCACGCGTGACCAATTAGATAATTATTATTGTTTAAATCAAATTATAATATTACCGAAGCACAAGCTGACAACTTTACCACATAGGTACTTTAGCACGCGTGACCAATTAGATAATTATTATTGTTTAAATCAAATTATAATATTACCGAAGCACAAGCTGACAACTTTACCACATAGGTACTTTAGCACGCGTGACCAATTAGATAATTATTATTGTTTAAATCAAATTATAATATTACCGAAGCACAAGCTGACAACTTTACCACATAGGTACTTTAGCACGCGTGACCAATTAGATAATTATTATTGTTTAAATCAAATTATAATATTACCGAAGCACAAGCTGACAACTTTACCACATAGGTACTTTAGCACGCGTGACCAATTAGATAATTATTATTGTTTAAATCAAATTATAATATTACCGAAGCACAAGCTGACAACTTTACCACATAGGTACTTTAGCACGCGTGACCAATTAGATAATTATTATTGTTTAAATCAAATTATAATATTACCGAAGCACAAGCTGACAACTTTACCACATAGGTACTTTAGCACGCGTGACCAATTAGATAATTATTATTGTTTAAATCAAATTATAATATTACCGAAGCACAAGCTGACAACTTTACCACATAGGTACTTTAGCACGCGTGACCAATTAGATAATTATTATTGTTTAAATCAAATTATAATATTACCGAAGCACAAGCTGACAACTTTACCACATAGGTACTTTAGCACGCGTGACCAATTAGATAATTATTATTGTTTAAATCAAATTATAATATTACCGAAGCACAAGCTGACAACTTTACCACATAGGTACTTTAGCACGCGTGACCAATTAGATAATTATTATTGTTTAAATCAAATTATAATATTACCGAAGCACAAGCTGACAACTTTACCACATAGGTACTTTAGCACGCGTGACCAATTAGATAATTATTATTGTTTAAATCAAATTATAATATTACCGAAGCACAAGCTGACAACTTTACCACATAGGTACTTTAGCACGCGTGACCAATTATTGATCAAGCGAAGCGACATCTCTAAATCAACTTCGGCAAATCGGCATTGTATGTATGTATGTTTGTTTGTCCGAGGATAACTACAACCACATTACATGAACTCCCGTTACCTGTAATTTGAATGAAACTGTAGGTCAAGTAATTTGGTTACGCATTTCGTGGGACTATTTTATTGGTCATAGATTAAGGCCGACTTGCACAACGATCTTTAAACGTAATTAGCGACAAAAATCTTTAAATTTTACGCTTTTGTTTGATTTGACAACTCCCTAAATGACATTAGCCACTAAATACGTTTAGGCATCGTTGCGCGAGTCGCACTAAGAAAATTTTCTTTTGTGTTTTGGGAGACTCTCGAGATCTCAGTTCGGGGCGAACCACTAGTGTATTGTTGTATGTATGTACTTGTATTATAGGTACCTACTGTTTGTACCTACGTGTTACTTTCTGTTAGAATGGTACTTTTACAATGTATTCTGCCGTGACTTTTCCTAGTGTACATCTATCTATAGTATCAAAACGTAATAAAAATATAAACATAGGTACAATCTTAGTTGTGACATGTTTATGTGTTTGTGTACGAGATGAGACCTTGTAAGGCGGCGCCTTTGAAGCCTAAACAATACTGAAACAGATAAGGATATCCATTAAGCCTAATATATTAGTGCAGATAAGTTAAACGTATAACCGCCTCTTGTGATCGGCATTATTTCATTTCAATCTTGCTTGCTTATACGAGCACTATATGTTAGGTACCTATAATTTTGTTCATGATTTGATTTGAACAATAGTTGTATTTGTCTTATTATGGCTACCCTTGATCAAGAGGTACGTGAGGTAATGAAAACTGGACTCAGCAGAAGAGCAGCGCTGCGGCATATTAACATGCCGTAGCATCATGCTGAGCTGAGTACCTATTCATCACCTCAAAGAGCTTTTAAGTTTGTTAGTTTGTTAGTGCTTAGGTTAGATTTTATTGTTGTTGTGTTTTATTTTCCTTTATTACTGTGTGGTTGTTGAATAAAATGTTTTCTTTCTTTCTTTCTTTCTTTCATATGTTCTAGAGTTAGTTAGATCTCTTGTACATACGTTTTTTGCCGTGAAAAACTACAGTTGATTCACCGTTTGTAGGCACGGTCGTCAGTGTTCTAGCGGTCAATATCAGTTTGATGTCAGACACGGCGGCACTTAGGCGACGGTGCCGTGCTGTAGGTACGCCTAAGCATATTCTAAATTGGAGACCACACCAAGATAAACGTAGAGTAAGTAAGCACGCAAGCCTTTAATGTATAAAAAAAATGGAAATGGTTACTATTAAAGAGTTCTTACGACGACCTCCGTGGCGCAGTGGGCGAATAGCTGGCTGAGACGCAGGAGGTAGCGGGTTCGATTCCCGCCGCGGAACAAATGTTTTCATGATCTACAGATATTTGTTCCGGGTCTGGTTGTTTTTCTATATATTATAAGTATGTATTTGCAAAACAAAAAGTATATAAATATTCTATCAGTTATCTGGTTCGCATAATACAAGCTCTACTTAGTTTGCGGCTAGATAGCGTTATGTGAATTGTCCAGCAATATTTATTATTTATTCTTCTTCTTCAGGCCTTCTCCCATTTTTATTTAGGGTTGGCTCTGCTAATCACTTGTCTCCAGAAATGTCTTTCCTGGGTTGTCTTTGGGTCTATATTGTCATTGTCCAGGTCTTTCTTTATTACAGCCATCCATGTTAGTCGGGGTCTTCCGCGCTTTTTCTGTCCGTTCTTCAAGTCCAGAACTTTTCGAGTCATATGGTCTACCGGCCTCCTCATGACATGGCCGTACCATCGTAGTCGTGTCTCTACTAGTTTGTCTGGTATGGGTCTTACTTTGAAGGTTCCTCTGATATAATGGTTCGGCACTTTGTCTAAAAGGGTGACTCCGGCAGACCACCTCAGCATTCTCATTTCGGCGAGGTGTGGTTTTTCTGATTGTTGCTTTTTAATTGTCCAACATTCCGCACTGTAGACCATTACTACTAAAGATTAATATTAAAGAATTGCAACTGAATTTTAAATCTTAACCGATTGATCGGTTTTCTTTAACCGATTGAGCTGAAATTTAGTATACACGCTTAATTTGGAGGACAATGCATGCTTAGCTATGTGACGTCATTCTAATTCCAACATGGCGGATCATCCATGATGGCGGACTAGTTATTTTTTCTGCACTACCAGAGTATGGGTATCAAATGAAAGGGCTTGCTGAGGAGAACACGAAAGCTAATACAACGTCACATTATTACAAGCTTATATTTAGTTTGCAATGTTTGTTTGTTAGTAGAATAAGAGTATCCTACAGAGTTGAATTTTGATATTTTGGTTCAGTTCCGATGCAGTTTCATGGTATGCATGACCTGATTCTACACCCTGCATTAGCCCCAGACGAAGGAACGCATCTACGGTCAACATCAGAGACACGAAATTTTGTATACGCATTTAACTATGATAGTTAAAAGTTCCACCATGACATGGCTGCTGCACTCCAAGGGGTGGTTGGCTTCCAAGGAGGAACTCCTAGACGCTTGAAATATTCACAGAATATTTAAATATATATTTACTTTATAAATAAATAATTAAATTAAAATAAAACAAATATTTAAGGGGAGCTCCCATACAACAAACGTGATTTTTTTGTTCGTTTTTGCTCGAGGGTAATAACGGCAACAGGTAGGCGCTTTAAATATTCACAGAATATTGAGTTATATAATTAACTTTAAAAATAAATAATCAAATTAATATTTAAGGGACCATACAACAGACATGATTTTTTGCCGTTTTTATAGATAATGGTACAGAGCTCTTCGTGCGCGAGTCAGACTCTCACTTGCCCGGTTTTTTTTACAACATGTAGATGTAACAAGCAAATGTCACACCCGATGTTAAGTGGTAGCCATCGCCTATAACAAAGCATTGCCGCGTAGGTCACGTACCTGAGTAACGTTCCCTACGATGCACTGCCCTTCGTCCGTCAACTTGAGGCATGCAGGTTTAAAGCCTCATGTGCCTGTAATTTCACCTGCGTACATTCCCTTCAAATCGTAACACAGCTATGATTCATCTGGACTGTTTCTTGCCAAATTTTATTCGAAATGATTTACAGTTCCATTTTGCCCAATTAACACACCGCATCAATTACAGGAAAATATGTACTCGTATATGAATACAACACGAATATAAATTAATCCATAATTCAATTTCTCCATTTGTTACATGGCATTTTATTTTCTATTTGTTTCTGTATTTAAAGAGAAAAAAATGGCTATATTTGTGTAGTTGTGCTTTTGCGGGTGAACCATTTTCCGTAACTATAGTAGAATTTCAAAAACTTATTTATGACGACGAAAATCATTTATTCGCACCACACGCAGTTATTTTTAGACTTTGTGCCTACCCTATCATAACTGCACAAGATATTAGATATAAAGATATTAACACACAAGATAACGGTCTTTTACGAATGACTGGGCCTCAATAAAAAACAGTAATACTGAAAAGTTTTGAAACAAATATGCTCTCATCAGTAAGCACAATGACGCTTTTCATTCACTATTATTTTATTACTATTAATTTATTTATTTAATTGGACTGGATTAACCAATTACACTAATTAAATTAAAATAATTCAAAACATTAATTACATAAACCATACATTGTCAAATTAAAATCTAAATTACATAAAATCTAAATTACATTCAAAATCTAGACAGTATACAAATTATTAACAATTCAGATTCCAAAGCACTCTGTATTGCCTCATAAAAATATCAGAAACGCTACATCTTTTACTTAGGGTCTAGACAGACGGACTGCATCATAACTGCACTAATACTAGCATCCGTATGAAAGAACTGTTCGCCAACTGCAAACGGACTGCGCAGATTGTTAGCAGCGTGCAGTTATGATGCATTCCGTCTGTCTAGACCCTTTAAAAGCAATATCATTTATTATTACCTACTGGGGTTCTGTGAACCATCAGCTCTCTGGATTATTTGTATGCGAAGTTAAAGGAAATTGGTTATGATTACCGAAAATATATTTTTATTTATGATTATAAAATGTAGGATAGACAAGGGAAGGTTAGAGCCGAGTTTAGTGAAGGCCGCACAAGATCGGTCACTCTGGGGAAGGCCTATGTATAGCAGTGGTCGTCTCATGTGATAGAAGATGATTTATGTACGTTAATTGACTGTACGTTATTCAATCTGATGTTTCTTTGACGACTTCTGTGGCGCAGTGCCCGAATATTCGGCTGAGACGCAGGAGGTCGATTACCGCTCCGGAAGTTTTTTTTTATGTTATTTGTGGGGAAACAGACTTGCGGCCCACCTGATGGTAAGCGATCACCGTCGCCTATTGATACCGGCAACACCCGGGGTATTGTCGATGCGTTCCCTACACTGTAGAAACCTCTTTATATTTCTCTTGAAGCGTGTCATGTCGTAGCCTAATAGGAAAACCTTAGATGGTAGCTCATTCCACATCTTGTAAGTGTTCTTGAAATTTTTGGAGTTTACCGATCAGCTAATTATTTATTGTGATTTATTTTTAGCCTAAATCCTGTCCCAGGGGCAGGGCAAAGGCCTCCCTTTAGTCCTTTCATTTCTTCTTTCCTTTACAATTAATTAAAATATTTTATAATGTGTTTAAACCAAATAAACTATTTATACTGAATCTGTTCTACTTTTAAGCGCCCTCAGTTCATTTGTAATTTAATTGGCGCCTTAACGAATGCAATGGAGCCAAGTTTTACATATCCCGAACCTTTGAGATGGAAATACAGAGCTAACGGCTTTTTACATTTTATTTCATACTATTTTAAGTTGGTTTAGTTTTTTTTATTATACTTATATATGGTAAACGAGCATGCAGTCCAATTCAAGACAAGGTATTATGTTGTCTTGATCTCTATGTGGATACGTTGCCATACTATAGGACTTAGCTGTTATGCCTACGTGCTAGTAATTACAGGAACATACCATTACCATCTAACCGGAACACAGCAGCACAAGTAGGTACTGCTATTTGGCGGCAGATAAAGGTAAAGCGGTGGTGCCCACTTCCTCGAGCCCGTTCACAAAAGCTCTACCACCAGTGAAAGTTAGTTACACGATTTATAACTATTAAGTACGGCTAGACCGATTTTGATGATCTTTGATTTGTTGAATTTGTCTCCGCCCCGATTAGTAGATTAACTAAAAACTCACGCCAAAAAAAAAAGGATGAAGAGAATTTATTTTCTCATACATAGTTGTTGTAGCTAATGATGACCGTTTGACAATACATTAGAAGCCCGCGTCCTATGCATGTCAAGGGAGTACGAAGTTCGCCGGGTCAACTAGTTATAAATAAAACGGGGTTTTTTAGGGTTCTGTAACCAAATGGCAAAAAACGGAACCCTTATGGATTCGTCATGTCTGTCTGTCTGTCCATCCGTATGTCTCAGTCACTTTTTTCTGAAACTATAAGAACTATACTGTTGAAACTTGGTAAGTAGATGTATTCTGTGAACCGCATTAAGATTTTCACATAAAAATAATAAAAAAACAATAAATTTTGGGGGTTCCTCATACCTAGAACTTAAACTCTATTTTTTTTTAACATCAAACCCATACGTGTTGGGTATTTATGGATAGGTCTTCAAAAATGATATTGAGGTTTCTACTATCGCTTTTTTTATTTATTTGTTACAAATAAATACATACCTTAATATTATACCCTAAACACCGTACAAGGTTGGTCTGGGAACTCACATTCGTGAATATTATACCTAATAAACGACGACCTCCGTGGTGCAGTGGGCGAACAAAAAAACAAATATATATAAGTATTCTATCAGTTATCTGGTTCCCATAATACAAGCTCTGCTTAGTTTGGGACTAGATGTGTGAAATGTCCAGCAATTTTTATATTTATTTATTTATTAGCAAACTGAAGTTGCAGTGGACTGGCCATATATGCCAGAGTACCGACAACCGTTGTGGTAAACGAGTTCTTGAGTGGAGACCGCGTCTTGGAAAATGACATAAGATAGGTGGCGGACAGAAATTGGATGAGAAGAGCCGCAGACCGGGCTTAGTGGCGCGTATTGGGAGCTACGTCCAGCGTACGGTGGACTAATGTGTGCTGATGATGTTTTAGTTATTATAAACACGTGTCTTCTCTCTCGGTGGATACCAGCCTTTAGTACCCCACTATTTTCATTTGAATCTCTTTGAAAATTAAATAAAATAAAAATATTTTATTTCAGACAACAATACAGCCCCTATCTTAAGACAAAAACACACACAGAATATAACTATACTTTAATGTTGAATATCAATGTTGGTTTATCTTTATGTTTGTGAGCCGGAGTTCCAAACTCATTTTATTCTAGAGGTTTACTTTGTGTTAAAAGTTTTGCCATTGCGTAATAAGGTGTGATCTATTGTAAAATTTAGCCTATTACCCTAAGGGTTTGATTATTCAGTAAAATGTATATCTGCGCGGTTTCTTTGAGAGATAACAGCTATGTACTTGCATTATATGTTGTTAGAGAATTGGATCTATTCATTTTATATAAATATCTATTCTATTTATAATATGTGGATACATATTGAGTATATATTTACGACCTCCGTGGCGCAATGGGCGCATAGCCAGCTGAGATGTTCTGCATCTCGTTGCGGTTGCGGGTTTGATTCCCGCTGCGGAACAAATGTATGCATTACGTTCAGATATTTGTTCCGGGTCTGGTTGTTTTACTATTTATTAAAAGTTAGTATTACCTAAAAAACAAGTGTGCTTTAGAGCACACGACTGAAGTAAAACATCTTTTTCAAAATATTAATTTATAAAATTGTTCAATTACAAAATTGTCCTCACGTCTGTAGGTCGATCAGTTCATTCTGGACAGACGCAACTCGCAATCGCACATTAACGTTTAAAAATATACGAAACGTTACTCTCTTTCTATCTTCACTAACTTATATCTCCCTCTCAACTTTCGTTCGCATTTTTCGTAACGCATTCACCAGCTTACTCCCCAAGTCAACCGTTCGTAAAGAAGTTTTACTTCAGAAAAAGTATATAAGTATTGTATCAGGTATCTGGTTCCCATAGTAAAAGTATATAAGTATTCTATCAGCTATCTGGTTCCCGTAGTAAAAGTATATAAGTATTGTATCAGCTATCTGGTTCCCGTAGTAAAAGTATATAAATATTGTATCAGGTATCTGGTTCCCGTAGTAAAAGTATATAAGTATTGTATCAGCTATCTGGTTCCCGTAGTAAAAGTATATAAGTATTGTATCAGGTATCTGGTTCCCGTAGTAAAAGTATATAAGTATTGTATCAGCTATCTGGTTCCCGTAGTAAAAGTATATAAGTATTCTATCAGCTATCTGGTTCCCGTAGTAAAAGTATATAAGTATTGTATCAGGTATCTGGTTCCCGTAGTTAAAGTATATAAGTATTGTATCAGGTATCTGGTTCCCGTAGTAAAAGTATATAAGTATTGTATCAGGTATCTGGTTCCCGTAGTAAAAGTATATAAGTATTCTATCAGCTATCTGGTTCCCGTAGTAAAAGTATATAAGTATTGTATCAGGTATCTGGTTCCCGTAGTAAAAGTATATAAGTATTGTATCAGCTATCTGGTTCCCGTAGTAAAAGTATATAAGTATTCTATCAGCTATCTGGTTCCCGTAGTAAAAGTATATAAGTATTGTATCAGGTATTTGGTTCCCGTTGTAAAAGTATATAAGTATTGTATCAGGTATCTGGTTCCCGTAGTAAAAGTATATAAGTATTGTATCAGGTATCTGGTTCCCGTAGTAAAAGTATATAAGTATTCTATCAGCTATCTGGTTCCCGTAGTAAAAGTATATAAGTATTGTATCAGGTATCTGGTTCCCGTAGTAAAAGTATATAAGTATTGTATCAGCTATCTGGTTCCCGTAGTAAAAGTATATAAGTATTCTATCAGCTATCTGGTTCCCGTAGTAAAAGTATATAAGTATTGTATCAGGTATCTGGTTCCCGTAGTAAAAGTATATAAGTATTGTATCAGGTATCTGGTTCCCGTAGTAAAAGTATATAAGTATTGTATCAGGTATCTGGTTCCCGTAGTAAAAGTATATAAGTATTGTATCAGGTATCTGGTTCCCGTAGTAAAAGTATATAAGTATTGTATCAGGTATCTGGTTCCCGTAGTAAAAGTATATAAGTATTGTATCAGGTATCTGGTTCCCGTAGTAAAAGTATATAAGTATTGTATCAGGTATCTGGTTCCCGTAGTAAAAGTATATAAGTATTGTATCAGGTATCTGGTTCCCGTAGTAAAAGTATATAAGTATTGTATCAGGTATCTGGTTCCCGTAGTAAAAGTATATAAGTATTGTATCAGGTATCTGGTTCCCGTAGTAAAAGTATATAAGTATTGTATCAGGTATCTGGTTCCCGTAGTAAAAGTATATAAGTATTGTATCAGGTATCTGGTTCCCGTAGTAAAAGTATATAAGTATTGTATCAGGTATCTGGTTCCCGTAGTAAAAGTATATAAGTATTCTATCAGCTATCTGGTTCCCGTAGTAAAAGTATATAAGTATTGTATCAGGTATCTGGTTCCCGTAGTAAAAGTATATAAGTATTGTATCAGGTATCTGGTTCCCGTAGTAAAAGTATATAAGTATTGTATCAGGTATTTGGTTCCCGTAGTAAAAGTATATAAGTATTCTATCAGCTATCTGGTTCCCGTAGTAAAAGTATATAAGTATTGTATCAGGTATCTGGTTCCCGTAGTAAAAGTATATAAGTATTGTATCAGGTATCTGGTTCCCGTAGTAAAAGTATATAAGTATTGTATCAGGTATCTGGTTCCCGTAGTAAAAGTATATAAGTATTCTATCAGCTATCTGGTTCCCGTAGTAAAAGTATATAAGTATTGTATCAGGTATCTGGTTCCCGTAGTAAAAGTATATAAGTATTGTATCAGGTATCTGGTTCCCGTAGTAAAAGTATATAAGTATTGTATCAGGTATCTGGTTCCCGTAGTAAAAGTATATAAGTATTCTATCAGCTATCTGGTTCCCGTAGTAAAAGTATATAAGTATTGTATCAGGTATCTGGTTCCCGTAGTAAAAGTATATAAGTATTGTATCAGGTATCTGGTTCCCGTAGTAAAAGTATATAAGTATTCTATCAGCTATCTGGTTCCCGTAGTAAAAGTATGTAAGTATTGTATCAGGTATCTGGTTCCCGTAGTAAAAGTATATAAGTATTGTATCAGGTATCTGGTTCCCGTAGTAAAAGTATATAAGTATTGTATCAGGTATCTGGTTCCCGTAGTAAAAGTATATAAGTATTGTATCAGGTATCTGGTTCCCGTAGTAAAAGTATATAAGTATTGTATCAGCTATCTGGTTCCCGTAGTAAAAGTATATAAGTATTCTATCAGCTATCTGGTTCCCGTAGTAAAAGTATATAAGTATTGTATCAGGTATCTGGTTCCCGTAGTAAAAGTATATAAGTATTGTATCAGGTATCTGGTTCCCGTAGTAAAAGTATATAAGTATTGTATCAGGTATCTGGTTCCCGTAGTAAAAGTATATAAGTATTGTATCAGGTATCTGGTTCCCGTAGTAAAAGTATATAAGTATTGTATCAGGTATCTGGTTCCCGTAGTAAAAGTATATAAGTATTGTATCAGGTATCTGGTTCCCGTAGTAAAAGTATATAAGTATTCTATCAGCTATCTGGTTCCCGTAGTAAAAGTATATAAGTATTGTATCAGGTATCTGGTTCCCGTAGTAAAAGTATATAAGTATTGTATCAGGTATCTGGTTCCCGTAGTAAAAGTATATAAGTATTGTATCAGGTATCTGGTTCCCGTAGTAAAAGTATATAAGTATTCTATCAGCTATCTGGTTCCCGTAGTAAAAGTATATAAGTATTGTATCAGGTATCTGGTTCCCGTAGTAAAAGTATATAAGTATTGTATCAGGTATCTGGTTCCCGTAGTAAAAGTATATAAGTATTCTATCAGCTATCTGGTTCCCGTAGTAAAAGTATATAAGTATTGTATCAGGTATCTGGTTCCCGTAGTAAAAGTATATAAGTATTGTATCATGTATCTGGTTCTCGCAGTAAAAGGTTTGCTTAATTTATATGTTGGGTTAGTTACACCATTTATAACTCACGAACGGCTGGTCTAATTTGATGATCTTTTATTTGTTGGATTTGTCTCCGCCCCTAACAGCAGAATAACTATTAAAATATCGAAAAAAAGCACGCAAAAATAAATTATGAATAAATTCATTTTCTCATACATAGCTGTAGATAATGATGACAACCTCGGTGGCGCAGTGGGCGATTAGCCGGATGAGACGCAGAAGGTAGCGGATTCGATTCCCGCCGCCGAACAAATGTTTGCATGATCTACAGATATTTGTTACGGGTCTGGTTGTTTCTCTATATATTACTAGCTGACCAATCCGCAGCTTCGCACGCATAGTTTTTCAATAAAAACATTACCCTCCTTTGCACAGTTAGGTAAAAAGTAGCCTATGTTACTGAGGGTGAATGTAGCTTTCTAATGGTGAAAGAGTTTTTGAAATCGGCCCAGTAGTTTTAGAGTTTATTCATTACAAACATACACAAAAAATGCATATCTTTCCTCTTTATAATGTTAGTATAAGTATGTATTACAGAATAAATTAATATGTATTAACAAAAAAAAAGTATATAAGTATTCTATCAGTTATCTGGTACTCATAGTACAAGCTCTGCTTAGTTTGGGGCTAGATAGCACTGAGTGAAATGTCCAGCAATATTTATTTATGATGGCCGATTGACAATACATTGGCAGCCCGCGTCATAAGCATGACAAGGCGGTACGAAGTTCGGCGGGCAGCTAGTTTAGGTATATATATATATATATAGTGGTTTGGGGCTAGTTAGCGCTCTGTAAAACGTTTATTATTATTTATGTACTATATCTTCACCGAATTTGTAAGCTCTCAGCTTTTCAGCCAGCCAGATTTCTCCAGCCCGCATTTTAGCCGAGTGAATATCAAAAGGAGACATGATGACAACGCTGAGGCTTGGGATTATAGGATTCTACTCAAATTATAACCCGTATTAATAAGCCCAGAATAGCTTCGTGTAATGCTGTCTGACTGTTGAAGGAGGGTTATGCAGTATCAATACTTCAACTTATAATTCAATTCATAATTTTGACGATTAGCGGATTGCCAGAGGAATAATACATTATTATTAGCCCACTGTGTCCCACTGATGGACAAAGGCCTCCCACCATTCTTTCCAGACAATTCTTTCAGACGCTAAGATGGTCCAGTCCTCTCGAAAATTTGTGAGCTCCTCCCTCCATCTTTTCTTTGGTCTGCCACGACGTCTTCGGGCTGTGTCGGAGTTCAACTCGGAAAAGGAAAATTAAATAATGACGTAAAAAAATTAACAGCGGATCTGACGACTTTTAAGCCAATGAGCAAAATGCTCATTGGCTTAAAGGGACTTATTATCACAAACACACTAACATAAAATTTTTTAAAGTTTAGATGTTTGTTTATTTACTTGTTTGTTTGTTTGTTACTCAATCACGCCATAACGTCTGAACCGATTTCGACGATATTTAGTATGTACGTAGACTAGACTTAGTATGTACCAGGATTAACACATAGGCCACGTTTTATTGAAAAACCACGCGTGCAAAGCCGCGGGAGGAAGCTAGTCACACTAATCACAATAATATTATAAATGGGAAAGTTTGGAAGTTTCTTTATTTTACTTTCTTTGTTTGTTACTCAATACGTCGTAACGGTTGAACCGATTTCGATGAAATTTAATATACTGATAGATTATAACCTCGATTAATACGTAGGTCACTTTTTTTTTTAAAAACACGAACCACGCGGGCGTAACTGTTCAGTACCGCACGAAATTAGTAAATTCATGTTATTTGATTCTACTAAAAACCGTGCTTAAAACGTATGGGAAATTAGCTTAAATTAGTCACGAAGTTTCATATCTAGGTAAATGTAACAAAATTTAAATACACCCTAATTCCCTCTTTTTGACTCGGGGTTTAAAAACTGACTTAGCCAAGAGCCACTCCATTTATACTAGCTGTTTATTTAATACTAGTTGTCCAACCCGCAGCTTCGCGCGCGTAGTTTTTCAATAAACACATTACCCTCCTTCTGCGCAGTTGGGTAAGAAGTAGCCTATGTCACCCGGGGATAGTGTAGCTTCCCAACAGTGAAAGATTTTTTTTTATCGGTCCAGTAGTTTCGGAGCGTTAAATAACGTTAAACAAGTAACTTTTTAACAAAAATATAACCGACTCAAACAAATTACTGAACTGACTTTAATTAAATTTCTATGAGACCAATATGAAAGTACATCCTTTCAAATAAAAAAAAATTCCACATCTGTTGATAAATCACGGGGTTCTAAGGTAAAACCATAAAACAATTATGCGTCTCTATAATATTTGAGGGTTGCCCTCGATTTATTTGAGATCCCATCATCAGATCCTGACTTAGTGCCAAAAGGACCACCTGGGAAGTATACCCTTATAAACAAAATATTACCACACGACTGAAGTAAAACTTGTTTTACAAAATATTAATTTATAAAATTGTTCAATTACAAAATTGTCCACACGTCTGTAGTCTATGTTCATTCTGGAAAGACGTAACTCGCACTCGCACATTAACGTTTAAAAATATACGATACGTAACTATCTCTCTTTCTATCTTCACTAACTTATATCTCCCTCTCAACTTCCGTTCGCACTTTTCGTAACGCATTCACCAGCTTACTCCCCAAGTCAAACGTGTGTAAAGAAGTTTTACTTCAAAAACATACCTACAGTCGAATTGAGAACTTTTAAAGTCGAGTTGACAACCTCTGTGGTGCTCGATGGTGCTCGAGGAGATTCGATTCCCGCCGTGGAACAAATGTTTGCATGATCTACAGATATTTGTTCCGGGTTTGGGTATTTTTCTATCTATTATAAGTACCTACGTATTTACAAAAACAAAGTATATAAGTATTATATCAGTTATCTGGTTCCCATAGTACAAGCTCTGCTTAGTTTGGGGCTAGATAGCGTTGTGTGAAATGTCCAGCATTATTTATTATATTTATTTATTATTATTATCAGTTTTTTTTAAGTTGGTTAAAAAAGAAAATAGGTAGCCATAGGCGTCAAATATAATTAAAGCAACCTTCTTTTTGCAGGTTAAAAACAATATTCAGGCCAAGGAAAACCCTGTAAAGATAAAATGTGTCAGTTCATGAATTTCAGAATATTGCCCGTAAGCTGATAACACTTGGCGCTCGAAACGTGCAACGTAGCCCGCTAAGATTTACATTCTACTTGGAAGTCTTTTAACTTTTAGCAAAATAACTTAACTAGGTAATATTGTGCATATAGGGTTTTGATAATATACGCACAAATATGAAAGGGGTTATTTTGATGAGCCTAATAAATAAATTGATGAAATGTTTAGGTACCATAGAATTGTGATATTTATTTTGGCATGTAAAAACAAACACTTTATTAAACTTATGTTGTGCTATTGCATAATGTATTGGTGACATCTCGAGATATCTCTTGTTGTCCTTTTCTAACCCAAACCCCGCAGCCATTTCCGAAAGAGATATCAAATCGGCCATTATTTTTGGATGTCGATTGCAAGAGTAGGCAGGAAGTTTTATATCGAATTAATCACCTAAACTTAATCGATTTTCTTTAAAGTTTGTTAATTTAACTAGTAGTTTTTTTTAAGTTGTGAGGAACGGGATTAATTACGGATTAAAACGAGTATGTATCGCGTATTTACCTTTTTTTAGGGTTCCGTACCTAAAGTGTAAAACGGGACCCTATCACTAAGACTCCGCTGTTTGTCTGTCCGTCACCAGGCTGTATCTCATGAACCGTGATAGTTAGACAGTTGAAATTTTTACAGACGATTCATTTCTAATGCCGCTATAATAACAAATACTAAAAATGTAATAAAAAAAATATTTAAGGGGGGCTCCCATATAACAAACGTGATTTTTTTGCTCGTTTTTGCTTGATATTGATAACGGCAACAGGTAAGCGCTTGAAATATTCACAGAATATTGAGTTATATTATTCAATTTAAAAATAAAAAAATAAATTAAAGTAAAATTAATATTTACGGGGGGGTTCCCATACAATAAACGTGATTTTTTGCCGTTTTTATAGATAATGATACGGAACCCTTCGTCCGCGAGTCCGACTCGCACTTGGCCGGTTTTATGTTTGTTGTCCCGACGTTTCGACTGTGTTGCAACAGCTGTGGTCGCGGGCGGACTGGAGTACTTGGAGCTACCGACGAGAAGTGATGGCAGCAACTACCCTCACTTGGTTTTCAGAATTTAAAATAAATAGAATTTTCGAAGAGTTTTCGATGTACAGCTCGGTCATTGTTCAACGTTTTCAGCTACAGAATAGGCGGTAGGTATATTGGAATATTAGATAGGTATGTTATGCAGTAATAACCTCAGTTCACAAAAGAACGCCACTGATAAAGCTATGACAATCAAGGACTCCATCATAAAGTGCCCCCAGGGATTCTTATAAGCTACGTTCCTTCCTACATATCTTAATAGCGACCTTGGGCGAACGTGTGGCACGTGAAATTCCCACAGCGACAGCTGGTCTTTGCCACTTCAAATTAGGCTCTATTACAATGAATTTAGATTGAGAATATCTTGCTGATAATCTCGGTGCCAGCACTGATTATATAGATTTAACTATGGAGTTTGTAAATTGGAATGCAGGCGAGCATCACGAGATTTTCTAATAAATAAATAAATATTGCTGGACATTTCACACAGCGCTATCTAGCCCCAAACTAAGCAAAGCTTGTACTATGGAAACCAGATAACTGATAGAAAACTTGAATACTTTTTTTTTGTAAATACGTACTTATATTATATAGAGAAACAACCAGACCCGAAACAAATATTTGTAGATCGTGCAAACATTTGTTCCGCGGCGCTCTAAAAAGGCGCTCTACTTGCATCCACCATTGTTTGAAGGGTTCCGTACCTAAAGGGTAAAACGGCACCCTATTACTGAGGCTCCACTGTCTGTCTGTCTGTCCGTCTGTCACCAGGTCTCTCATGAACCGTGATAGTTAGTCTCATATCCGATAGTCCGTAGTCGATAGTCCGTCTTATGAACCGTGATAGTTAGATAGTTGAAATTTTCACAGGTGCTGTATTTCTGTTGCCGCTATAACAACAAATACTAAAAACAGAATACAATAAATATTTAAGGTGGGCTCCCATACAACAAACGTAATTTTTTTGCTCATTTTAGCTCGATATTGATAACGTCAACAGGTAGACGCTTGAAATATTCACAGAATATTTAGTTATATATATTCACTTTAAAAAAAATATATTAAAATAAAACATATTTAAGGGGGGCTCCCATACAACAAACGTGATTTTTTTTACCGTTTTTATAGATAATGGTACAGAACACTTCGTGTGCGAGTCCGACTCGCACTTGGCCGGTTTTATTAAATACAGTGATGGTAGAGTCTTTCCTAAGCTCCTCTAATGTGGGATCATCCGTATTATCTATCCATGCAAGTTCAAAAGTAATTCTGTCCCTGTCTGTTTGTTACATTTTTACAACGAAACAGTTGGACCGATTTCAATTAATGTTTATTACCTATACAAATAAATTAAAATTCATGACATTGGATGACATTTGCTAATTTTTATTGACAAACCACGCGTTTGGAGCATGCGGAAGCCAGATCCCCATATTGTGCATCTTTTGAGGAAACACCAATGGCTAGAGAATTGAAAAGTAAGTATTTGTAAAATCTAATGCTGTCGCGCAGTATGGCGCAGTATGCGCAGTATGCGCGATAGAGACAACTGCAGCTTGGGCCGAAAATACCTATTAAAATTACACAAAATCAACGATTCGTAGTCCCCTGATTCCTTCTCCAAAACTTGACCGATTTAACTACTTTCTTCATTATAAATTACAGATAGGCTTTGACCGTGTTCCTATGTATTCTTTTTTTATATAATCTAGTCAAATTTGTTTTCTAGATGTTTGAACACAGCGAAAAATCTAACAAATTTTATACATCTTTGAATGTTCATCTCTTTTAATAATTAATTTATGAAAAGAGGAAAACATAGGGACATGCCAATACTGGCCATAGATCTTTGAGAAAAAATTATTGCTGTGCTGACATTATCCAGGGAGGAAACAGGGGACTACGTTTGTATGGAAAAACGGCCCTGTTGTTTCCTCATAAGTTTGAAAAGCATTCATGACAATTCCAGATTTATTAGATTCTTGTCAATTTTTGACATTGGGCAAGTATTAGAGTTTTACTTTGATTTTATTGTTGGGTAATTTTTATCATTATTTTCGGAGTAATTGTTCGCATGATAAATTATTCTAATACTAGACATAAATTAGCATAAAAACGTTGTCCGAGTTATTCATGCAAATAAGCAAGTTACATTCCCGGCTCGGGTTGATGATTTTTCGAAAATCACAAATGCAGTTATTTCTAACACCAATATCGATGACATGGTTCCTTTGAGAGTTTTTCATTATCTCAGCATGATTTCCCCTACTAACTCCTCCCCTATTATTTTTATGTATATATTGACAAGGCACCTAGTAGGCAAGTTAAAGTGGGACTGGGTGGGCCACGTCTGCCGTATGTCGAAGGAGTTGTGGGCAAAATCCACCACCGAGTGGATCCCAAAAGACAGAAAACGAGCACGCGGCAGACTGCAACCTGATGGAAAGACGAACTCGACTCGTATACGGAAGACTAGACTACACACGCATGATAGAGTGGAGTGGAAGGAAGGGAGGGAGGCCTTCGCCCAGCAGTGGGACGGTACAGCCTCCAAATAATACTAATATAGTGTCAGAATATCGTTTGAGTTAACCAGTATAGTAACTAGTTTCTTGTTTGACGGAATCAGGGGAAGGGTAAGAGAGGAGGGGGAGGGGGAGGCAATTGATTTTATTATCACTCTGAGCTGGCAAATAAATCTGCTGTTTTCCTTTTCTTGTTGTATTTAGAGAGTTTCTGGTCAAGTCAAGTCGCGTCAGAGCTTTGGTAAGTCGATCGCATCAATAAAGCTTAGCGATATGTTTGTTAAGCTACATAAGGTTGGCCTACAGATGTATAAGGTTCAGTGCAGACATCCTATAATATCAATGAAAAAGCCTGTATAAAATAGTAAAACAAATGATATTCATTCATCATGTAAGTAGGTACTTGTTAAACTCTGACTAAGCGGCATCGTCACAAAGGCGCCGCCGATATTCGCAAAAAAATGTTTATTAGGTAAAAATGTATCGATGACTGGATAAATCTTTAAGCTACCGGTATTATAAACACCTCTAAAATCAGTTAGTACGATTCCGGATGTGTATTTTAAATGCTGTACATAACAAAACAGGTTGTATACTAATGAATCTGATGATAGACGAATTTTCGCCGAGGCGTCGTAAACCGTAGTCCTCTACCTAATAAATGCTAGACTATGGGAAAGATTATTTATCATTATTATTTATAAAAAACCGGCTAAAAATGAATTCCCGTTCCCCTTCACGCCATTACTTGAAAACGACTTATCCGATCTTAATGATATTTTTTAAGTTATCTAATATTTTGTACAAGGTTCTTACGAAATAAAAGTTAAGAAAACTGCACAGAAAATTGGATAATTTCAGAAAACTTCGCGCGAGCAGACAGCTAAAAAAACAGGGCAAGGTCTGTCGGGTCAGCTAGTTATTTATAAGAAACAGGCTTATAGCTTTGGAATTTCACGTAACCCTGACACAGCTCTCTATCCATCTCTTGAAGCGGAACACAATGCATCCATTGTTAGGATTCATACGTTCTTTGTGTCATAAGCCGCGGTACTTCTGAGATAGTCGTCAGGAGGCTGGAACCTTTTTGAATACGAATCTAAAACTAGCTAAAGGTTCTTTTATCCGACCTGTGTGGCTATTTAAAACGTCGGAAAACTGTCGGATCGACCCGACATTTTTTTACAAGTTTTATTTAGGCTCGCACTATATGGCATCCGAGTAACCCCGATCCTGCGAATCCGGAGCATGGCCCGGTTGCTTCCAGGTAAAAATCGGAGTCGGATGGCATCGGATCGTGTGTAGTCGACGCAGGAAAAATTCAAATGTTTGGTTGTGTGACGGATTGGTCAGGGGCGGTAAAAAAACGGTCGCTAACAAGCCCGAATGCCAAATAGACCGAGCCTTAACTTGCAATGTATGTATGTTTGTCCGGGTGAAATCTTGCAACTGAATTTTAAATCAGTTATTTTTAACCGATTGCGCTGAAATTTGGTATACAGGCTTATTTTGGATGACAATGCATGCTTAGCTATGTGACGTCATTCTAATTCCAATATGGTGGATCATCCAAGATAGCGGATTTGTTATTTTTTCTGCACTACCACAGTATGGGTAACAAATGAAAGGGCTTGCTGAACACGAAAACTAATATAACGTCACATTAAATCCAAAATATGGGGAAACATCCAAGATGTATACTATAAATCCAATATGGGTGACAATCCAAGATGGCGGAGGAGGTTTTCTGAAGTCAATATCAGCTGAATTTTAACAAAAGTATGCCTTGGTCGACTTCATACTTTGACTTGTGTATCAATATAAATAAATACGAGTAATTCATTAGAAACAAATTATAAGATACAAAGCAAATAATACAATGGTAATAGTCATTATATCCTCGACGACCTCCGTGGCGCAGTGGCCGAATAGCCGGCTGAGACGCAAGAGATAGCGGGTTCGATTCCCACCGCGGAACAAATGTTTGCATAATCCATAGATATTTTTTCCGGGTCTGGTAGTTTCTTTATATATTATATGTATGTAATTACAAAAAAATGTATATATGTATTCTATCAGTTATCTGGTTTCCATAGTACAAGCTCTGCTTAGTTTGGGGCTAGATAGAGTTGTGTGAAATGTCCAGCAATATTTATTTATTTATATTTATTTATCCTTAACTACCTGATAAATCCGCAGCTTCGCACGCGTAGTTTTTCAATAAATACATTACCCTCCTTCTGCGCAGTTGGGTAAAAACTAACCTATGTTACTCAGGGATAATGTAGCATTCTAATGAAGAAATAATTTTTGAAATCGGACCAGTAGTTTTTGAGTTTATTCGTTACAAACATACAAATTCCTCTTTTTAATATTAGTATAGATAATTTAAATTAAATGATTAATTATAATTAGATTAGATTATAATTAAGTTATTATTACCAGAGAAGATCTTTTAGATTTTATGCGAAATACCTTTTCAAAGGAGATAATCTTCGTGACCTTTATTATCTCTGTAAACACAATATTTCAGGCTCTTCTGAAGCTTGAGTATAGTCCGTCCACGCTAAGTCATCATAACCACATGATATATTAACAAAAAATATAGTTGGCAACAACTTCCAGTGTTTCTTACTTTTGAAGCTTCACAGAAAACGGTAACTAGCACACTACAATTTTTTGTAGTTTTAATTACCCAATGGTAGGTACTATACCAAGCAAAGCTTGATAAATGCGCAATAACTTATCATGCGCATCGCCAAGATTGGAATGCCTTGCCTGAGTCGCGAGTGAATAGGTTTCTTCTTGGCAAGCGTGTACCATCGTAGACTGCATCATCGCGCCCCATCAGGCGAGATCGTACTCAAACGCTAGCCTATTTATGCAAAAGATAACTGATAGAATACATATTTTTTCTTCTAAACACTTATGTTTATAGAAAAACAGCTAAACCCGAACCCAGCTGTAGATTATTTTCACTAAAAACGGGATATCTACCATGATTTGTGAGGTTTTGAGTATCCCGATATTTCGACGCGGTTGCATGCATTACGATATGATCTATGTTTGTAACGATGACAGTTCCAAAAGTTATAAATATAAAAATAAATAAAACGTTTATTTTCCCATCACAGATAGGTTTTACAAAAAAATATAAAGTAAGTTTCAGCAGGTAGGATTTAGTTAACGTCCTACATATATAGTTGTGTAAGCCTAATTATAAAATCTGTTGTCGTGAGGGAGTGGTGCCTGAGATAGGTTTAGAAAACCTGTATTACAGGTCACCAGTGCTCTCTCTCCACGGATTAAACAAAGGGATTGCACGTTATAAGGTGATATCTGTAGATCATGCAATCGTCTAGGGTACCATTGAACTATATAATTTAACTTAATTTAATCGTTTGTTTTATTTGTATATCTTTATACGACACTTTTATGTTATTTTGTTTGTTTTGTTATTCTGTACTTATAAACATAACTAAAAATGGTCAACTACTCCAAAAAGCCTTTGGACCGGCTCCGTGTAACATATAATAATATTTTCAGGATGATGTTAGGGCTGACTCGCTTCTGCAGTGCGTCAGGGATGTTTTCAGAATACCAGACGGATGCTTTCGAAGCCATACTACGTAAGAAAACTGCATCCCTGATTCGCAGAGTGCGGGACAGTCAAAACAGCATCCTGAAAACTATATCGGACAGGTTCACCTCTCCGATCTGGAAATGTTTTGTGCGGAGGGCGATCTAAACCGCCGGCGCCGTATGTTTTTAATTAGTTCTAAGTTTAGTTTTTAAATATTTTATTTTATTGATGTGTTTATGTGATTATTTGTTTTTTTTTTTATATATATATTGTAATATGGATTGTAACTATCTGAAATAAAATGAATTTGAATTTGAATTTATAACATGTCCACAACTAGTAAAATGGTCCTTAACTCAGCATGTGCTGGTTGTTGCAGCCAGCACATGCTGAGTTAAGAACCATTTTGTAACTATACTTTGTGTTTAAATTAAGACTTGTTTTTATTTGTTTTTTATGTATTAACTTTAAGTTTGTTGCAAATAAAATATTATTCTATTCTATTCTAAATGAACCCGAAATGAATCAAATCCGCAACTTCTTGCATCACAGACACTCTACAACGGAAACCGTCAAATAGTACGTCCAGCATTACATATAACCGTTGTGGAACTTTAGCGTGGCTGAACAGGTAACGCGAAAATATATTGCAAGAATTTCCCATCATTATGATTGATCGGATACCGGCGTCGTGCGTAACTTCCCAGGAATTTCTGCGGAATTTTTAGCAAGAATTTAGCGTGTCTTGTAAAGTTTATGGAGAGGGTATTTAGGGCTACCGCAATACAGAGAAAATGTATAATCAGTGTTGTTTTTCCTCGGTGTTTTTTGGGAAATATAAACTTTATATTGGTATATATATCCTTCCAGACGCAACATGACAAAGAATTTGTTTGACGCACCGAAAACGCCTGGAGGAGACCATGACATGTGTGTTCTCCCTATACTCACCTACGGTGCACAGACTTGCTCTTTGACAGCAACGGTCAAAACTCGAGGTATGCCAGCGGGCTATGGAGCCTAGCATGCTGGCTGTTCGGTTATCTGACTGAATACGGAACTCCATACTACGCTCTCAGACAAAGGTTTACGACATCAGTAAAAATTCTGCCTAGCGGTTGCGCCAGGTGGTTGGGAGACAATGCCTATATATTACCTCTGGTGTGATGTTTAAACACATTGTTGATTAAGAGATAATCACTTCGTTGAATCTTACCTGCCCGCGGTTTTTCACGCGTGGCTTATCAATAAAAACACTACCCTCCTTCTGCGCAGCCGGGTAGAAGTAACCTATGTCTCAATCCCGGTCATAATCTAGCTATATACTAAAATTCATCGATATCAGTCAGCCTTTTATACAGACAGAGTTACTTTCAAGTTTATTGACCGAGCGAGCAAAGCGAGCGAAGCGTCTCAGTTTCGAGATTAGCAAAAATGCTTTTGTCCGGCTGTCTGTCTGTCTGTTCTCGCGTACAGGCCGCATTTTCAACCGATTTTGACAAAAATTGGCACACAAGTTCCTTTATGTATTTAAATTTTGCGTAATGTAGCGTTATTTATCGACGGATTTTAATCAAATTTGAGAGGCACACTAAGGACTTCATTCTACACAAGATGATGTGAAAAAAGTTCAAAAGTGGGGAGTGGAGGGAGTTTTGTGTAAGCGGTTTACGTTATATATGGACGGATTTCAATTATTTTTTTTTTTTTTTAAATTTATAGGTACCAATCAGACTACCCAGTCCTCTCTGCCTTCCCGAGACGAACCCATATACACCAGATTAGACCTCCTAGGACGAAGGGAACGCGAGTAATTGCTAAAAGTATGCCAATATTTTATAAAAGTATACATAGGTAAGTACATAGGTAGTATTGGAAAATTCAAGCTTCTCAAATTCAATTTAAATTTGGACTTTTTTCCAAATTAAATTCTTTTTTTTTTGGATTTGGATTTGGATTTTGTTGTGGAAATTTCTTTTTAGAATTGGGACGCGAGGTTCGCACAGATTCACTACTAATATTCGTATGGATATCAGTTCCCACCCTGCTTCCCAACATATTTATTTATTTATTTTAAAATGAAACTTCGGAATAATTTAAACATCCAAGTATCTTAGTATTAGTATAATGTGACATCTCAAACCGTGGCGAACCCTACACTAGGAGAACCGCTTTACGGTGTTTCAACAAATATTTTTTTATTTACTAGGCAGGGTTAACACCACAAATAGTAAACACGAAAAAACAAAACGTTTAGTGATCAATACTGCCAATAACAGGCATGCAATAATTCCATAGTGAAGTTTTGAGAATTTACGTTTGTAATGTTCGCCTAATGCCATGAATAACTCCAATCGCTAACAATTTGAAAACAAATCAATTCAATCCTCAATAAGTCTTATTTGATTGCTGTTATTTCAATACGGTCTCATTAATCAGATATAGATTAGGTTCCGTGTCTAAACCGGCACCTTGTTTTCAAGAAAACCAGCCTCATTTTTCATTCGCACTTCAAAAGTTTGAGTGCGAATCACTAGAAAGCAAAATGAAGCAGCTCGGGGGAATTTTACAGGACCGTTAAAGTTACACGCAATATCTTCAAACTTTGTAAGGGAGATTAACATTAATGTTTCTTGATGAGCTGCCAATAACCTGTCAATTTTACAAGCTTCTTATTAACTTGCATTGTATGTATGTTTGTCCGGATGGAATCTTGCAACTGAATTTTAAACGCGTTCCCCTCAACCGATTGAGTTGAAATTTGGAATACATAATTCAACTTCGGTGACAATGCAATAATATGGTATCATGGAGGTGGTCTCATGATGAAGACGGATGCTAGACAACGGAACTTCTGAATGGATTATAGTAGGCTACTAGTGTTTGGGCTCATTTGAATCTACTTGCGGTTCCGACTATGGATTTTATAAAAGCTTGTTTTGAAAAAGTAATTTTTCAACAAAAAAACTTATTGAAAATTATTTTATAATTTACCTATGCTCATGAAATATTGATTTTTTTTATACATTATAGGCTAGCGTTTGACTACGATCTTGCCTGATGGTAAGCGATGATGCCGTCTACGATGGCACACGCTTGCCTAGAATAAACCTATTCACTCGCGACTTGAAGACCCCTAGGTTGTAGTTATCAGGAAACACAGACTCAGTCAAGGCGTTCCACTTCTTGACTTGATTTAATTAGACGCTAGTAAATTTAACAAATTTCAATAATCTCTATATAATAAAGAAAGTTCACTTTTTTAACTATTATGTAGTGAATAAACAAAACCAAGCCAAATAACCAAGTTTCATAGAGTTCCCAAACTTGGCACTCTACCCCGCAACTTCTCACAAATTTATTAGCGGAAAAAATATGTTGCTGAATAAACACACTGTGATTGGTACTAACTCCATAAATATATCCAAACGTGGCGTGATATTTGGGTCAAATAGTTGAGCCGTGAAATAGGAGAAACGGGGAAGGGATGGCGTGGAAGTGGAAAAAACAAATAAACATGTGTTTTTCTTTAATGATCGTGATTTCTGGATACCGTCGGATAAGTTACATAAATGCAGTAGGTCATGGTGCCCCACCCACAAAATAGGCATATAAGCAAACACTACATTTGGTTGTCTACAAGGACCATTCTTTAAACACTTTTTTCATCTTACTATAATACAAATAAATAATCTTTGATTAATATATTTAAACCCTGTGATTTCTTAAAGGTAATTTTCAGGTTCGGGCTCTTTTAAATGGTACACGCTATGATAACGTCTATTTTCAATGTTTAAAATGTGGTGAGCTTTACAGCTTATGGCACCGCTTTTTTAACAGTTGGTCAAAAACTTCAGCTACTGTACACGTATATGCAGTATAGCCCCTAGTCCCCCGGTACAGCTAGTAGGTAATATACCTGTCAGTTTCCGGGAGTAGTATAAAGCCAATCTTCTTCTCGTGTCTCCTTGGCTCTACAGCCTCATCAGCTGCTTTATTGAGCTGTTCCCGATTGCACGTGGTTGGGCACTGGGGACAGAGGATCAATTTCGGCATGCTCTGTCTGGGAGCCCTGCACTAACACTGGACACGAATTGGTATGTCTAGAGATGCCTAGCTGGGTACGGATCTGTAAAGTGCCTATTTAGAACAAGCTAATAATAACGCTGATGAAACAATTTCAGTAAAATGAATCTGTAAAATTCAAAGTCAAAGAGAAGGAAAATGCGGACTAATTTTATTCACTGTCGTGGATTTAATAATACTTTTTCGGCTCTAAACAATTTAGAAACTCCGGGGCGGCATTGAATATTTTTTTTACATATTTAATAAAAAGCTAGCGATATTTACAAATCTTTCTGAGAACCCTACAAGTACCTACTCCGCCGGTACGTGACGACTTTTACGTGAATACTGTATAGCGCAATCAAATTATCATATCGTAGGGAAACTGGGTTCATGAATTTTTAGGAAAAACATTTGAATTAAGAGAGTGCTGACATTACTGGCCGAAGAAATCGTTTTAAATAATTTAAAAGAGACACCGGAAGTTTGCATAGCGCGAGTTTACAACCTTCCTTTGTCAAGCTCTCTGTACACATTTGGGAACGAATATTCTTACGTTACTTTTATAAGTAGTACTGTATTTTATTTTAGTCATAAACTTCAAATACAAAATAAATTCATTTATTGCGTAATACAAGGTGAACAAGGTGGTAAGTGTCAGGTACCAAAGAGTATGATTAATAAGAACGTGACCGTGATAACAATATGTACAACCAACATTTTTTCCACTATGCATCATCAAACAAAAATATTTTTTAATCTCGCTTCGCACAGAGCGGACGTTTTACGAGATGAATACCGCGTATGGTTCCCGCTATGTGGCAGTGTTTCTTTGTACGCATCCCGAAGGACCCAATATGCCACGAGTTCAGGCTGCTAACTGTACATGAATAAGTCTAAGGCGTTCGTAACCAAGTGGGTGAACCGATACTTAGATACAAATAAAAAAACGGCCAAGTGCGAGTCGGACTCGCGCACGAAGGGTTCCGTACCATTATCTATATAAACGGCAAAAAAATATCGAGCTAAAACGAGCAAAAAAATCACGTTTGTTGTATCGGAGCCACCCTTAAATATTTATTTTATTTTGTTTCTACCCTAAAAAATGTGGTTGACCTACCAGAACGTGGTAAAACGAGAAAGAGGTCATTCGCCGAGGAAAAACGTATTAGTCAACTGTTTTTGAAAAATACAGGTATATAAATATTAGGTTAAAATACCGAAGTACGTGAAAGAAACTACTCCTTTCAAAAGAGTACGTCAAAAAAAAGTTGGCCTGGGCGCGAGCAAACAAAGACCGTGACTGGGACAAGATAATCTTTTCTGACGAAGCATAGTTTTGGGCAACTAGTATCTCACCTCGTGATTGGTCAATTGCCAATAACAGACTTGTCGATCGAACTGTTAAACATCCGGTAAAGGTGCATGTTTGGGGATGCTTCTCAAAAAGAGGATTTGGCAATTTGAAATTGTTTACCGGCTCTCTGAATGCTGTGAGGATGAACATAATTCAATTCATTTATTCAATTTTCAGATGTCAAAGATCCATTTTTGTGAGTAAAAAACTTCAATCAAACATGTCACATGGGTTAGTACATAGTATAGGCGCAACAAAACAAACAAAATTAAAATAATAAAAGTTCAAGTTGAAGTCCCTCACTCAAGTCCCGAGACAACAGTCCCGAGCCAACAGTCCCGAGCCAACAGTCCCGAGCCAACAGTCTCGAGACAACAGTCCCGAGCCAACAGTCTCGAGACAACAGTCTCGAGACAACAGTCCCAAGACAACAGTCCCGAGCCAACAGTCCCGAGCCAACAGTCCCGAGCCAACAGTCCCGAGACAACAGTCCCGAGCCAACAGTCTCGAGACAACAGTCTCGAGACAACAGTCCCGAGACAACAGTCCCGAGCCAACAGTCCCGAGCCAACAGTCTCGAGACAACAGTCCCGAGCCAACAGTCTCGAGACAACAGTCCCGAGACAACAGTCCCGAGCCAACAGTCCCGAGCCAACAGTCCCGAGCCAACAGTCTCGAGACAACAGTCTCGAGCCAACAGTCTCGAGACAACAGTCTCGAGACAACAGTCCCGAGCCAACAGTCCCGAGCCAACAGTCCCGAGCCAACAGTCCCGAGCCAACAGTCTCGAGACAACAGTCCCGAGCCAACAGTCTCGAGACAACAGTCCCGAGCCAACAGTCTCGAGACAACAGTCCCGAGACAACAGTCCCGAGCCAACAGTCCCGAGCCAACAGTCCCGAGCCAACAGTCCCGAGCCAACAGTCTCGAGACAACAGTCCCGAGCCAACAGTCTCGAGACAACAGTCTCGAGACAACAGTCTCGAGACAACAGTCCCGAGACAACAGTCCCGAGCCAACAGTCCCGAGCCAACAGTCCCGAGCCAACAGTCTCGAGACAACAGTCCCGAGCCAACAGTCTCGAGACAATAGTCTCGAAATCAACAGATTTGGATTTTTTTATTTGCAAGGACATACTTTATTTTTTACTGTACACAAATAGATTTACAGCCAGAAACAGCTTACAAAATGGACATGTATAAAGGCGAGCTTAACTCTAATACGAGGAGGTCTTAACCCTAAAAACAATAATATGAATAATATTAACGCTTATTAAGAGAAATTTAAAAACTAGATCGCAATTAATTTTTAAGAAGCTTGATGTTAAAGTTTAATTGTATAAATCCCATCACTAATAAAGACCCCTTAAAAATAAATCTCAAAATGCGCTTAGTTCAACAAACTGCTTGTAATATCTGTTTTAATAAGCCGCATTTACTCGTAATATCCCGCAGTATTTCGAGAAAGAAGCAGAGTTGATTGCTAACGAAGCCATCCCATTTGCGTCGTGCACCGCTCCTTTTTTGAAGTCGGTTTCTATACAAGGGATTTATAAACCGACTTTTTTGTTTATGTTTGTACCCCACTGGGTATCCTTCCAAGGACGACAAGACCTCGAAATTGCAAGACGAGCCAAGAACGCTTGGATGAGATATTGGTCAATGAAACAGCTAATGAAAGGTACACTTCCTTTATCTCTGAAACGGAAGCTCATGGACGTGTGCATCCTCCTAATCCTCACCTACGGCGCGCAGACCTGGTCTTTGACTGATCTGCAAAAGTCCAGACTCGGGGTTTGTCAGCGAGCCTTGGAGCGCAGTATTCTGGGAGTCAGACTGACGGATCGCGTCCGTAACAGTATATTGTGCTCTAAAACGCAAATCGCGGTTGTCCGGCAACAAGCGGGTAAACGACGAGAGGTGAAGCTTATAAATAAAAATACTATTATAGGAATAAATTAGAACGAGAAAGGATTCGCGAATTTTTAATAAATTTTATATACGTATTTAACACGTTTTATCGGTTTTTATGGGTAAAAACAACTTCCATGAATTATTTATATATTATTGTGGCAGAAATCGCTTTGCCTGAGCTATGTGACAGGTATTATCTCATCTGTTGAACTCGCTATTTTATGTACCTACCTGTCCTACACGTAGGTGGGTAATTCGTTCTGAGTTATGATTCTGTTACGTTACGGGAAAGCATTTTTATAGTCGCACATCTACGAATATAACCTTGTATACCAACGTCTTGTATAGGTAACTCCTTAAGCGTTGGTTAGCGTGCTTCTTTTTGCGTCTGCGTGAACGGAATTCTTTGAATTGGGAATAGTCAAGTGTTTGTCTCACTATAATAAATTAATGGTGTGATGGTGGAAAGATGAACACTGTCCTAGAAATAAACTGTTCACCAATGTACTGGCCAATAGACACCACTGGCCAGTGAATTGGCCCTAAATAGAGTCGTACTCGTAGTTATATTCCAAAGCTATTATTTTAGTAGAGTATTATTATTTATTTTAGATGCAGTCAGAATGATTTCGAGAGAGGCGGTACACGCCTTTGCTGTTCAACCAGAAATAAACCTTGCTACCACAAAAAGTTAAAGAACTGCTTAACACGTGTTTAAATATTCTTTAAAAGTTTTTGTTTAGGAATTTTAGAAACGCGCGCTAAACAGTGTTTATTTTTTGTGGTAACACACTATAAAATATGTTTTATTAAGTATTTTTGAGTTGGTGGCATGGTTTGAGAATGTAGGCACTATATTTTTGCTATCCTGCATGTCCATACAAAGGTTATCTGAAGGACATGGGCAACGATAATGATTTTAGCAATAAAACCGGCTATTACTTTGTGTTAGGTAACTGAGTACCTAAGTACCTTTAATTTGTGTACTTATTTCTTTGCTAATATAGAATAGAGTATGTCTATTTTATAGCTGGGGTACACGCCTAACTCTATTACGTTGAAGAAGGCAAAAGCTCGCAAACATTTAGTGCAATTTATTGTATCTAATTCCCTTCAAATGGTTGTTACGACTACTGGGAAGCAATCACTACGAGCTTATACGAGATCTCTTGAACGCCGCAGGCGAATCACGTATTAAGAAAATATAGAACAAAATATCACTCTAATAATTTCATACGTTGATTTCTTTTAATCTATATACCTAGTCAGGTCGTAAATTCTGTCACGTGTTTAAAATAAAATAATTGAAACAAGTTTATTCATTATGTAACCATTTATATACCAAAATGAACTTAACAAAACATAGATTCTTATGACACTAAAGTTTATTCAAAATGACCTCCGTGATTTTGAATACAGGCCTTCAATCTGCGCGGCCAGTCGTCTATCGCAGCACGAACGAGGTCCATGTCAATATCGGCGGCTGCCTTAATCAAGGATGTCTTGAGTGACTCCAAATTGGGATGAGGATTTGAGCACGCCTTTTCCTCCAAGTGTTGCCATATCTTGTAATCTAACGGATTCAAATCTGGAATGGAAGAGGGCCAGTCTTCGTGCTGGATGAAGTCGAATTCACGCGCCGCCAGCCAGTCTTGTGTGCTCTTCGCTCTATGAGCTGGCGCCGAATCTTGTTGGAATACCCAGTGCCTGTTATTGAACATGGTATGAGAAACAGGTTCCACAAGGTTCGTCAGGACTGTATTTTGATATACAACTGCAATAGTTTTTACACCTTTCTCACAAAAATGTACATAGGTTAAGCCCCAATAAGAAACTCCCAACCATACCATGAGCGAGGATGGAAAATGACCTCGTTGGACACGCGGAATACGGTTGCTCGCTTCTTCACTACTGTGTGCGTACACCTTATCCTTTTGTTTGTTGTAGCTCTCTTCTACGGTAAAAATTTTATCATCCGAAAAAAGAATTTCCTGATATTTTATTCCCGCGTACCGCTTTAACAAAGCGCGGCATCTCTTCAGTCTCAAGTCCATTAGACGAGCATTCAAACGATGTCCTGTTTTTCTTCGATATGCTCGAAGCCCTAAGTCTTCATTTAACACCCTTTTCACCGTGGTTCTGCTTAACCTCATCTGAAGGGCCAACAGTTTCTGCTTACGTTTGGGATGTCTTTGAATTCGCGCCTTCACAGCTTTTATCACTGCTGGAGTCCTAACAGACCGAGGGCGACCACTTCTTGACCTGTCATCTACACTAGAGTCTTCTTTGTATCGTTTGATGGTGCGATAAACGAATCTTTTGGTTATATTCAAATTTTTCAGTATGTCAAAAATTTGAATTGGCGCGTAACCGCAACGATGCAACGCAATAACTGCAACACGGTCTTCTTTAAGCGTCCACTCCATATTTAAAAATGAGTAAAATTTTAATAATTCATTTTTATTTTCATGAACAATTCGAAGTTCGAATTCTATAAACTTTTTTGTGGCCAGCATTCTAAAAGAAAAGTTTTTACTGTGTGACAATACTTATGACCTGACTAGGTAGTATATAAAAGAAAGTCGTGTTAGTTACACTATTTATAACTCAAGAACGGCTGAATCGAATTGGCTGAAAATTGGTGGGGAGGTAGCTTAGAACCAGAACAAGGACACATGATACTTTTTACCCGACTGCGCAGAAGGATGGTAATGCTTTCATGGACAAACCACGCATACAAAACCACAATAGACCACCACTAACCAACAATAGAGTGATTCAAGAGGAAGGTTTATATGTATAACACATAGATAGTAGCTGCGAAAGTAACTGTTTGTGTGTTAGTTTGTTTGTTACCTTTTCAAAACTTAAAAGGCTGAACGGATCGTAATGAAATTTGGCAAGGAGATAGATTATACCAATCCTGGGGAAAGACATAAGCTACTTTCGACCCAAGTGCACAAAAGGAAGGTAATGTTTTTATTGAATACGCATGCGAAGCCGCGAGCGAACCACTAGTTTAACTAAGCACTGCGAAAAAAGATGCATGATGCTAGATTACTTAATGATGAGTTTTGAAGTGTTTTATGTAAGTCGCAGCTGGCCGGTTGGTGCGAAATCCATAAATATAATATCAATCATTACTAATTTAAAAGGGTATTTATAGCATATGTATCTTTTTTTATTTTATTTTTTAGTCTGCCCGCGACCACGGCTTTCACGGTCAGTTACGTCGGCTCAGTAAAACGGGTAAACGTCGGGATAAAAAACAAAAAAGGTAAATACGCGGCAAATGCCCTTTTAAATCAGTAGTTATGTACAGTAATCGTGAAAGTTTTAAAAATACTATATCAATGATTTCCATTACCAAACTGAAAGATTTACACTGAGTCAAGTAACTGGCATTTCTGACTGTTCCCTGGCATCGTTTACATTGCGACAAAACAATGCAAGTACTCGAGTCGTTGACGTATCAATTCGTCGCTGTTCTAAGTGATGTAACCAACATTTTGGCGTAACTGACATTTGTAATGTTACTTTTATCTTCTTTTGAAGACAAACCAATCTGTCTAATCGGCGTATCTGTATCTTCTACCTATGTCTAGCTGTATGTTTAACGTATCTACATATCTTAAAATTATAAATCATTCGGAGTGTCCTAAGTACACTTACGACTTTTAGTAATATGTACCTAAAATGTCGGTTACGTCACTTAGTTAAAACAGCGACGAATTGACTGAGGCCGCTGATGTCTGCCAGACAAACCACAAACACATTCAGTCAGTAATTGAGCTACAAACATCTAATCACTTGGACACAATTGGAACCAATAAGGATAACTATTAAAAAAAATACATAATTTGAACTGAACCCGGGGGACAATCGCGCTAATTTTGAAAGGTAATACCAGAGCTAAACCACAACCAAAAACGTGGCTTGATAACACAAGCAACATCGTCTATCATCCAGTTAATTAAATGGCTATCCTATGAAAATTACGTGTGTTGTGTTTTTAATTACCCAAAAAGATATAAAATTTAAGATTGTGGTTACTTATGCGTTAGTGAAGGCTTGAAGCGCCAGAGCTGCAGCCGCTTCCGCTCTCCGCAATCATCTTCAGGGTCTGAAGATCATTGCGAAGAAACTTGAGTCCACAGTACTGGGGAGATTAAAAGAGCTGCATCTGTTGTGTGATGCAGTCCTGTGATTACAGGAGTTGAAGGGTGCCTCCTCCAAACAGATAAAAAATAAGAAAAACTAAAATAGAACAATGCGAAAATACAGAACGAGAAGATATAATAAATAAATATTGCTGGACACTTAACATAGCGCTATCTAGCCCCAAACTAAGCAGAGCTTGTTCTATGGGAACCAGATAACTGATACAATACTTATATACTTTTTTGTTTGTAAATACATACTTATAATATATAAAGAAACAACCAGACCCGGAACAAATATCTGTAAATCATGCAAACATTTGTTCCGTGACGGGAATAGAACCCGCTACCTCCAGCGTCTCATCCGGCTATTCGCCCACTGCACTACGGAGGTCGTCGAATAATAACATTATTGTTTCAAATATACGTCGAAATGTTCAGTCATGTTTCCTTTTTCGTTCTAATTTTTACGCGCTAGAATGGAAATATACGATTGACATTTAAATTATTCCAGTAAAAGTACAGAGGTTAAATCATCAACAAAACAAACCGAAAAACCCATCCATACATCTCCGCCTCAGTGAAAACTCGGAAACGTAGGTATTTATAAAACAATCATTGCCATCTGGCGGAGATATCAATTGCATTTTAATGTGCCAGAGGCAAAATAAAGCACAGAGTGGTTTGTTTATTTTCTTTTAGATAAAAATAGTAGTCTGCAGCACTCAAATAATTTTATTTGTTTTATTGAGGCGGATATTTGTAGTGGATTGATCTAGAAAACATATGCATTATGGTCGTTGAAGTCAATATCGCGTCGTCGAAGTCCTTTTCGTGGTGACTCGTTGAGTTGCGCACGTCATACTTGCTTGCTACTTTTAGTAAAAATGCCTTTAGAAATGGTTTCCCTTCCTTCGCCTTACAGTCACGTAAGCATTGGAACGAAATTATAATTACAATAGATTTAATAATGCTGCAAATTCCATGCATTTAATTTAATTTTAATGGGTTTTTACACTCGTCTGTTATGTTAATAACATTTATGATAACCATCACACTAATATTATATAAGCGAAAGTTTGGATGTTTGTTTATTTGTTTGTTTGTTACTCAATCACGTCGTAACGGCTAAACCGATTTCGATGAAATTTGGTATGTACGTAGATTATAACCTCGATTAACACATAGGTACCATGCTTGGCATCAGACTGTTAGATCGAGTTCCAAACGTCGAGATCCATAGACGAACGAAGGTTCATGACGTTGGGATTCGAGTTATGGAGCTCAAATGGTCTTGGGCGGGACACTTGGCTAGACGTGGTGATGACAGATGGAGCAGGGCAGTGACTGAATGGTGGCCAAGGAGCGGGTATAGAGGGGTAGGACGAGCGGCAGCAAGATGGGTGGATGACATCGTAAAGGTCGTGGGCCGTCAGTGGGTGAGATTAGCGCAGGATCGTGATGGATGGCACAAACTTGGGGAGGACTATACCCAACAATGGGTGAAGTCAGGCTGTGGATGATGATGATGAACACATAGGCTACTTTTTATTGACAAACCACGAGTGCGAAGCTGCGGGCGGAAGCTAATATTATATTAAACTTTATAATTGGTTTCATTTAACATAACAATTGATGCTCTTATTGGATTGATACGCCCATGGGAGATTTATATACCTAGTCAGGTCATAAATTCTGTCACATGTTTAATATAAAATAATTGAAACAAGTTTATTCATTATGTAACCATTTATATACCAAAATGAACTTATGATAACATAAGAATATATGAAAACATATATTCTTATGACACTAAAGTTTATTCAAAATGACCTCCGTGATTTTGAATACAGGCCTTCAATCTGCGCGGCCAGTCGTCTATCGCAGCACGAACGAGGTCCATGTCAATATCGGCGGCTGCCTTAATCAAGGATGTTTTGAGTGCTTCCAAATTGGGATGAGACTTTGAGCACGCCTTTTCCTCTAAGTGTTGCCATATCTTGTAATCTAACGGATTCAAATCTGGACTGGAGGAGGGCCAGTCTTCATGCCGGATGAAGTCGATTTCACGCGCTGCCAGCCAGTCTTGTGTGCTCTTCGCTCTATGAGCTGGCGCCGAATCTTGTTGGAATACCCAGTGCCTGTTATTGAACATGGTATGAGAAACAGGTTCCACAAGGTTCGTCAGGACTGTATTTTGATACACAACTGCATTCGTTTTTACACCTATCTCACAAAAATGTACCTCTGTTAAGCCCCAATAAGAAACTCCCAACCATACCATGAGCGAGGTTGGAAAATGACCTCGTTGGACACGCGGAATGCGGTCGCTCACTTCTTCACAACTGAGTGCGCACACCTTATCATTTTGTTTGTTGTAGCTCTCTTCTACGGTAAAATTTTTTTCATCCGAAAAAAGAATTTCCCGATATTTTTTTCCCGCGTACCGCTTCAACAAAGCGCGGCATCTCTTCAGTCTCAGGTGCATTAGATGAGCATTCAAACGATGTCCTGTTTTTCTTCGATATGTCCGAAGACCTAAGTCTTCATTTAACACCCTTTTCACCGTGGTTCTGCTTAACCCCATCTGAAGGGCCAACAGTTTCTGCTTACGTTTGGGATTTCTTTGAATTCGCGCCTTCACAGCTTTTATCACTGCTGGAGTCCTAACAGACCGAGGGCGACCACTTCTTGACCTGTCATCTACATTAGAGTCTTCATTGTATCGTTTGATGGTGCGATAAACGAATCTTTTGGTTATATTCAAATTTTTCAGTATGTCAAAAATTTGAATTGGCACGTAACCGCAACGATGCAACGCAATAACTACAACACGGTCTTCTTTAAGCGTCCACTCCATATTTAAAAATGAGTAAAATTCTAAAAAGTATACAATTTTATTTTCATGAACAATTCGAAATTCGAATTCTATAAACTTTTTTGTGGCCAGCATTCTAAAAAAAAAAGTTTTTACTGTGTGACAATACTTATGACCTGACTAGGTACTACGTATTATGTTTATATATAGATTTATATACATGTTCTGTTACGTACGACACTAAATGAAAACACGGGTAGTGCTAGTATTGTTCTAAAATAGGTTTTAATCAAGTTGTTTAAATTTTGAAACAACCTGTATATCAAGTCCTCAAATATCAACGAAACAGTCTGTATAAAATAGGTAGACAAGTCTACTGTACCTACATACATGATGTTAGTTAGTACCTAGTTTAACAGGTTAAACTGACTAAGCGGAATCATAGCAAAAGCACCGCCGATTTACGTTAAAAATTATTGGAAACGTATCGATGATTGGATAAATATTCAAGCTGATGGGGATGATTATAGGGCGCTGGTAAATGAGATTAAATAATATCGAAGGACCTTTTAAATTGATTTAATAAGTGTAGACCTTTCTTTCTTTAATTACTTCAAACCGCACGTTTCTAGACGTGTACTGGTTCAGCACAGTGAACTGATGATGCAATGTCTTCTGAGGCACCTAACCAGAAGAGCCTCCTATCCAACCTTTTTCAAAAACGACGGTAGTCGTAGAATAGGCGGATGACAAACAGAATTCATCTACCTTATATTTTTAACTAGTTGACCCGCCGAACTTCGTATCGCCTTGACATGCATATAACGCGGGCTTTCAATATACGTCACCCTAGTATAATTGTCAATTGTTGTCCCCGGCCATCATTACTAACCCGATTTTATATATATATATATATTTACAACCATACTTAACCATAGACAAAATTACGTTTAGCTGTCATTTGCGTTTTGTTATACCACGTTTTATAGTGGCTTGTATTCTCTTTGACGTTTTATTTCACGTCACACGGGAACGCGGTCGAACGGGATAAAAAGTATCCTATGTCCGTTTCCTGGTTCTAAGCTACCTCTCCACCAACTTTCAGCCAAACCGGTTCAGCCGTTCTTGAGTTATAAATAGTGTAACTAACACGACTTTCTTTTATATATATAGAAGATGAGCAAAGATACAACACAAGTTATCGGTATTAAACCCACCTCTAAAATTAGTTGATAATATTCCTTTTATCTTTATCCTTTTATCTGTTAATCCTATTCCTATTAAAGTTTGTGTTTTAAATGGCTCTAACGGAAGACCAGCGCTGGGTAGCCAGTGCAACCCAGCACATGCTGAGTTAGAGCCTTTTGTAACACATGCAGTGAGTACGATGAGACACACACACTGCAATATTTTGCATTTTTATATAATTTCAATATTTTAGTTATTGTTTCTTTGTTCTTTTTGTTATGTCTCCTGTGTGTGTTTGTTCTGTGGTACTATTGGTGTTGTTCACAAATAAATGTTTTTGATTTGATTTGATTTAAATTAATGTCGTACATAACAAAGCAGATTGTATCAAAAACTCACAAATCATAGTAAATATCTCGTTTTTAGTGCAAATAGGTTGTATAAAATTCTCAATAGTGAATGATGTTAAATGATTTGTTGGCTTAAATAAGAGTAAATACAAGGTATTACATACAAGTAGCCAATTTGTTACAATCACACCGGGGTACAAGACACCGGGGTACAAGACACCGGGGTACAAGACACCGGGGTACAAGACACCGGGGTACAAGACACCGGGGTAAAAGACACCGGGGTACAAGACACCGGGGTACAAGACACCGGGGTACAAGACACCGGGGTAACAATAATTATATTCGAATCTGTAACAAATTAATCTAGAAATAAGTACCTACGTAAATAATAACCTATGTAAGTACTATCAGTATAACGGTGCGTCAAAAGCCGGTCTAGATTTTGTGTGTCCCGGTTTTGGACGAATATAGAGTAATATAGTGAATATTTGTTTCCACAGTAGGTGGTTTTATCAAATCTAGTTACCTATAAATTGAGAGTATCGGTAAAACCGTCAAACGATAAAGTTAAAAAACCAATATATAAAACCAAAACATTCTAGTCAATATTAAAAACGTATTCCGCCAGGAAATGAAAATAACTTTATTCTGATACATTTTACTCAATTCCCGTAAAATAATTTCGTGGTAAAACGCAAAACCCGCTTTACCGCGCACTCAATCGAGCTCTTACCCCCGTTACACAAGCCACCTGACCTCCAGCGAGACATTGTCTGTGCCACAGGAAAGGCAAAACAGGAATGTGATGACCGACACTGTTTGTATGGCGTTACCTCACCAAGAAAACGGTTACGTCGTCTTAGGGGTTTTTTTGCGATCCACAGAAGCCACCACAAATAATACAAGTGATGCCTGTGTTGCCCTGGCTATGTTATATCTGCAGAGGAACTACCCCCTGGCCAGTGTGGAGGACCCTCAACAGACTTCGTACCCAAGTCGGCCGCTGCAGGTGTAATCTTAGTAATTGGGGTATTATAGACAAATCGGCGACGCAAATGTGGTGCCCAGCTCCAAGCAATGGCACACGTCCTTGCATACCCATCCTGCCCTACCACTTGCATGATGGGGGAATTGATGATCTGCTCCGACGCTGTCATGAACGTGGCGACTTACTGGTCAAAATGGCTATAGTCGTGCGACATCGACACGAAAGAAGAAGAAGGCACATGCAACTGTCTCTAAATAAATAGGGACCGAATTTAAGTTTAGTACAAAAGCAAAAACACGGTTCTTCGAACAACTTCATCCGAGATCCTCCTACGCACGTCTATGTGTGCGTGCAGTTATTTTTCTCGTTGTCTGTTTCTATTCTGTGCAACTGCGCTGAAATATGACTTGCTGTCGATTCGGACAAAATATATTGGAACGCAATGTCCCAATTGACACTTTAGATTTTAATATTTTTGTTACTTTCGATTCGAAAACCATTAAAAATAGCTGCATTGTACAGTCAGTTAAAAAGTCAAGTTTTACCGAGGCGCGGCGGCGGCACAGCAAGATGTCGAAATAGATGCATAGCATAGTCAGACTATCTCTATCTCTGTATTTGAGATATTTTTAAGTGATCATTATATAGATGCCTAAATATACAAGATTTTGATTTATACCAAATATACGCTATTAATGAAACTTGTGGTTTTTTTAACATTAATGTAAGTCATCACACGCTCGCAAAGCAATTTGATTAGCTTTATCACATTATATTATGTTTTGCTTAAACATTTTTTACCTGACTGTACTCAATAGCTTTAATAATTTGATGGTGTCCGAATCGAACGTAAAAAAAATATTAAAATCAAAAGTTTCAGTTGGGACACTGTGTGCTAATAAATTTTGTCCGTATCGTCAACAACTCTGAAATATCGGAACGCTTAAAACTCACAGATCAAGGTTAACTTTTTTAATAATATACCCATAAAAACTTAATTTGGTAATCTTAGTTGATATTTCTAATTTTGCGAAGAGAATGATACGTCCGAGAGCAATTTGTAACTGTGTTTCGACATTCAACGAAAAATTTACTGGCAAATGGCATACAAAACAGCTTTTACACTAAACGAATGTACCTATTTATCAGTGTGAAATGTATTCGGCCGAGAGAGATATTGGATCGGCTGCAAATCAAGTAATTATGATAATTTCTTTGGAAAGATCTTAATTCTTGATTCTTTATAAGATATGGAACAATGGGATGTATTGCAAAGAAATACAATACACTTAAGATATTCGAATACAGCGAAAAATATATTTAAAGTAAACATACAATTTTGCGTAACCTCATTTACTAAATAGTTTTGTTGTTATCTTGGTAAAGTTCTTTTATTTTCCTTGTTTCAGATGAAGTAAGCGTCGCTTCGGGTAAACGAAGCTGAGAAAGAATGTAGGGTATGCAAGTAACTACACGTTTTCTGTATCATCATCATAGCAGCTATAGTACGCTGAGCTACCTTGAGCCTTCTTATGTGCCTTACATATTGAGAGTCAACGTTTATGTGACATATGACATCACTGTATATGTCATAGTTTTCTATATCAATATCGCTCATATTCTTGATCTACCTACTCTACTATATCCATAATAGTTTATGAAAATATCATAACATAAACATTGGTGGAATTGTGACATTCCTTAGTCACAGTAGTCATAAACAAAAACTGAATTGAACTTAAACTAGAATCTGTCCTCCTGTATCTTGAAAATGACACAGCCTGGTTAGCAGGATGTAAAAGTAAATGTTTTTAATCATATATTTGTATAAATGTGTGGGTGTCCGTGAGGTCAACACTGGCCTCAGCAGAAGACCAGCGCTGCAGTATAGCAACATTCTGTAGCAAATGCTGAGCTGAGGACCCTTTCGCCACCATACTTATAATTTTAGTAAGTTTATATTTTTTGTGTCATTTGTTTCTGTGTCCATTTGTGGTGGTCTGAATGAATATTTTTTCTTTCTTTCTTTTCTTTCAGGACCACCCTAAAAATGTTTATCTCAATTGAAGAATAAAGTAAAGTAGGTTTGTACTGTCTTGCGTAGAAATGTTCTTCATTCCGGACAAGAGTTAGCCACGAATGATTTGACAAATAACAATAGCATAGCAATTCTTGGTATTCTAAATGCAATTTATAACAAACGGCAATCTCTACGTTCATTAAAATCTTTATTCTTCTGTTTTTGTATCATTGCAAAGCAGATTGTTCCTTTAAAGTGAAACCTTCCCCAGTATAAATAGACACAATCCGTGCGACAGGTAATTGAAATGGGACATGCAAGGACAGACGCGTAATTGCTTGGATTGGGCGGAAACAGACGGCCACAGCTTATAGCCGGGCGGCAGTGCTGTAGGAATACATACACTTATCGGGGTTCATAGATTCGGGTGTTTTAGCCAGGTTATATGGGTCAAGAATCATCGTATAAGTCACAGCACGTCAACTGCTGAACATAGGCATCCCCCATAGATTTCCAACGTGACCGATCTTGTGCAGCCTGCATCCAACGTCTCCCAGTTTTTATCAGGTCGTCTTTCCATCTAGAGGGGCCGTCTTTCGCTGTACTTTCTAGAGCGTGGTCTCGACTCTAGAATCTTTTAACTCCAACGGCTGTCAGTTCTTCGGGCTACGTGTCCGGCCACTGCTTACTCATCTTCTTGGTTTGTCTGTGACCTTGTCTACGGATCTCTTCATTTCTGATTCGAACTCGTAGAGAAACACGAGAGAGAGCACAGCCCTCTCCATAGCACACTGAGCGAGCTATTACATTTGATTTATTAGGAAGTACCTAATTGATTCCGATTTAAAAATACAGTGGGTATACGCAATGCTGCAGTACGACTTTAATTCCGGGTTCATACATGTGTATAAAGAGTTTTTAATTCGGTTGGTTGTATGCGGAGTTTGGACCTTTGCCATTGCTTCATGAATGAGATCTGTAAACGTCATGAGATAAGTACTGTCAAAAGTCAAATGACATTACTAGCAGAGTATGAATTGAAAAAAAATACCGTCAAGAATAGATAAATTTTAATTAAGGAATGGGCTGCAACTCTGTATAAGATAATTATATTCGCGCCTTGCTGTTATCCTTAATTGGGTAGATAAAAAGAAATATAAATAGAATAGAAATGAATTTTCATATTCGTACATAATATAACTGGAAAAAACTAGAGAGGTGAAAGAATAAATCCTCCTTTTGTATTTTATCTTATTTAAGAATATTCCTAAGCATCCTGATAATACCAACAAAACCCTACATTTATTTTTGCCAAGAACTGCAAAATACCAAGTGGTACTTGGGTACGTAATTTTATTCCTGGAACATGAAAAGTAAACCACCATTTATGAAAATGCCAGTGCCGCTTTTAAGCTTAGTTTAGCATATCTACCTTCAAAAAATACAAAGCAGGTTCAGCTTACAGGGTCACTTAGAATTTAGTGAATGCTAGAAAAAACTAGTGTTAATATAATGTGGTGGTCAATCTAATTTGATGGTTATTAAAATATTTTTTAATTAAAGAAAACCGTTTATAATCATCTTATCTTATCATACACGTGACGGCAAATAATTCTTTATCAGTACTTTTAAATTGGAGAGTTGGAAATTTATTTAAAAAAAAGTGGCACTCCTCTAGTGCCGACAGAAGTTTTTTTTTATGTTAGGTACCTAAATATCTACATCATAGTGTACTCTAGTTGTATTAGAATCTAGCCAGCTAGCAGGCTAATGAGCTATTTTATGCTGACTTAGTTTTATAATAGAATTATGACAGAAGTGAAAACTTCTTTAGACGCATTGGGTATTTTTATGTTATGTACCTAAATATCTACATCATAGTGTACTCTAGTTGTATTAGAATCTAGCCAGCTAGCAGGCTAATGAGCTATTTTATGCTGACTTAGTTTTATAATAGAATTATGACAGAAGTGAAAACTTCTTTAGACGCATTGGGTATTTTTATGTTATGTACCTAAATATCTACATCATAGTGTACTCTAGTTGTATTAGAATCTAGCCAGCTAGCAGGCTAATGAGCTATTTTATGCTGACTTAGTTTTATAATAGAATTATGACAGAAGTGAAAACTTCTTTAGACGCATTGGGTATTTTTATGTTATGTACCTAAATATCTACATCATAGTGTACTCTAGTTGTATTAGAATCTAGCCAGCTAGCAGGCTAATGAGCTATTTTATGCTGACTTAGTTTTATAATAGAATTATGACAGAAGTGAAAACTTCTTTAGACGCATTGGGTATTTTTATGTTAGGTACCTAAATATCTACATCATAGTGTACTCTAGTTGTATTAGAATCTAGCCAGCTAGCAGGCTAATGAGCTATTTTATGCTGACTTAGTTTTATAATAGAATTATGACAGAAGTGAAAACTTCTTTAGACGCATTGGGTATTTTTATGTTAGGTACCTAAATATCTACATCATAGTGTACTCTAGTTGTATTAGAATCTAGCCAGCTAGCAGGCTAATGAGCTATTTTATGCTGACTTAGTTTTATAATAGAATTATGACAGAAGTGAAAACTTCTTTAGACGCATTGGGTATTTTTATGTTATGTACCTAAATATCTACATCATAGTGTACTCTAGTTGTATTAGAATCTAGCCAGCTAGCAGGCTAATGAGCTATTTTATGCTGACTTAGTTTTATAATAGAATTATGACAGAAGTGAAAACTTCTTTAGACGCATTGGGTATTTTTATGTTATGTACCTAAATATCTACATCATAGTGTACTCTAGTTGTATTAGAATCTAGCCAGCTAGCAGGCTAATGAGCTATTTTATGCTGACTTAGTTTTATAATAGAATTATGACAGAAGTGAAAACTTCTTTAGACGCATTGGGTATTTTTATGTTATGTACCTAAATATCTACATCATAGTGTACTCTAGTTGTATTAGAATCTAGCCAGCTAGCAGGCTAATGAGCTATTTTATGCTGACTTAGTTTTATAATAGAATTATGACAGAAGTGAAAACTTCTTTAGACGCATTGGGTATTTTTATGTTAGGTACCTAAATATCTACATCATAGTGTACTCTAGTTGTATTAGAATCTAGCCAGCTAGCAGGCTAATGAGCTATTTTATGCTGACTTAGTTTTATAATAGAATTATGACAGAAGTGAAAACTTCTTTAGACGCATTGGGTATTTTTATGTTATGTACCTAAATATCTACATCATAGTGTACTCTAGTTGTATTAGAATCTAGCCAGCTAGCAGGCTAATGAGCTATTTTATGCTGACTTAGTTTTATAATAGAATTATGACAGAAGTGAAAACTTCTTTAGACGCATTGGGTATTTTTATGTTATGTACCTAAATATCTACATCATAGTGTACTCTAGTTGTATTAGAATCTAGCCAGCTAGCAGGCTAATGAGCTATTTTATGCTGACTTAGTTTTATAATAGAATTATGACAGAAGTGAAAACTTCTTTAGACGCATTGGGTATTTTTATGTTATGTACCTAAATATCTACATCATAGTGTACTCTAGTTGTATTAGAATCTAGCCAGCTAGCAGGCTAATGAGCTATTTTATGCTGACTTAGTTTTATAATAGAATTATGACAGAAGTGAAAACTTCTTTAGACGCATTGGGTATTTTTATGTTATGTACCTAAATATCTACATCATAGTGTACTCTAGTTGTATTAGAATCTAGCCAGCTAGCAGGCTAATGAGCTATTTTATGCTGACTTAGTTTTATAATAGAATTATGACAGAAGTGAAAACTTCTTTAGACGCATTGGGTATTTTTATGTTATGTACCTAAATATCTACATCATAGTGTACTCTAGTTGTATTAGAATCTAGCCAGCTAGCAGGCTAATGAGCTATTTTATGCTGACTTAGTTTTATAATAGAATTATGACAGAAGTGAAAACTTCTTTAGACGCATTGGGTATTTTTATGTTATGTACCTAAATATCTACATCATAGTGTACTCTAGTTGTATTAGAATCTAGCCAGCTAGCAGGCTAATGAGCTATTTTATGCTGACTTAGTTTTATAATAGAATTATGACAGAAGTGAAAACTTCTTTAGACGCATTGGGTATTTTTATGTTAGGTACCTAAATATCTACATCATAGTGTACTCTAGTTGTATTAGAATCTAGCCAGCTAGCAGGCTAATGAGCTATTTTATGCTGACTTAGTTTTATAATAGAATTATGACAGAAGTGAAAACTTCTTTAGACGCATTGGGTATTTTTATGTTATGTACCTAAATATCTACATCATAGTGTACTCTAGTTGTATTAGAATCTAGCCAGCTAGCAGGCTAATGAGCTATTTTATGCTGACTTAGTTTTATAATACAATTATGACAGAAGTGAAAACTTCTTTAGACGCATTGGGTATTTTTATGTTATGTACCTAAATATCTACATCATAGTGTACTCTAGTTGTATTAGAATCTAGCCAGCTAGCAGGCTAATGAGCTATTTTATGCTGACTTAGTTTTATAATAGAATTATGACAGAAGTGAAAACTTCTTTAGACGCATTGGGTATTTTTATGTTATGTACCTAAATATCTACATCATAGTGTACTCTAGTTGTATTAGAATCTAGCCAGCTAGCAGGCTAATGAGCTATTTTATGCTGACTTAGTTTTATAATAGAATTATGACAGAAGTGAAAACTTCTTTAGACGCATTGGGTATTTTTATGTTATGTACCTAAATATCTACATCATAGTGTACTCTAGTTGTATTAGAATCTAGCCAGCTAGCAGGCTAATGAGCTATTTTATGCTGACTTAGTTTTATAATAGAATTATGACAGAAGTGAAAACTTCTTTAGACGCATTGGGTATTTTTATGTTAGGTACCTAAATATCTACATCATAGTGTACTCTAGTTGTATTAGAATCTAGCCAGCTAGCAGGCTAATGAGCTATTTTATGCTGACTTAGTTTTATAATAGAATTATGACAGAAGTGAAAACTTCTTTAGACGCATTGGGTATTTTTATGTTATGTACCTAAATATCTACATCATAGTGTACTCTAGTTGTATTAGAATCTAGCCAGCTAGCAGGCTAATGAGCTATTTTATGCTGACTTAGTTTTATAATAGAATTATGACAGAAGTGAAAACTTCTTTAGACGCATTGGGTATTTTTATGTTATGTACCTAAATATCTACATCATAGTGTACTCTAGTTGTATTAGAATCTAGCCAGCTAGCAGGCTAATGAGCTATTTTATGCTGACTTAGTTTTATAATAGAATTATGACAGAAGTGAAAACTTCTTTAGACGCATTGGGTATTTTTATGTTATGTACCTAAATATCTACATCATAGTGTACTCTAGTTGTATTAGAATCTAGCCAGCTAGCAGGCTAATGAGCTATTTTATGCTGACTTAGTTTTATAATAGAATTATGACAGAAGTGAAAACTTCTTTAGACGCATTGGGTATTTTTATGTTATGTACCTAAATATCTACATCATAGTGTACTCTAGTTGTATTAGAATCTAGCCAGCTAGCAGGCTAATGAGCTATTTTATGCTGACTTAGTTTTATAATAGAATTATGACAGAAGTGAAAACTTCTTTAGACGCATTGGGTATTTTTATGTTATGTACCTAAATATCTACATCATAGTGTACTCTAGTTGTATTAGAATCTAGCCAGCTAGCAGGCTAATGAGCTATTTTATGCTGACTTAGTTTTATAATAGAATTATGACAGAAGTGAAAACTTCTTTAGACGCATTGGGTATTTTTATGTTATGTACCTAAATATCTACATCATAGTGTACTCTAGTTGTATTAGAATCTAGCCAGCTAGCAGGCTAATGAGCTATTTTATGCTGACTTAGTTTTATAATAGAATTATGACAGAAGTGAAAACTTCTTTAGACGCATTGGGTATTTTTATGTTATGTACCTAAATATCTACATCATAGTGTACTCTAGTTGTATTAGAATCTAGCCAGCTAGCAGGCTAATGAGCTATTTTATGCTGACTTAGTTTTATAATAGAATTATGACAGAAGTGAAAACTTCTTTAGACGCATTGGGTATTTTTATGTTATGTACCTAAATATCTACATCAGAGTGTACTCTAGTTGTATTAGAATCTAGCCAGCTAGCAGGCTAATGAGCTATTTTATGCTGACTTAGTTTTATAATAGAATTATGACAGAAGTGAAAACTTCTTTAGACGCATTGGGTATTTTTATGTTAGGTACCTAAATATCTACATCATAGTGTACTCTAGTTGTATTAGAATCTAGCCAGCTAGCAGGCTAATGAGCTATTTTATGCTGACTTAGTTTTATAATAGAATTATGACAGAAGTGAAAACTTCTTTAGACGCATTGGGTATTTTTGAGATGAGTAAAAAAACCATTGAACTCGCGACACTGTTACCGACACCTCTGTATATAATTTGAGATGGGAAAAAACCATTAAACTCGCGACACTGTTACTGACACCTCTGTATTTATTTACTTTTTTTTAATTTGTGGAGGGATATAAGATAACTTGCTGAGTAAATTTTCATGTTTATGCAACATCCATCATGATCATTTTGCAACATCCCAGTTTTTTTTTTAAGTGAAATCTTCTTTAGGATCGTTGGGCATTTTTTGAGATGGGAAAACCCGTTAAAGTCACGACACTGTTACCGTTACCGACACCGTTCCTGACGATTCAAAAAATACACACGTAATTGTTCAATTTTTCTCTTCTGTCGGCACTCCCAGAGCGGCATTCCCGGAATACCACTTTTTTTCGTATTGTGTGTCCACTGATTTAGTCTATAAATAATTAGCTAACAGTGAAGTTGGACTTCTGTTTAGTAAAATATTTTTCTTTTATTTTGCCCGAGTTACCACAGCGATCGGCAAATAGCTGGCAGAGAGTCCAAATATGCCAAAAAAGGACAAAAATTTAAAGTCTGATGATATTTCTCTAGTATGGGTGTTGTAGTATCATAATACCCGTAGTTCCATAAGCCCACGACACTGTCAATTTTCGTAACAGGTAAAAAATCTTCAAAAATATACATTTACGAGTTTATGGAACGGGTTTTCCTGTTCCCTGTTTTTGTTACTTAGTCTTCATAGTGAACGCTCTTCTAAAGTGAATCTTTCTAGTTTCCGCAAGTTTATTTGAAATTATGAATTAGTTAATGGGTACCTTCCTTTCCTTTATTTTTTATTGTACACAAATATATATAAAGACAATACCAACTACAAAATGGACATGTACAAAGGCGAGCTTAACTCTTATAAGAGTTCTATTAACAGTTATAAGAGTTATAATAGTGTTGGGTACGCGCACAAACAAGGACACTGGGACAAAATATTACTAAATACCTATAGTTATACCTTATAGTTGGTACCTGCAAAAGTTTGGATAAATAAAATAAATATAAATAAATCTTTATTCATTTTTTCATATTGCTAAGATTAACATTAGGGATTAATATCTACTTATAGGTTAGATTTTATACATTGCCTGAACTAGGAAAACCTGTATCTCAGGCGAAAAAGGCTGGACTGGCGTAACTTATGAATACTCAAATTAACAAAACTTATAATCTTTTTACATAATGAAGAAAAATAAAAATAACTAATAAACTAAGAGTAAACATGGAAGGTATCAGTGAGTTTACGTACTATATAATCTTTAAAATGTTACTTTATTACGGTTAGTAGCTCCTCAGTTTCCTCGTAAGAGAGATTGGATAGAGCATATGTAAGGCTCTTTTACAGTTTGAGAAGTTCATTGAGTGGATGCTCAATTTACGATTTAGCCTGTTGTACAGCAATGGTCCTAGGAACATTATAAATCTGGATGCAAAAGCATGCTTAACTGGGGTGTTGTTAGTGCGGACGATATCTTTTCGTCACTTTCAGTGCTATAGGGAAGTGATCTGTGTTGTCTTAAAACTATGTTTAGTATAAATAGCTGCCTAACTGTTAGCACTTTACACGACTTATATAATAAGTTGGTTGGATAGAGAAAGGGACGAAAAGTGGATATCTTAAGGATTGCTCTTTGTGCCCTTTCTGTGGCTAATATAAAGGTTTTTTATCAGGTATAATTGCTCACTAAGACGTTATACAGTAGGTTATAATTGACTGACATAAAGCAAGGTATACTTGCATAACTAGCTTTGAATCTGCAATACAGCGTAACTTCTTAAAAACAAATATTAATTTTCGTATTCTATTACTTAAAGTTTCTAAATGTTTTTTGAACGAGAGATTTTCATCTATTATAACGCTAAGGTACTTAATATTATTAGTAAATGAGATGACAGGGCAGTTACATAAATTATCGTTAATTGCACAATTGCATTGATGTGCAAAAATATGTTTATCTGGGTTAGTCATTGGTGCTGACTTTGATTTCCGCATGTTTGTTTATTTATTTGTTTGTTTGTTACTCAATCACTTCGTTACGGCTAAACCAATTTTGATGAAATATAGTACCTATGTACGTAGATTATATTCTGGATTAACACATAGACTACTTTTTTTCCCATAAATCCGGTCCCATGAGATAAAAATGGGGTGTCAAGTTGCAACAGCGAGTTTTGCTTTATTTCTAGGTTACCTACACATTTAGTCGTGTAACGCGTACGAAGTCGCGGTCAACAGCTACTATCTCATAAAGGTTACTGGAAGCCATTCGATGCAGGCCACACACGAGCTATTGCTCTGGAGATGTATGTGGGAGGCTTACGTTTAGCAGTGGACATATGTATATGATGATAATACGTTTCTATAACTCCACAATCTAACTAGAGGTAAAGTGAATCAGCGGTATCAGATGCCCTGTGGCTGCGGACAGCGGATTACAGGCCTGTTATTAGCCCAATTGGCCTGATTTGGGGTTGCGGTTCGTTTGCTTCACTTAGAGATTGTTCAGCAAATGAGAATATCATTTTCATTATGTGCTTTGCCTTTAAAATATTCAAATGGTTGCGGAAAACATTGTTAGATCACAGCTCTCGGTAAAGAAATAACCAAATTATTATTGACTGTCTTTCGGAATAAGGGTAAGGAAAAGTTGATAAAAGGAAAGGTTGAATGCTAAGCAAACCTACTCCGTTTAATGTTTTCAAACGGAGAGTTAAAGAGTACTATCTTTATCTGTAATTTAGATAAGATTAGAAAATTCTTTATTGCATAACAAAATAATACACATGTGAGCTTAATGCTTATTAGCATTTTCTTCCACCTATCCTTTCTGTGGTGTGGAGAAAGTGGTAGTGCCAGAAAGTAGAACGTTAAACAAACTTTAGCTTAGAAATAAACTTACAAAAAAATAAAAATAATAATAATACACATACATAAACGAAATACATAAAGTGCTCAATATAGTTGGGTATCTTGAAGAAAACTGAAGTGTTTAAAGAGTTTGGATTTGAAGATTCCCATAGAGGCGGCCCTGCGGATTTCCATTGGAAGAGAGTTCCACAAGCAGATAGCAGTCACAGTGAAAGAGTTAGTGAAGAAAGAAGTTTTTTTTATGCTCAGACGTCTTGAGTAAAAGATGTTGAGAAGAACGAGAAGGACGATCAGGTGGAAAAAGTAGAGAAAAACGTTCATTAAGCTAGCAAGGAGACAGAGGATTTTAAAGGATGTTATAAAGTAGAGAAAGTATAAGAGTATCTCGATGGAATCGGACGTTTGACGCATTCTAACTGCGAGCGGTAGGTACTTACTGTCACATGTGCTCGTACACGTCATTTCATCTTATTGTTGATATAATCTATTCGTTTGTTTATTGATCGAGCAAAGCGATATCTCTAAATTAACTTGGCCAAATCGGCGTTTTATGTGTGAATGTTTGTTTGTCCGAGGATAACTTTCGAAGCGTTTATCTAATCATCGTGAAATTTGGTACATATATACATAGGTAGGTAGTGATTGCACAATTTTGGTGTGACTAAATGAGCTAAAAGAGCTAAAATGTTGAGACATTGGGGTTCAAGAGGGGTAACAAAAACAAAATGGGACTATAAAGATCATTGTGAGTACATTTTACACGTTCAAATTATTCAATACTAGCTGACCAATCCGCAGCTTTGAAAGCCTAGTTTTTCAATAAAAACATTACCCTCCTTATCATTACCTGCGCAGTTGAATAAAAAAGTAGCCTAACTCACTCGGGGATAGTGTAGCTTCCCAACAGTGAAATAATTTTTTAAATCGGTCCAATAGTTTCGAAGCCTATTCAATACAAACAAATAAACAAATCTTTCCTCTTTATAATATTAGTATAGACGTACGTATTTGTATGATTTGACAACTCCTTAAATCATATTTAGCCACTAAATACGTTTAGGCATCGATGAACCCTAAGAATATTTTTTTTGTGTTTTGGGAGAGTCTTAGTTCGGAGCGAACTACTAGTTATAATCATATTATTACTTTAGGTATATGTATATACATTTCTGTATGTGTTTCTTGTACGCTCGTCTTTAGAATCATCTCTATTTCTCAAAGCCTCAAATGTGTAAGATAAAGATGAAGATATGTTTATTTGCGAAACATTACAGTAGTTGGTAATAAAATCCATCCATCTGTTTGAGAACAATTATGCCACAAGATTTTTATAACCATCTCAAAAATATTCAAGCCTAGGCGGGACTTGAACCCGCAACCTTCCTCTTGATACGAGGATGCACTACCAATTGTGCTACAGGCTCTTGTCACGTCAGGGTCGAAATTAGTGATACTATTTATATGCCACAGTCAGGCACACGATTAGATATTATAGATGTCAAACTTATAATACTCCTCTTTTATGTCCTTGGTTAACAAATAAAAATGTGGTGTTTATCAAAATATTTTGTAATCTCAAAGAAAGTATCCTTGGTCCGACAACAATTTGTGATTTAATTATAGATTTTATCAAATGACTGAATAACCGAGTATTTTTTAGCACGATAAACAATTTCGAAAAAAAATACACGTTTTTTTAAAGGTTATACATTTTTATATAGGTATATAGGTTTATATATAGGTATTATACATTTTTTCCTGATCACGGTTCGTTACAGATATATTCTGATGAAAAAAGTCATATTTTTTAAATCAATTTATGTCGCCTAATCACACTAAACAAACTTGTTAGAACATAATAAAAGTTTGGATGTTTGTTTATTTGTTTGTTTGTTACTCAATCCCGTCGTAACGGTTGAACCGAATTCGATGAAATTTAGTATATATGTAGATTATAACCTGGAATACATAAACTACCTTTTATCCCATAAGTCAGTTCCGCTGGGATACAATGTGGTGTCAAGTCAAGTTGCATACAGCGAGTACAGCTTTATTTCTAGCTTACCCACATTTAGTATTGTACGCGTACAAAGTTGCGGACAGCTAATTGTTCAATAAAATCTATGACGAGTCTTTTTAATTCTTAAGTACCATGATCACTTGGTAAAAATTACCCTTTTCGTATTAAATTGTGCTCACAATACTTAAAATAATTGTAAATGAAATAATTACGAGACGCTAAGCGTTATATACATAGTTGGCGAGACATTTTAATACAAAGAGATTTTATTTATAGACCAGGAGCATCAAAACTCTTGCTCTACTTCATTGAGTACCAAAAAATTTATGTTATCTTGTTTCAATTGGCTGGTTTGTTTATTAAACAGCCACTTGTGTCTGTCGGACTTGGTTCGAATTTTGTTTACCGGAACAGTTAAGTCACCAGTGGCACTGTAGTAGATTATTTCCTTGTTTGATAATCGTTAGTCTGAAAAGTCTGAAAATGGTTGGGTTTTTGAGGTATTCACTGCCGGTTGCGGTAGCGAAACATTCATGCTAGGAAGGTAATAGCTTTCCTAAGTAATAACAAAATATACCGCTTAATGTATAGGCATGCTAAATACTGCATAACAGTATCTGTGTTATCAAATAAATTAAAAAATGCATGACAACAAGGAATAACAACAGGTGGACCAGGCAGTCACAGAGTGGTGGCCAAGAGATGGACGTCGATCGCAGGGCAGACCACCGGCCCGATGGTCTCACGCTCTTGTAACGGAAGTTGGGCATCAATGGATGAGACTGGCGACATAGAGAGGAGGTCCCAAAAGTGGGTGCTAGAGATTGGATAGATAGATAGATGCCAGTAAGCACTTAAGAAACTTAATTATTTGTTTTATTTTACTTTGTACAACAATAAATGTTCATTTATGTCAGTTCATATTTTTTAAGTAACGATTAGTTCATAGTTTAGGATAGTGACATAAAAAAGAAATAGACACTAACATTGCAATCATAGTACTGAATCACAACACATGCAGCCCCATGAATCTACCCAGTGCAGCGTGTCAAACTTATACGCTGTACTCAATGAGGTAGGGCTGTCAGCATTTCCGACTGGTCTAGAAAACAGTTTTACGTAAAAAGTTGAATTTGTTCGCGTATGCTCACTAACGATGTGGGAGGGTTTGTTGAGCAAGTACCTAGCGGGGAATAATAATTATAATAACGTGTTATGAGGGACTGTTAGGAGAAAGTTTTCACTTTTATACAAGCGTTGAAAATTCAATTACGCAGTTTAAGTATAAGTATGTACATATTTAAACGTTTCAGTAAAAACAAATAAAAGCTCAGTTTACATAATAAAATAATCGTATTGGATGGTTTTTTCATTGTATTGTCTTTTTAGTTATATTTAATTGTTATTAATTATATATTATTACTAGCTGACCCGCCGAACTTCATACCGCTCTGACATGCATATGACACGGGCTGCCAATGTCGCTCCGGTATTGTCAATCGGCCAATATTAGCTGCATCTATGTATGAGAAAATGAATTTTCTTCATAATTTCATGTTGCGTGAATTTTTCCGATATTTTAATAATTCTTCTGCTATTCCGGGTGGAGACAAATCCAACAAAATATAGATAATTGTTTTTTTTTATTTAATTCCCAGCATTCTCATACTTATTCACCTTTTAAACCTTCTCTGGACTTCCACAAATAATTCAATACCAAAATTAGCCAAATCGTTCCAGCCGTTCTCGAGTTTTAGGGAGACTAACGAACAGCAATTCATTTTTATATATATAGATTTGTTTATTTTTATGTGGTAATTACAATAAAGTGTAGATGATTCAATTTATTTGCTAAAACATGGTAGAATACATTGTAGTGTCATATATAAGTGAGGAACACGTGTTTTTTGCATCGCGAGCATGCAAATGTATTATTGATCGAGGGAACCGAGATCTCTAAATCAACTTGGGCAAATTGGCGTTGTATGTATGTATGTTTGTTTGTCCGAGGATAACTTTCGAAGCGTTTATCCGATCATCGTGAAATTTGGTATATAGGTAGGTAGTGATGGCACAATTATGGTGTGACTAAATGAGCTAAAAATGATGAGGGGTTGTTGAGATATTGGCGTTCAAGAGGGGTAAAAAATAACGAAAATAGGACTATCCGGTCAAGTGGTACGTCTAATAAAAGGTCTTTGTTTCGATCCCTCTTTTATTTTTTGGTTAAAGTGGTAATTTTTAAGTTATTAGCCATAATAAAAACTGAGCTTTGACAAAATTCACAGGTTACACCAGTGACCCCACAGTGCTGAAATTTGGTTTGCGTGTAGCTTTAGTAACACAAATATAGGGAAAAGTCCAGAATAACTGCAATTTCTATCCCTAAAATATTACCAAATAGCATGGACTCCCGTTACCTGTAATTTGAATAAAACTGTAGGTCAAGTTAGTTGGTTACGCTTTTCGTGACTTTATTTTATTAGTCAACGATTAAGGCCGGCTTGCACAATGATTACTAAACGGGTTTAGCAACCAAAATGTTTAAATTTTACGTATTTCTATGATTTGACAACTCCTTAAATCATATTGAGCTACTGAATACGTTTAGGTATCATTGCACGAGTCGCCCTAAGTACTTTTTTTGTGTTTTGGGAGACTCGCGAGATCTCAGTTCGGGGCGAACCACTGGTGTAGGTAGTAATTAATAGGTATAATACAGTAATCTTATCTTATCTACAAAATTATTACAGACATGATTTTTTGCCGTTTTTATAGATAATGGTATGGAACCCTTTGTGCATGTGTCCGACTCGCACTTGGCAGGATTTTTTCTTCTCCGCTTTGGTGTAAACCGGCTCTTACGTGGGACCCTAAAATAAAACTGTCCAAAAATATAGCTTAAGGTACGACATAAGGTACATATACAAACAATCAGTGCACATTCACTATAGTATTTCCATTTCTTTATTTTCTCGATGACAGTTCTAATTTGATAGTTGTAGTGTTGTGTCCAAATGAGTAACGATATCGATCGCGACAGTGACGATTCATCAGATTTTGATTAAAATAAATAAATAAAGATTACATGTCGTTATAATTATTTCGTTTCATTGTCGAATACCTACCTATACCTACTTAAACTAAAATTTACTAAAATTTTAAAGAAGTTGGCATTATCAATCAAGAATTAATACGTGTAACATTTTGTAATTAAATATAATATTATTTAATAAATTTGTACAAAAATATCCGGCAGTAGTTTAGTTTCTTACATTTTATAAAAAAATATCGGGTCTGTTATCGTATTACGTTTATCGATAGCTCCATCCCTATCAGTTTCTCCGACTCTGGTATAACCTTGTGCGTGCGTAAGCGTCATATTTTTATAAAATAATGCATACATAATATAAAAAAGACGCTCGTTCAAGTTTTCACAGGAGCTGTCATCGAGAAAATAAAGACCTGGAAATAGTATAGAGAACTGAACAATACACATTTCTAAACATCTGAACTATCGAATTTTATTATGAAGTAGATTTCAACTAACGCAGATGTTTAGAAATTTGTACGGTTCAGTTATCTAATGAATGTGCACTGATTGTGTATGTAAAAATTTAACATTTAATATAATCAAATTTAAAATTATCATTTTCTCAAACAAAATTCGTAAAACTACACATTCGATAATGATGGTCATAATGAACCAAGGCAATTAACGTAGCTCCCTCTGAGCTAGAGAGAGGGTTAGCATGTTGAAGTGTCAATGGGCTGGTCATTTCTTCCGCAGAGCCGATAACCGTTGCGGTAAACGTGCTCTGTAATGGAGACCACGTCTAGTCAAGCGTGCGTGTCCCAAAAAAATCTACAATTATCTCATTTTGTTTATGAGTAATTTGTTAGTGAAAAAGACATCTGAGTAAAAAAATCTAATAAATATCTGAGCTCCGCAATTTTTTAAAAGTTTTAAGAAAGTATCTCAACGTAGAAATTGTATTTTATTCAATTGTGAGTGTCATAGAACATTTTGCAATTAGGTAACCCTTCTTTTATAAAAGCTAACACAAGATAGTAATAGGCACTAATTTGACGTATTTGACATTGACAGAACGCTTTATATAACTTTTAATAGGGTTGGACGTGCAGCTGTCCGTAAAAGCTGAAGACAGGATATGTAATAGAGGTTCGCTTCATACTTCATATTGATAACTTTAGGCGTTCTAGGCCTTAGAAAATATGAGAGGATGCATTTTCCCAGCAGTGGAATAGTCGATTATTAAATGGGGGGTAAAGCAGTGTCTTTCATCACGGACGCTATATTGAATCCCGAACGTAACGAATGAGTGCAGAGAGGGAGGGATATAAGCACGCCCAAAATGCAGACAGCTTTATTCACGAGGAGAATACTCTACTTTTCACACTCTCTGCGAGACAATAAAAACCAAATCTAGGTTGGTGCATTCTGTGCAGAGGTTAGTTTGATTTACGAATAAGTTCTTATTGTGTGGGTCTCTTTGGTTCAAATTTTAATACTGATGAGGTTCCAAATTCAAACCACATTATGCCCGCGAAGGGTAAGAAAAATCAGTAGAACTTTACTCCCGGCTTTACCGTAGGGATTTAATCACCTGCTTTCGGTGAGGTTTACATGACATAGAATTCGACATTATACAGGTGGTGTGAATAGGTATTTTATATCATGGAAGTAGTAAGTGCAAGAAACGTTCTAACAAAAATATAACCGACTTCATAAAACAGAAAATCTAAAAAATAATGAAATGGTTAAGGAAACATGTACGAGTAGAACTCGCGCACGCGCACCAACGGCTCGGCCAACCACATACGCCAGAAGGAAGCAAGCTGAAGTGGCAGTGGGCTGATTATGATGATGGTGATCTAGTTGTGTTTCAGAAATCAAACTTTTAAGGTAATTTTTGGGTGAGTAAAACCCTAAAGCCCGCGTAATAAGGTTCATTTAACATTGAAAGCTGATAGAAGGTGACAAAAGCTTGCTGTCATTTATAAATGGTGACGGCGGATATTACGAGCTTCTGCGTTTCCGACGGCTTCCAGCACAGTGAGATAATTACGTTTAATCAGTTTTTCATACGAAAGTAACTTATTAATATATAATATATCTAATACATATCTATATATAATATTATAAAGAGGAAAGATTTGTTTGTTTGTTTTGAATAAACTCAAAAACTACTGAACCGATTTAAAATTCTTTCACTGTTGGGAAGCTACACTATCTCCGGGTGACATAGGCTACTTTTTACCCAACTGCACAGAAGTACGGTAATGTTTTTATGGAAAAACTACGCATTCGAAGCTGCGGATTGGTCAGCTAGCAATATTATTAAGAGGAAAGATTTGTTTGTTTGTATTGAATAGGCTCCGAAACTACTGGACCGCTTTAAAAAGTTATTTCACTGGTTGGGAAGCAACACTATCCCCGGGTGACATAGGCTACCTTTTACCCAACTGCGGAGAAGGAGGGTAATGTTTTTCTTGAAAAACTACGCGTGCGAAGCTGCGGATATGTCAGCTATTATATTATAGATATGTATAAGAGTATACGCATATCATCACAGACATATCATCCTACATTTATCACAGAAATATGTAGAAAAATGAACAACTTTTATACGTACTTTAAGTTTTGAAACTATCATGGTTATGAACAGTATTTGTACTAAAATCCAGATATTTAACGTGGTCATGGCGCATAAAACTGCGTCGAAATATACTCAAACACTTATATGGTAAATATCACGTGTTTAGTACAAATAGAACTTTTATACTTTACAAGTAAAGAGCGAAAACTGTGTGCCCCTTTTCAAGCACTTTGCGCGCGCAGAGGAGTGTGTTTAGGCATAGTTAAAGTTTGTATGGAGCAGGAGGTGCCAATGTTAAAATTAAGCATAATACATATTTAAGAAATAATAATGAATGGACCATGTAACACTATGGACGCCTGAAGACGGAAGGCGACGTCGGGGTCGGGCTCGGCCGAGAAAGCGTTGGCGGGACGATTTCGACACCTTCCAAAGAGGATAGTTGGAGATAGCGACAGATAAAGATGCTTGGAGGGACTTGGGGGAGGCCTTTGCCCAGCAGTGGGACGAGATAAGTTAGAAAAAAAAAATACTGAATAACGGTTGAATTTCGACCACTGGCAACTAGATAATGATTGAGACGTAGTAATTACTGAGTAAGTTGTATTTTAACTCTTTGTATATACACGATTCTAATATGAAACGGAGTGGTAGTCTTCCATAAACTAGTGGTTCGCCCTGAACTGAGATCTCGCGAGTCTCCCATAAAAACAAAAATATTATTATTCGTAATCTTTGATAATCAAATTAGTGCCGCGAAATATATAACCAATTCACTTCATTTACAGTTTCATTTAAATTACAGGTAACGGGAGTTCATATAATCTGGTTAAATTCTTTTGGGGAACAAAATACAGTTATTCTGGATTTCAGACTTTTGCCTATATTTGTGTCACTAAAGCTACACAAATACTAAATTTCAGCATTGTGGGGTTTAGTTTTTTTATGGCTAATAACTCAAAAACTACAAGGATTAAACTAAAAATAAAAACAGGGTTAAAATGTTCTAATGAAGGCCTTTCATTTGACGTCCCATTTCACATAATAGCTTCATTTTTTTATTTTTTTTACCCCTCTTGAACCCCAATAATTCAACAACCCCCCCACATTTTTAGCTCATTTAGTCACACAAATTGTCCAATCACTACCTACCTATGTATCAAATTTCACGATTATAACATCAACGCTTCGAAACTTATCCTCGGACAAACAAACATACATACATAGGTACATACAACGCTGATTTGCCCAAGTTGATTTGGAGATCTCGCTTCGCTCGATCAAAAAGAGACTCATGTGTAATGTCTTGGATTTGAGACGGTTGAGACAGTCCAATGGTTGTTGAACCACTAGAGACACACAATCCGATGGAAAACCAAAGTTGTGTGTGCTGATCGGAAACCATGCTGGTTCGGACACCATTCTGTGACGACATCACGTGCATGACGTCACAAAATCGATACTGAGAAACACTCGAATTTATGTTTTTACCTTTAGTTTTTAAATTAAGTGTTTGTGTCTCGCTTTGTTATCCTAATGTTCAGAAAAAAAACACAAATAAAAACCTTTTCTTTCTTTCTGTTCGTTCTGAAATTTTACGAGGAAAATGTTTAGCAGTGGACGTCGTATGGCCGAGAGAAAAAAAATTTGATTGTCTGTAAAGTCGGTTTACGGACGATAACTTAACGTTTTTTTATATAGATTATAGGCTTGCGTTAGACCACGATCTCGCCTGATGGTAAGCGATGATGCAGTCTACGATGGTACACGCTTGCTTAGAAGAAACCTATTCACTCGCGACTTAAAGATACCCAGGCTGTAGCTATACGTGATAACGAGAGAAATAGTTGCGTCACAAGCCGAATGCTTAGGCCGATCGTGCCTCTCTATCGCTTGTACCGCGGTCTCGCTTGCACGCTCGGCTCAGGCGTAACGTGACAATGAGTTATGCTTTTTCGTGCGTGCAGCCGGCGTTCATCGATTTATAAGACGTTTATCGCGTCAAAAAATTGCTCTTGGTTCTAGTTTAAAATTTGTAAAATCTATAACAAGAGATATTATTATATTCCACAGTGCTACTGCTGTAATAGCTGATATCTATCTCTATCTCTCTCTCTATGATCTCTATCACCAAAAAACTCAGATTTAGCTAGTTTCCTATCAATGTATCCCAAATTAAGACAAAAATGCGAATACTCACAACTTGGTTTCTGCTTTACACATTAGAAATCTCTTCATTACCTAAAACACTCGCAACAAGAAATTTTCTTTTCAAAAGTGCCTATACAGAAATGAATACCTAATCCACCGGTGCTGTATAGTCACAGATCCAATCATCAACATTTATATGTGTATCTATAACACCAAAAAATCCAAAAAAGCCTGTTCTTTAGCTTAGTAACCGAAGTTGATATTGTGATTTGAATACAACGAATTCGTGTATGCTCTTGACAAACATTACAAATCTCGTTTACCAAAAGCCACAAACACGATACAAGAAAGATAGGTCACAATGTGCTTTTCAAAAGAGCCTATACAGTAATCCTTATCAAACCATTGCTGTATAGAGTCACAGATCCCTTCATCAGGATTTATGTGGCCGCATCCTAAGCCTTCCTACATTATTCTTGCCATTTCTTGCCCTTTTCATGTCAATTTTCATGTCCAAATCACCGCAGATAGAAGATCGGTTCGGTGATACAGGAGATCCGATTTTCGGACCTTGTGTTAGGGATGTTTTTTTATTGGTGATTATTAAGGTCGGATATCGAATGGGTAGTCCGTTAAGTGAATAGTTTTTATGTTGGAGCATATTACTTTAAACAAGTTTGGCAAGCGGAGCTTAACATCTAATTATAGACCCATCTCTCTAGCCACGATCATCGCCAAAGTACTTGACAGTGTGCTTAACTCCTGTTTGAATAGGCATGTTAAGTTGCACGATGCTCAGTTCGGCTTTCGGCCAGGCCTGTCAACTGAGACTGCCATTCTTAGTCTGAAGCATACTGTCAAGTATTACACTGATAGGCAAACTCCAGTTTATGCCTGCTTCCTGGATCTTTCTCGTGCTTTCGACCTCGTCTCCTACGATTTGTTGTGGCAGAAGCTTACAGACACTGGGCTGCCGCCGGAGTTGGTATCATTATTTAGATATTGGTATCTAAACCAGGAAAACCGCGTGAGATGGGCAGGTGAGCTGTCGGACTCGTGTAGGCTGGAGTGCGGGGTAAGGCAGGGAGGGTTGAGCTCGCCCTCGCTCTTCAGCCTGTACGTGAATGGGCTGATCGAGCGACTCAGCGGCATGCCTGTAGGCTGCTACGTAGACGGTGTGTGTGTTAACAACCTGAGCTATGCCGATGACATGGTGCTGCTGGCTCCCTCGATTAGCGCTCTCCGAAAGTTACTGGTGGTCTGTGAGTCTTATGTGACGTCACATGGCCTTATTTATAATGTAAAAAAGTCGGAGCTCATGGTTTTCAAGTCGGGTACCAAGTGCCCTACCTTTGTTTCCCCCGTGACTCTCACTGGGGCACCACTAAAAAGGGTATTCCAATTTAAATATCTAGGGCATCTGGTAACTGATGACTTGCGAGATGACACCGATATGGAGAGGGAACGCAGAGCATTGTCAGTCCGGGCGAATATGCTGGCCCGCAGATTCGCGCGATGTACAGACGCAGTCAAAGTGACTCTTTTTAAAGCGTACTGTACATCGCTGTACTCCGCGAGTCTGTGGTTTCAGTATACACAAAGGGCTTACAATGCTCTGCGAGTCCAATTTAATTTTGTTAGATTTTAGTTGCAGCTTCCGCGCTTCTGTAGTGCCTCAGGCATGTTCGCCGAAGCACGCGCAGACAACTTTGATGCTATCTGGCGTAAAAAAACAGCCTCACTACTGCGCAAGGTACGCGAGATCAGCAACACCATCCTGAACGTCATCGCCAACAAACTCGACTGTCCTCTGATATGGAAGCTCACGCAGAGGACTAAATCGCTATTAGTAATTAAGTACTAACTCCCCTAGATTTAAGCTTTTTTTACTAACAAAATAGATCCATACTTGTATTTTAATTATTAGTTTATTATTATTTTATTATAATTACTATTTTTTTTTATGAATTTTGATTATGTGGCTGTCTATTCGATTTAATTTAATTATGTAAGTGGATGTATTGGACCTATGTCGTCTGAATAAATAAATACATATAATAACACCGAAATCAAGCTTTATCGGCCGTTCGGCCATTTATCCCGCATAGGAGTGGAACGCCTTGCCTGAGTCTGTGTTTCCTGATAATTACAACTTCGGGGTCTTCAAGTCGCGAGTGAACAGGTTTTTTCTAGGCAAGCATGTACCATCGCAGACTAATCATCGCTTACCATCAGGCGAGATCGTGGTGTTTGACCACGATCTCGCCTGATGGCTAGCCTATAATTTATTAAAAAAATATCTTGTCACTCGCCCAATAAATCAAATCCTATAGGCTACTTTCCGTCGATCTAGAATCATGAAATATGGCAAGAATCAAGGTCTTAAGTAAAGGGAGCAACCTGAAAGTTGCTAATTTCTAGTTAGGTATATCATATAAAAAAACTCACACCTTTCCGGTCTTATTAGGCATAAACTGAATATTATTTAGGTGCATAATGCATAATTGAAAGAAAACTCGGTAAAATATGACTAAAACAAACAAACTATGTGTGAAACATACTGATGGGGATGCGGGAAGCCAGATAACACACAGAATGATTTTTAAACGTAAATTATAGGAAAAAATGAGGCGCCCATGCTCTGTCATTTTGTGGAACCTTTCTTGACTACTTCTAACTGTCCTATCCTCGCACATTTATTTATAAAACCTACCGTCACAAAGACCTGTATTTAAATTACTAAAGCATACATCTAGGTAAAGGTAAGTATTTATGTAGGTAGGTGTACATGAGCGTTGCTAACACTATGCAGACAACTTTGAATAGTTTAAGAACCGCATTGTAATAATATAGATCGTGCTAGATCACCTAGGTCACCTAGGTCACCTAGGTCTAGGATTACCAACATTTTTTTTAACAAATATAGTATTTTTGAAGCAGTTACCTTTAAGAATATAGTAGATGGCAATAAATCAAAAAAAAACATAGTATGTGATTAAAATATGTATTTTATAAATGAATATTTTTTCCTGCTCTGCGCCATAATAATTAAATTTTTATTTTTAAGAAAGCATTAATATTAAAAAAAACGCAACGACCCGCTTATTTATGCAATGTGTTCTGCCCGCCATGACTTACAGTACCGAGACATGGACGCTCACGCAGGAGGCTGTATACAGGTTAAGAGTTGCACAGAGAGCCATGGTACGCTCTATGGAGCGTACCATGCTCGGCATCAAACTCTTAGATCGAGTTCCAAACGTCGAGATCCGTAGAAGAACGAAGGTTCATGACGTTGGGAATCGAGTTATGGAGCTCAAATGGTCTTGGGCGGGACACTTAGCAAGACGTGGTGATGACCGGTGGAGCAGAGTAGCAACTGAATGGTGGCCGAGGAATGGCTGTAGAAGAGTAGGACGACCGGCAGCGAGATGGGTGGACGACATTGTTAGAGTCGCGGGCCGTCAATGGGTTAGACTAGCGCAGGATCGTGGCGGACGGTACAAACTTGGGGAGGCCTATACCCAGGAGTGGGTGAAGTCAGGCTGTGGATGATGATGATGATGATGAATATGCTTGATGGCAGTCCTAATTTAAGTTAAATAACACCATTAATTCTGCTTTCTGCATAGTAACCCTCTCTGTACCTTTCTAGAATCTAGTGACGCACGCGCATGCGGGGTGAGCGGACTTGCGGTGCGCCTCTAACAGGTAAATATTGACCTGAAAACGTCTGTGAGACGTATTGTCAGTATTTGTGCATGCCGTTAAAAATTATTTTTTTCACTATTATGTGCCATTTTCTTGTGAATTTATAAAGAATAATATCTAACTTTTAAGTAATATCAGTTTTGTGATAATTTTAGACTGATTAGTTATTTTGTTAAGCCGTTAGAAGCAAGGCTATTGTTGTTAGAGTTGATTTTTTGTAGTTTTTGATTTTATGTTTAAAGTATATACCTTAAATACTTACGACACTTATATTTTCATATCAATGATCCAAAAACATTAAATAAACTGGGTACTAACTAAAACATAGATAATATTGATACAGTAGCTAGTTATACGTATTTCAAAAAAACTCACGTGACTGACACACTGACGGACGTACGTCAGTTTAAATGTAAGTAAATGCACGTCAGTGGTTAAGGGTTAAATTCAAACTGGCCTTGTTACGCTCATCTCTCCATTTCGTCTGCATGTCGTCTCTCTTTTATTAATCTTTGAAAAAAGATTAAGGCTGCGTTGTGCTTTACGCAGAATATAGTAGTTTCGCCTAATATATATTTTTGTTGGAAATATAGTGTTTAATCTCCTAATACAAAGGGTTGGGTTGGCAATCCTACCTAGGTCACCTCACTCTAGGATTCAACATCTCATTGGTATCAGGATCCACGAGAATGAATGATGATGGTAAACTAATCCTATCTTCTAACTCCTGGCGCCAGCCAGGAGATCCGTTGTTTCGCTCGACCATAGCTGGCTGTACTCAACAATAATATTCTTGTGTAATTATTGTTCCTGGTACTTTACTGGAAGGTATGCAAAATTTAATCTCAATCGGATAACACAATCTAGGTCAAATGGCTTTAAACAATCAAGAATTCAATTACCTACCTACTTATACAAGGCAAATAAAAGCTTGTAAAACGGAACGGCAAAGTACCTAGTTACTCAATTCGTTCAACATTTTATGCCTGGATAAAATGGAACTATTGATATTGGGGCTTAAGAATTGGCCAGCCTAAGGAGAATGGTTTTATTTTAGGCGGTTGTTTTCCTTGACAAATTGTTGCCATCGAAATTCAGTAGCACAGTTTCCGTTTCATATCACATCTGCCCATGTTAAAAATAAAACTAGCTGATACGTTCGATAACATGAGGAAAATCCACGAACTGGCCGTTTCATGACAGCGAGTCACCTCACAACGCATCACCAACGTCCTATAACAAGGGTGTCAGAACCTTGACATGATTTCAATCTCCTCTCATAATAATTATCATCGGACTGCGATCGAAAGAAATCGCAAACAAAATAATTCTTAACGAAATTCTCCATCTATTTGTATGCCACGAAACTCACGAAACGAGTGGTACCGATGCGCGCGGAAAAATCGCATCTGTCAGCTGAGCGAGTTACAATGACCAAAATACTGAATACGACTCAAGGTTGAACGCTCGCATTCTATAAAATGGCCGTAACGACTCGTCGGGCGATTAAGACACGTCGCGTCAAAGTTTATCTCGAGGTATGTCCATCTTTTTGCCTAGAAGAGGGGAGTACTCACCGTGGTCGGGCGGGCCCCTCACACACACCGGATGGTCCAAGCACAATCACTATCAGTGGGTCAATGGCAGCGGCAGGAGAGAAACTGGCGTGTAATATTAGCGCGGCTGGGCGAGAGCAGCGTGCGTCGTCGCTGGGCGGGCGGCGGCGACTGCTAGGGCGTCTCGCCGGCGCCCGCCTAGCCGCCGCCGCCCGCCCCGCGCCTTATCACACGAATAAAATTTATTTAATGGATAACCGGCTGGACGATGAGGTACCCATTGAAATTTTCCCGTTTACCATGGGATTATTAATGACATAAGTGGTGTTTGGTACGTTTTTCCGGAACGTTGCACGTTTATAAATCGTTTTATCAAATAGTCGCGATAATTTATTTATGACTTCGAAAATTGAATAATATCTTAAGTATGAACATTGAAACTGTTTTATGAGAGACACATTCAATTGAAAGTTACTAAATACCTACTGAATCCTGAATTCTCCTCGTTTTTCTTTCTGTTGTCATCCACGTGCCAATCTAATACCTATCTAAAATTTTCTTTGTGTCGTTCTAATTAATGGTCTCATTGTATATTATTAGCTGCGAAGCTAACTCAATGAAATGTCTGAAAGCTTTTTCTTTTTAATATATCAGGCGATGACCCCGCCCTGCTGAGAATTCCAGCATTAAACATTACTATTTCAGTAGGTGTATTATATGGCGTAGTAGATAGTATCTATTCACTTAGAAATCAGGTTACTGCATGTTTTAAGAGAAAACAGGTCTTTTCGCGCACAGATTTTTATCATAATTATAATTCTGACTAACCTCGACGTTTCGGCCAAGTTACATCGGCCGTGATCATGAGAGACTGAAAGCGGGAGGGTGTTATTGCCGAGAAACGCTAATGTTGTCACCAACTGCCCGTACTTGGTTTTCTGAATCGCACGTATCACTGTTTCGACATACAATACTAACAGTATCTGAAGTTACGCGTGGATCTTAGTCGCGTCCTTGCTTGTGAAAAGTAAAATCCAAAGATTACATGAATGCATGATTACGTGAATACCGCCTACAGTAAGTTGATAGAAAAATGTAGAAATAATCCCGATCCCAGTTCGTCTTTTGTAAAGAAGAAGATCAATAGACCGCTGTGCAACTCTTTATGTGCACCGACTGACTGGCACGCTCCATATGTGTGCAACAAGCGCAGATGGCATACTCCAGCCGGTCCACGCCGCCTGCGGGCGGTCTGATAGTGAATTCCCCGCTTTATATATACATGTTGTGTTTGTAGATTTAGTCATTATATTATTAATTATTATTAATTAACTAGCTCGGTGACAATTGCCATTAAAATACTCTCATCAAAACCTTATTAGATTCTTGGCATTTGACAAACAATGGTTTTAGCGGGACACGCGATGTTGGTTCAATCAAACATAAAAATGGGTCAGAAACAGAAAGCTTGGTAACATTACAAATACGACCGAGATGTTGAAATCAAATGAATCTTTGAACGGGTTCGCAACGCGCGACGTTGGTTTCATAAGTTAATTGTTTTATGTTTTAGGGTTTCATTTTTTCCTTGAAGGGTGCAACTAATCGTCGACAATAGGAGTTGACATAACAAGTTTCTTTGTTCTCTTTCTTAAGATAGTAAGAGGCCTGACGGTATGACTCTTATACCTTGGAAGAAGGGTAGGCCTTTGGTGTGGGACGCCACGTGCGTCGATACCCTTGTGCAATCTCATCTGTCTGGTACAGCAGTTGGGGCCGGTGCGGCGGCAAATCCAGGCGAAAATATCAAGCGGCGCTAATATGGAAGTCTCGATAGAGCTTACGTATTTGAGCCATTTGGTGTCGAGACTCTGGGTCCAAGGGGTACCGGGGCCCATCGAGTTTTCAGAATTCTCTTTGGGCGTCTCTGGCAAAGTGTGATCCAAGAGCTGGCGCTTATCTGGGTCAACGCATAAGCATTGCAATTCAGTGGGGCAATGCAGCCCGTGTCTTGGAGAAACTTCCGCTTGGTAGTGATCTGGAGCAGTTGAGCTATCTATAGATCGTTTGCGGTATTTTGATGATTCAACTGTTTCTTCTGGATTCTTGTAAATAATTATACATTATTTTTATTAATATTTAATATACACTTTTTAGAATTTTTTTTATAAAATAATGTTAGGTAGTTATATATTTATTACTTATGTATATAAAATGTTGTGCACGATATATTTTTTTAGTTTCTTATTATTGCCGACTAAAGCTACAGAAATCTACCGTAAGTATACACAATACATAACACACATACACACATACATAATCTATAAAATGGCTTTAAATGACGATTCAAAATAATCGAAAAGAATTATGATAATTTTGAAATTATCACACATTTGTTCCGCAGCGGGAATCGAACTAGCAACCTCCTGGGTCTCAGCCGGCTATTCGTCAACTGCAGCGGAGTTCGTCGTACTAAAATAATTTATTAAACCTGATACTACGTTGTATTGTACACAAGAAAAAAGCTGTTTCATAAAGTTAGATTAGATTAGATAATATCTTTATTGCACACCATTAAATATAAACACATAAAAGAAAATACACTTTTAAATCATAGGTACAATGGGCGGCCTTATCGCTAAAAGCGATCTCTTCCAGGCAACCTTTGGATGGACAGGATCTATGTGAACAAATAAGGACGGCGGCGTTATTAAAGATAATATAAAATAAAATGCATATAATACCTATATAATATAATCATAAAATTATATAAATATTAATATAATTCATAAAATATATATACCTACATTATAAATTATAAAAATGATTAAATTAATAAATGGTCTAGTGAGCGATGTACCTATGACAGATAGTGTTGTCTGACCATGTATTTAAAGATAGGGTGTGATTTAGCGTGACGAATTGAGACAGATAGGGCATTCCAGAGCCTGGTAGCCTGCAGAGTAAAAGAGGTACTATAAAATACTGAGGTATGATGGGGTGATTTTAATTGAAGGGTTTCAGAGGAACGTCAGGATCGAGAGTTGGAAAGGTGAAGAAAGTCAAAGCGTTCTTTGAGGTAGGATGGAGTAAAAGGGACGAAAAGGATGCTGTAAAGGAGGGAAAGAATGTGCGCATTTCGGTGAAGGCGGGTAGGTAACCACCAAGTCTGTGGCGATACTCGGAAATATGATCGTACTTGCGCAAGCCAAATATGAATCTAATGGAGAAATTTTGGAGACGCTGAAGCTTGTTGAGTTGGTCTTAATTAAGTTAAATCAAGATAGCTGGCGTCAGCGTAATCGAGAATCGGATGCAACAATATATGTGCAAGTGCAATTTTGGTGGAAGTCGGAAGGAAGTTTCGCAGCCATTTAAGAGAGGCAGCTGCAGCATAGGTCTTTCGGCTTAGCGCTGCTAGTTGAGGTCCCCAAGATAACTGACTATCCATGAGTATCCCCAGATTTTTTACTACATCGCTAACTTCTATTGATGTATCGTCAAATTTCACTTCAGGTAGATCAAGCCAATAAGTTCTCCCTTTGTACATAATTTTGTTATTACATACTTTGTGCAAGAAAGATGAAAAAAATATAAACTAAATACATAAATAGAGTGTACTACATGTACTACGAAGGCCCTAAGAAGAGTTTTCTTTCAGCAAACCAATAAAGTTAGAGACAGAGATGATTTTAAAGGTATACTAGAAAAACATACATAAAAAACAACTTAAAGAAGCTGTGCGTGGCTGTGCGGAGGGCACTTATCTAGCAGAACTGTCGGCCATTGGAGCAAAAAGTTTCTCGAATGGCGACCACGCACTGGAAAGCGTAGCGTAGGACTTCCCCCCACTAGATGTAATGCCGTTGGGTGCAAGTTCGGTCACTCTTGGAATCTATGGGAGAGGCCTATTTCCAGCAGTGGACATCCTGTGGCTGATATGATGATGATGATTAAAATAATTGATCGAGCGAAGCGAGATCTCTAAATCAAATTAGGCAAATCGGCGTTGTAGGTATGTATGTATGTTTGTTTGTCCGAGGATCACTTTCGAAGCGTTGATCCGATCATCGTGAAATTTAATACATAGGCAGGTAGTGATGGCACAATTTTGATGTGACTAAATGAACTGAAAATGTGGGGGTGTTGCTGAGATATTAGGGTTCAAGAGGGGTAAACAAAATTAAAATGAGACTATTAAGTCAAGTAAAGACGTCAAATGAAAGGTCTTCATTGGTATCTTTTAGGCTTTGTATTTATTTTTAGTAAAGCCCTTATAGTTTTTGAGTTATTAGCCATAATAAAAACTGAACTTTGACAAAGGGACCCACAGAACACAAAAAACAATAGAAGTCGTAAGTAGGCGGGGTCCGCGTAACACCAAGTACGCGGAGTTCCGCGCACTACAAGCTTCGCTCACTTCAGTCGTGTTTCAATTACTGTGGGGTAAACGTACTTCAAAAAAATATAAAAATGCCATATTGTGCCGTTTTGGAGTGTAAATATCATAGCCAAACCAAAAATTTAACAAAAGGGGGCATATCCTATCACCGGTAAGTATTATTTTATTGTATTTCGTTAGTTTTGTTTAAAATGCAAAATCGTAAAACAAAATAGACTGTGAATCATACTCCTTAAGGTCGCGTTTCTCTTAAACCTCAACTTAAGCTACTCAATTAGAGATGTGACCCTAATATACTGATGAATGTGTTATCGATAGCTTTAATTAGTTACCCCCTATTAAAAGGTGTATAAGTTTTAGGGCTTAATTCCTTGTTGTTTTATTGATGATTTTCTGAATGTATTTTAGACCTTTGGTGTGAAATAATATTATAACTTCTGTTTTCAGTTTCCCCAAGGCGCAAGACAAAAAAAAAATAAAAAAACGTACAACTTATGAGTCATCCAGCATACAGAGTCATGACCTGGCACCGTGTGACTTTTTTCTGTTCCCAAAAATTAAGAACCACCCGATCAACGGTTTTCATCACCAGAAGAGGCTGTCGAAGAGTATGAATAACATGTATCTGACGTCACCACCGGAGGAGTGGCACAAATGTTTCCTTAATGTGTTCAATCTTATGAGAAAGTGCATTGACGCAAAGGGAGAATATTTTGAGAAACAATAAATTAATTTTTGACCATTATTAGTATTTTTTTATTGATTCCGGAAACTTTTAGTGTGACCCTCAAATAATAATTCAGTATATAATATTCCAGTAATATAATATTTTTTAAAGTAAGTATTTATGAGTTATATACCTGTGAATATGTTAAGAAAGAATCAAAAGAAAAGCTTTTTATTTCGACCACCACAAATATAACCTGACGTACTTATTTCGTTACCCGTAGTAGGTAGGTGATAATCGATATCGATACATTCGTCTTGTATGCTCATTGGTACATCACTAAGTGAGTACCGCTGTTATTTGAGCATGAGAGTAACAGCCATTGCATTATCAATCTTATTCTTTGCAGTTAGAGACTATAACAAAAATCGTTTACGACAGCGCCATCTGTTGTTGAGTGGCTTTGTTTTGTGGGTAATCAAGTAACAGCCATTGCATTATCAGTCTTATTTTTAATTAATAGAGACTAAAATAAAAATATTTTCTAAAGCGCCATCTTTTGCCGAGTAGAAGAAGTAAACTTTAATTTTTTGTTACTGTTTATTTTATTGAGCTTTAAACCATGTTCTATAGTAGCTAAGGTTTTATATCCGTTAAATTGGTTTTATGGTTTTAGGTCTCTTTGAGCGTTCTCTTTCAATTATAACTTTTATTTCTAAGTGTGCTAGTTTTTACATGTGTGAGTTTAGCTACACTGGTTTTCTTAGTAAAAAGTCATCATCATGCTAGTTCTATTGTTTTTTTATGTTCTGTGGGTACACCAGTGACCCCGTAGTGCTGTAATTTGGTATGCGTGTAGCTTAAGTGACACAAATATAGGCAAAAGTCAGAAATCCAGAATAACAGCAATTTGTACCCCAAAAAGTGTTCCAATATAAATGAACTCCCGTTACCTATAAATTTGACTGAAACGTAAGTTGGTCATTTATTTCGTGGCACTATTTTGATAGTCAAAGATTACAAATAATATTTTTTTGTTTGAATCGGAGACTTGCGAGATCTCAGTTCGGGGCGAACCACTAGTTATTTGTTAGTACAAAATAAATTCAGTATCATAATACCTTGACTCCTGTGAACAAGGTTACCGAATAACTTACAGCCCGGTGTACTCACAAGTAGGACAGACAAACGGAGTTCCTTTGATGTAGGTACCCTAAGCAACCTCACGGTTCAGTACACGCATCGCTAGGAGCGCGAATTTATTGAAGCATCTCTTTTACATCTATGAGTACTCTCATCCTTACCTTGTGGGTAATTTGTTGGTTTTGGAGTTTCAAAGAGATTTTAAAGTAAAACTTCTTTACGCACTCTTGACCTGGGGAGTAAGCTGGTGATTGCGTTACGAAAATTGCGAATGGAAGTTGAGAGGGAGATATAAGTTAGTGAAGATAAAATCAGAGAGAGTTACGTTTCGTATATTACTGTAGGGGCAAGAGAGAAAGGTGCGAGTACAGATTTTCTTTCTGTCTTTCTCTCATAGCCAGTTGATTTGTCGCATATCTCCTATCCCAAATTAGCCTAAATTATACAAACTGCAAAAACAAAACACTCTTTCGTGCTGTATAATAGAGTTCATATACTTAGATAAAAAAGTATTTACGTTGTTTCTTACTTTGAATCTACCAGTTTCGATCTACGAAAAAGTTCAGCTATACATATGGCAGGCAGTAGCAGAAAATAACTTATGTATATACTGTATGCGCCTCGAAATAAGGTTGACATTTCCTTAAAACGTTTTTATACATATATATACACGGTGTCCTTGAAATCACTGTTTTCCCAGAAAAAAAAACGTTGTTTAGACCATGGTCTACTAACAGTTTATAGCATCAAATTAAAAAACAAAACGAAATCGGTCCTTAAAAAATATAAAAAGTTGCGAACTTAAAACGTTTATTTTAACGTTACGCCCTACAACACAGTCAGCGTGCTGACCGGTAGGTAGCTACTAGGTACCTACCTATCTAGCTAAGAAGTAGGTAATACACCACGGCTAGCGTACCCGTCAACTTTATGTCACGGTTATCTTTTGAACAAAGTTACACTTATTTGAGAAGGTTTAGATTTTTTTTTCTTTATACTCATAATAGATGTTATAAACTGTTATTAGACCATGGTCTGAGCAACGTTTGTTCTGGGAAAACATTGATTTAAAGGACACCGTTATATACATACATACATATAGAAGAAGCTAAAGAAGTTTTACTTTAGTCGTGTGCTCTAAAGCACACTTGTTTTACTTTAGTCGTGTGCTCTAAAGCACACTTGTTTTACTTTAGTCGTGTGCTCTAAAGCACACTTGTTTTACTTTAGTCGTGTGCTCGAAAGCACACTTGTTTTACTTTAGTCGTGTGCTCTAAAGCACACTTGTTTTACTTTAGTCGTGTGCTCTAAAGCACACTTGTTTTACTTTAGTCGTGTGCTCTAAAGCACACTTGTTTTACTTTAGTCGTGTGCTCTAAAGCACACTTGTTTTACTTTAGTCGTGTGCTCTAAAGCACACTTGTTTTACTTTAGTCGTGTGCTCTAAAGCACACTTGTTTTACTTTAGTCGTGTGCTCTAAAGCACACTTGTTTTACTTTAGTCGTGTGCTCGAAAGCACACTTGTTTTACTTTAGTCGTGTGCTCTAAAGCACACTTGTTTTACTTTAGTCGTGTGCTCTAAAGCACACTTGTTTTACTTTAGTCGTGTGCTCTAAAGCACACTTGTTTTACTTTAGTCGTGTGCTCTAAAGCACACTTGTTTTACTTTAGTCGTGTGCTCGAAAGCACACTTGTTTTACTTTAGTCGTGTGCTCTAAAGCACACTTGTTTTACTTTAGTCGTGTGCTCTAAAGCACACTTGTTTTACTTTAGTCGTGTGCTCTAAAGCACACTTGTTTTACTTTAGTCGTGTGCTCTAAAGCACACTTGTTTTACTTTAGTCGTGTGCTCTAAAGCACACTTGTTTTACTTTAGTCGTGTGCTCTAAAGCACACTTGTTTTACTTTAGTCGTGTGCTCTAAAGCACACTTGTTTTACTTTAGTCGTGTGCTCTAAAGCACACTTGTTTTACTTTAGTCGTGTGCTCTAAAGCACACTTGTTTTACTTTAGTCGTGTGCTCTAAAGCACACTTGTTTTACTTTAGTCGTGTGCTCTAAAGCACACTTGTTTTACTTTAGTCGTGTGCTCTAAAGCACACTTGTTTTACTTTAGTCGTGTGCTCGAAAGCACACTTGTTTTACTTTAGTCGTGTGCTCTAAAGCACACTTGTTTTACTTTAGTCGTGTGCTCTAAAGCACACTTGTTTTACTTTAGTCGTGTGCTCTAAAGCACACTTGTTTTACTTTAGTCGTGTGCTCGAAAGCACACTTGTTTTACTTTAGTCGTGTGCTCTAAAGCACACTTGTTTTACTTTAGTCGTGTGCTCTAAAGCACACTTGTTTTACTTTAGTCGTGTGCTCTAAAGCACACTTGTTTTACTTTAGTCGTGTGCTCTAAAGCACACTTGTTTTACTTTAGTCGTGTGCTCTAAAGCACACTTGTTTTACTTTAGTCGTGTGCTCTAAAGCACACTTGTTTTACTTTAGTCGTGTGCTCTAAAGCACACTTGTTTTACTTTAGTCGTGTGCTCTAAAGCACACTTGTTTTACTTTAGTCGTGTGCTCTAAAGCACACTTGTTTTACTTTAGTCGTGTGCTCTAAAGCACACTTGTTTTACTTTAGTCGTGTGCTCTAAAGCACACTTGTTTTACTTTAGTCGTGTGCTCTAAAGCACACTTGTTTTACTTTAGTCGTGTGCTCGAAAGCACACTTGTTTTACTTTAGTCGTGTGCTCGAAAGCACACTTGTTTTACTTTAGTCGTGTGCTCTAAAGCACACTTGTTTTACTTTAGTCGTGTGCTCTAAAGCACACTTGTTTTACTTTAGTCGTGTGCTCGAAAGCACACTTGTTTTACTTTAGTCGTGTGCTCTAAAGCACACTTGTTTTACTTTAGTCGTGTGCTCTAAAGCACACTTGTTTTACTTTAGTCGTGTGCTCTAAAGCACACTTGTTTTACTTTAGTCGTGTGCTCTAAAGCACACTTGTTTTACTTTAGTCGTGTGCTCTAAAGCACACTTGTTTTACTTTAGTCGTGTGCTCTAAAGCACACTTGTTTTACTTGAGTCGTGTGCTCTAAAGCACACTTGTTTTTTTTCAGGTAATCATTTCTTAAAAGGCCTTTCAGTGGGATGACACAGGCTAGTTAGATCCGATAGATTATGTTAGGAATCATTTCTTACTCTACGATACTCCGCAATCTTCTTTACGACTGCTACCAGTGCAATATACTATCAGTGCAATACACTATCAGTGCAATACACTATCAGTGCAATACACTATCAGTGCAATTCACTATCAGTGCAATACACTATCAGTGCAATACACTATCAGTGCAATACACTATCAGTGCAATACACTATCAGTGCAGTACACTATCAGTGCAATTCACTATCAGTGCAATACACTATCAGTGCAATACACTATCAGTGCTATACACTATCAGTGCAATTCACTATCAGTGCAATACACTATCAGTGCAATACACTATCAGTGCAATACACTATCAGTGCAATACACTATCAGTGCAATACACTATCAGTGCAATACACTATCAGTGCAATACACTATCAGTGCAATACACTATCAGTGCAATTCACTATCAGTGCAATACACTATCAGTGCAATACACTATCAGTGCAATACACTATCAGTGCTATACACTATCAGTGCAATATACTATCAGTGCAATAAACTATCAGTGCAATACACTATCAGTGCAATACACTTCAGTGGTAATATTTTTAGGGTTCCGGACCAAAAACGGAACCCTTATGGTGTGACTTTGTACGTTTATCATAACTGATTACCTTGCTACTGAAGCTTTTGACTTAAAATTTAGGATAGTTATAAATAATATTGTTATTACCTCTATTGCAAGTAAAATAATTCAAAAATGTTTTAATGCCTAAAAACTTGGCAAAAGAGCCAATGTGTGTGGTATAAATGTCAAAATAGAGTTACTAGGTCAAACGGGGTATGACATAAAAGAACTTAATTTACACATTCTAACGCTATTTTTTTTAACTGGATAGAACTGCGTTTGACCTCAATCTCACCTGATGGTAAGTGATGATGTGGTCTAAAATGAAGCACGAAGATCTAGGAGAAATCTATTCACTCTTACCTTAAAGAAGCCCGGATTGTATTCTTTAAGAAAAACAGACAACGGCAAAGTGTTCCATTCGTTAGCTGTACGCATCAGGAATGTAGAACCAAAACGGTGTGTGCGAATGGGTGGTACATCCACTAGGTACATCCACTAGGTACATCCACTAGGTACATCCACTAGGTACATCCACTAGGTACATCCACTAGGTACATCCACTAGGTACATCCACTAGGTACATCCACTAGGTACATCCACTAGGTACATCCACTAGGTACATCCACTAGGTACATCCACTAGGTACATCCACTAGGTACATCCACTAGGTACATCCACTAGGTACATCCACTAGGTACATCCACTAGGTACATCCACTAGGTACATCCACTAGGTACATCCACTAGGTACATCCACTAGGTACATCCACTAGGTACATCCACTAGGTACATCCACTAGGTACATCCACTAGGTACATCCACTAGGTACATCCACTAGGTACATCCACTAGGTACATCCACTAGGTACATCCACTAGGTACATCCACTAGGTACATCCACTAGGTACATCCACTAGGTACATCCACTAGGTACATCCACTAGGTACATCCACTAGGTACATCCACTAGGTACATCCACTAGGTACATCCACTAGGTACATCCACTAGGTACATCCACTAGGTACATCCACTAGGTACATCCACTAGGTACATCCACTAGGTACATCCACTAGGTACATCCACTAGGTACATCCACTAGGTACATCCACTAGGTACATCCACTAGGTACATCCACTAGGTACATCCACTAGGTACATCCACTAGGTACATCCACTAGGTACATCCACTAGGTACATCCACTAGGTACATCCACTAGGTACATCCACTAGGTACATCCACTAGGTACATCCACTAGGTACATCCACTAGGTACATCCACTAGGTACATCCACTAGGTACATCCACTAGGTACATCCACTAGGTACATCCACTAGGTACATCCACTAGGTACATCCACTAGGTACATCCACTAGGTACATCCACTAGGTACATCCACTAGGTACATCCACTAGGTACATCCACTAGGTACATCCACTAGGTACATCCACTAGGTACATCCACTAGGTACATCCACTAGGTACATCCACTAGGTACATCCACTAGGTACATCCACTAGGTACATCCACTAGGTACATCCACTAGGTACATCCACTAGGTACATCCACTAGGTACATCCACTAGGTACATCCACTAGGTACATCCACTAGGTACATCCACTAGGTACATCCACTAGGTACATCCACTAGGTACATCCACTAGGTACATCCACTAGGTACATCCACTAGGTACATCCACTAGGTACATCCACTAGGTACATCCACTAGGTACATCCACTAGGTACATCCACTAGGTACATCCACTAGGTACATCCACTAGGTACATCCACTAGGTACATCCACTAGGTACATCCACTAGGTACATCCACTAGGTACATCCACTAGGTACATCCACTAGGTACATCCACTAGGTACATCCACTAGGTACATCCACTAGGTACATCCACTAGGTACATCCACTAGGTACATCCACTAGGTACATCCACTAGGTACATCCACTAGGTACATCCACTAGGTACATCCACTAGGTACATCCACTAGGTACATCCACTAGGTACATCCACTAGGTACATCCACTAGGTACATCCACTAGGTACATCCACTAGGTACATCCACTAGGTACATCCACTAGGTACATCCACTAGGTACATCCACTAGGTACATCCACTAGGTACATCCACTAGGTACATCCACTAGGTACATCCACTAGGTACATCCACTAGGTACATCCACTAGGTACATCCACTAGGTACATCCACTAGGTACATCCACTAGGTACATCCACTAGGTACATCCACTAGGTACATCCACTAGGTACATCCACTAGGTACATCCACTAGGTACATCCACTAGGTACATCCACTAGGTACATCCACTAGGTACATCCACTAGGTACATCCACTAGGTACATCCACTAGGTACATCCACTAGGTACATCCACTAGGTACATCCACTAGGTACATCCACTAGGTACATCCACTAGGTACATCCACTAGGTACATCCACTAGGTACATCCACTAGGTACATCCACTAGGTACATCCACTAGGTACATCCACTAGGTACATCCACTAGGTACATCCACTAGGTACATCCACTAGGTACATCCACTAGGTACATCCACTAGGTACATCCACTAGGTACATCCACTAGGTACATCCACTAGGTACATCCACTAGGTACATCCACTAGGTACATCCACTAGGTACATCCACTAGGTACATCCACTAGGTACATCCACTAGGTACATCCACTAGGTACATCCACTAGGTACATCCACTAGGTACATCCACTAGGTACATCCACTAGGTACATCCACTAGGTACATCCACTAGGTACATCCACTAGGTACATCCACTAGGTACATCCACTAGGTACATCCACTAGGTACATCCACTAGGTACATCCACTAGGTACATCCACTAGGTACATCCACTAGGTACATCCACTAGGTACATCCACTAGGTACATCCACTAGGTACATCCACTAGGTACATCCACTAGGTACATCCACTAGGTACATCCACTAGGTACATCCACTAGGTACATCCACTAGGTACATCCACTAGGTACATCCACTAGGTACATCCACTAGGTACATCCACTAGGTACATCCACTAGGTACATCCACTAGGTACATCCACTAGGTACATCCACTAGGTACATCCACTAGGTACATCCACTAGGTACATCCACTAGGTACATCCACTAGGTACATCCACTAGGTACATCCACTAGGTACATCCACTAGGTACATCCACTAGGTACATCCACTAGGTACATCCACTAGGTACATCCACTAGGTACATCCACTAGGTACATCCACTAGGTACATCCACTAGGTACATCCACTAGGTACATCCACTAGGTACATCCACTAGGTACATCCACTAGGTACATCCACTAGGTACATCCACTAGGTACATCCACTAGGTACATCCACTAGGTACATCCACTAGGTACATCCACTAGGTACATCCACTAGGTACATCCACTAGGTACATCCACTAGGTACATCCACTAGGTACATCCACTAGGTACATCCACTAGGTACATCCACTAGGTACATCCACTAGGTACATCCACTAGGTACATCCACTAGGTACATCCACTAGGTACATCCACTAGGTACATCCACTAGGTACATCCACTAGGTACATCCACTAGGTACATCCACTAGGTACATCCACTAGGTACATCCACTAGGTACATCCACTAGGTACATCCACTAGGTACATCCACTAGGTACATCCACTAGGTACATCCACTAGGTATTTCTTATAATGTGGCATTTTTAGTTATTATGAAAAATTACGAAAAAAACCACTTTTCTCCGAAGTTTGCAAAAATGTCAATACAATCTATACATATAAGTATATAAAACAAAGTCGGGTTAGTTGCACCATTTAGAACTCAAGAACGACCGGACCTATTTTGATGATCTTTGATTTGTTAGATTTGTCTTCGCCCCGAATAACAGAATAACAATTAAAATATCGGAATAATTTACGAAAAAAGAAATTATGAAGAAAATTCATTTACTCATACATAGATGCAGCCACTGATGGTCGATTGACAATAGCAGCCCACGTCATATGCATGTCAAGGCGGTAAGAAGTTCACCGGGTCAACTAAGTAGTAAAAAATAAAAACAAATGTCATAATACATATTAAGTCAATTAAAAGTAATTGGAAGGGGTTAAATGTCATAAAAACAATAGTGTGCTAACCATTTTGTCAACTTCGTTTGGATGATATTGAGAGCTATCCGAAAAGTTCATTGACGTACCTAGAAACAATCCAGCTCAACACACACTCACATCCAAATGGCTCTAGTACCGCACAAATATTTGCATCACAGATAGGCATCGGTGGAGCTTTGCGCGTCACATAGCTTTTTGCGGGAACCTGATCCTTCAGCCCCTAGGGTATTTGCACAAACAATAGACTCAGCGTCGCCCCCTTGCTGTTTAAAAGGGCTAGGGTACTAATGAAACTAAAAAAGAGAGATTTAAGATTTTCCCAAATCAGGTTTTAAAAATAGGACTAGAAAAGGCTAAATTCTATTCTCTTTTAGACATAGACAATCATTTATTTGCTAAATAGAGTACATTATATATAATAAAGATGATTTAAAATAATTAACATAAAAATAACCATTATACAGAACCTACGTGCAAAACAACACAAACAAACAATATCATTTATCTATTAACGATTGCGCGCGGGCTCTGAATGATCTAGTCGGATACCTAGTTGCTAATATTTTAATACGGACACAGTGACTGGAAAGGTGGGATTAAATCAGGACCAACCTTAGTTTCCAGAAACTTGGTCGAATATCGCCAGTCCTTTTCTTCCAGTAGTTCACTTTCTTCAACTCGCGAGGTACACAACACTCCACTTTTCTGGTCTTATTTCACAGCAGTTTCTTTATTACTTATTTTGGCACAGAGCTCTTTCGACACAGGTATCGTTTTTAAACATCCATTTATGACTGTGTTGGTAATTAGGGAGAGGGAGATATCAGGTAGGGAGAGAAAAGGACAGAAAGTCACTGTGGTGCTACCCACATATTATTATTTTATTATGGCCTAAACATCCCCCCGGGTTTGACAGGATAAAATCCTTCAAAACATTTTCTTAATCAAACCAGATAGCAAACTAAGTAATTGCAATTTTGGTATGATTTTAAATTAAGTTAAAATAAGATCTACTATTTTATGCTATTAGTATTAAACTACTCTAATCGATAATAAGTGAACTTTATGATATAAAGGTAATTATTAACTAGGCAATGAAAAAACCTTCACCAAAGGTCTTTTGTTAACACCATTTTTAGTGCGTACATCTACTGTTCGCACGATTTTATCCTTTCCAGGATACGTACGTTCGATAATACCTAAAGGCCAATCTAGACAAGCGCTGTTATCAGATTTTAACAGAACAACATTGCCTTCCAGACAAGGCTCCGTTTCAGTCAGCCATTTACTACGGACTTGCAACGTATTCAAGTATTCAACCCTCCAACGTTTCCAAAACGATTGCACCAAGTGATCAACTACACGTTTGCGTTAGAGAAGAGTAATATTAGCACCCGACAAGTCTTCAGAAGGAAGCGATTTTAAAGGCGTCATTATTAAAAAATGAGCGGGCGTCAGCGCAAGCGGCTCGGCGGGGTCACTACTTAACACAGAAAGCGGACGCGAGTTCAATAAAGATTCAATTTGAGCTAGAACCGTAGTCATTTCTTCAAACGTCAATAATTGATTCCCTAATATTCTTTTGAGATGATTCTTGACACTTTTGACATTGCTCTCTGACACGCCATTCAAATGTGGACTCAAGGGCGGGTAGAATTTAATTTCAATTTTATTATCGCGAGTTCCGTTCGCAAATTTATCTTTATATTCTTCAGAATCTAACAGCTGACACATAGAATCTACTTCGCTCTGACAAAGTTTGTGCCATTATCTGAATAAAGAACCGCTACGGGACCACGTCGCGATAAAACTCTTTTCACTGCATTTAAAAAAGCATCGGTACTCAAATCTGACGCTAATTCAAGATGTACTGCTTTAGTAACAAGACAGACGAATAGACATAAGTACGCCTTTATACTATACGTGCCACGGCGACGATAAGGCACTATTTGCAAGGGACCACCAGCGTAGTCCATGCCAGTGTGACAGAACGCTTTAGCTTCCTGAACTCTGCAGACCGGTAGGTCAGCCATGAATGGCGCCGTATTTCGAGGATTGACCTTGAAACATATATTGCATTGTTGCACGCGCTTTCGTACTATATTCCGAGCCGCCAATATCCAAAACCGTTGCCTTATTAAAGGCATTAACAATTGCGGACCGGTATGTAAATATTTTTGATGTTAATAATCAAATTAACTATGTGATCTTTGCGAGGTAGTAACAATGGGTGACAATTATCGTAATTTAATTCCGAATGAATTAACCGACCACCTACTCTGAACAAACCTTCTTTTAGAAAAGCATTGAGCTTTAAAAAAGCGGGAGGTAATTTATTTCCTAACACAGCGTTCATCATTTCGCTGGCAAAGTGTACTTTTTGCAAGTCCTTTATGATGTACTCTTCGGCTAGTTCTAAATGTGAAACGTTAAATTTTTTAGGTATCTTTTTCACAAACCGAAGAACGTAGATCACAATTTGCAGTAATCTAGCCCAGGAAGACACTTTGGCAGCGAGCCGATAGAACACTCCGATAGACGAGTACTCGGCGGAGCAACAGCTGTAGTCGATAGGATATTAACCTTTATTTCCGGTACTTCGTCTACCACAGCGGTTGAGTCAAAGCTTTGCACCGGCCACTCGGAAACTGGCAGTCGGGCAAACGACGGTCCATTAAACCAGAACAGGTGTTTAATTAGCTGCGCAGGAGTAAGACCTCTGGAGAGGCAGTCCGCGGGATTATCCTCTCTTCTAATGTGATGGAAGTGTCGAGGATCTAATTCATTATGAATTTTATAAACCCTATTAGCGACGAAAGTCTGCCACCTAGTAGGACTAGAATGAATTCAAGCCAAGGCCACCGTACTATCCGTGAACGCGTGAATATTTCTTATTTTACAATGACCACTATAGGCGTCTATGACTAGACGCATTAGTCGAGACAGTATCACATTAGCGCATAACTCCATTCTTGCAAGCGTAATCACAGTCTTTGATGGCGCCAGTCGTGACTTAGCGCAAAGTAAATTGATCGTGGAACGATTTTCGTTCGGAAAATAAACATGTAAATATACCACGCCACCATAAGCGCGCTCCGAAGCATCTGTGAAACCTGCTATTAAAATTACGCAGTCATCATTGACACCGGTGTGACGAGGTGATTTGATGTTTTGAAACAACGGCAATTCCGATTCAACCGCACGCCACAAAGACACGACATTGGGAGGAGGAAGGTCGTCCCATCCTATATTATTTTCCCACAATAATTTAATTATCAACTTCGCTAAACGCGTAACAGGGGCTACAAATCCCATTAAATCCCATGAATGGGCAATTGTTGAGAGAATGTTTCGTTTGGTGCAATCGCGAGGTTCAGCATTGACACTGAACGTGAAGACGTCTTCTGCCAGTATTCAAAACAGACCAAGTATTTTAGGTAACTGTCTGGACTGAACTCGACTGCTTCAGTTACCCGCTGCGAAGCAGGAATGCCTGACATGACTTCCGGGCAATTACTAGAAAATTTTACTAGTTCGAACCCTCCAGCCGCAAATAATTCGATAAGCTGATTTAAAAGTTCTATACTCTTTGCAGCTGACGAACAGCTAGTAGCTAAGTCATCCATAAACAAGTCAGATTCTGCAAACGAAGCCGCAACAGGAAAACGCTCGCGTTCATCTTCTGCGAGCTGACGCACTGTGCGAATAGTATGTACTACAACATAAACCGAATGCCACCCTAGACGTTTCAAAAACCGTAATAGGGTCATTAATATCGAACCTATACAGAAGTCTTAGGTATTTCGTGCAATTTTCGTTCATTAGAACCCGTAGGTACATATGGCGAATGTTGGCACATAAAGCCACTGGTAGCAACCGAAATCTTAATATTATTTTAAACAAATCATTTTGTAGATTTGGACCTGTATGCAATAAATCGTTTAATGATTTACCAGTCGAAGTTTTATTACTAGCGTTTAACACTACACGTAATTTCGTAGTACTTTTGTCTTGGCGAACCACGGCATGATGCGGTATGACGTACTGATTGTTCGTTTTTCGGATCTCAGACACGGTACCTACGGGATGCATGTAATTACGCTGTAGGTAATCTTTAAACACGTTATCATATTCGTTTTTAACCGCGGGGTTCGCCACAGAACACAAAAAACAAGGTTGTTTTTTGTGTTCTGTGGGGTTCGCCAACAACCTGCGCTTCAGAGATAAATACCTACGCTCGGCAATAGACATCGAGTCGCCTAGCGCGCACAGATCGCGGTGGAATGGCAGCAAGACAACGTATCGTCCGTTCGCTTCGCGGCGCGTACTGTCACGGTAGTAATTTTTGCAAGTTTGTTCGTCTTTAGTTAAGCAATTGGGTACATGTGGTACCTCTTCCAATTCGAAAAATCTACTCATACTATTCTCGAGCGATTCTTCTATTGTGCAATATGAACGAACAATATTGCACGAAGGGTTAATCACCGGAGCCTTACCGATTAATATGTAACCTAATAAGGTTTCAATCGCGACAGGTTCACCGGTATCACGAGATACTGAATTCGGACCTAAGATTCGACCAAACATATCCGTCCCCAATATGAGGTCAATATTCGCGGGGGAGTAATTATTGTTATCCGCCAAAGGAATATTATTTAAATAATTCAGACGTGAAGTATCTATCTTCGCGGTAGGTAACTCACTAGTTATACGATTTACGACCACTGGTTGAATAGTAAACCTAACCGAATCATCGAAGCGAGACCGAATTGTTAAGCAGGTGACTCCTTCAATAGGGTTAGTGACGTCACCCACTCCCGATACAAACTTACTTTGCGGCTCGTGTAACTTTAACTTTAAACGATTGCAACACTCCGTCGTTATTAAATCCGTTTGTGACGCACTATCTATCTATGTATATATATATGTGATAAAATCCGAACGCAGGACGCGCCCGCCAAGCCGGCGGCAGTCGTCAAGGAGCCGCAGCAGCCGGCTGCAACCTCGTCAAAGAGCAGGCGGGTTGGCGTAGCCACTAAAAAGTGATTTCTTGTGTTTGCAGTCTCTTATTTTCAAAGGACATAATACCCTCCCTTTCAGGTCTGAAAAACTATTATTTTTTATCTTGTTGTAGGTATGTATGTGAATTATTGTGAATCAAATCAATTGTCAAAAATGTTTATTTAGAATTGTCAAGTCAACAGTGTCAGTCAGTCAATTAGGACTGCTATGACAGTGACACATTAGTAAATTGATTTTTCGTACATCATGTTACGTTTCGTTTTACGTTAAATTATTGTTTACGTATGTACAGCTCATAAAGAAACCATTTTATGATTGTTATGTTTTGCTTAGATTATTCTTGTAAAATTAAAGTAATATCTTTATAACACAACCGGCAGGTGGAGAAAATGAACTATTGATTGACATATTTTGATTAGATTGTCGATTAGAGTTTAATACATAGTTAGATTATTAATATTTTATTTTGTAAGTACTTACATATTTATTATTTTGTAACATATTTATAGATATTTATTTATTATTTTAAAACTATGCTCAACGTCGTTTTGGATAATAGTGTTAGTGATGACAGTGATGATTACCAATCTGTTGCATCTTCGATCGAGCCCGACAGTGATGATAGTTTCGTCAGTTTACCGTCTCTTTCTGAACAACTTACTCTCCAGTTCTCTGATGTACCTAAGAACTTCAATGCAATACACATTAATGCACAAAGTATTCCGGCCCATTTTTCGGAAATGTTGTCATCGTTTGATGTCAAAAACATTCATGCTATTCTCATTTCTGAATCTTGGTTAAAGCCATGCCTTCCTTCTACTTCTTACTCACTACCTGGTTTTCGCATTATTCGCAATGACCGGACTGGTAGTCGTGGTGGCGGTGTAGCTATATATCTCCGTGCTCACATCCCCTTTTCTGTTATTAATATGTCTGCACAGCCTCCGCCACTCCAGGCCGGTGAGCACCTATTTCTTGAAGTCACTCTTTCTCATACTAAAATCCTTTTAGGAGTATTTTACTCTCATTCTAACCGTGTTAATTACTTCTCATCTTTTGAAAATATCCTAGAAAATCTGGTTCCCTCTTACAGGCATTCTATAATTATGGGTGATTTTAACACTTGTCTTCTATCCAAAAACAGCCGCTCTTTAACCTTCGAATCTATTGTTAAATCATGTAATTTGCATACGCTTCCCCTCTCTGCTACTCATCATTTCCCTAATACGCAGCCGTCGCTTCTCGACCTTATCATCGTATCCTCTCTAAATCACGTTGATAAGCACGGTCAGTGTACAGCGGATATTTTCTCATATCATGACGCAATATTCCTATCTTATAAAATACGTCCCCCTAAGGCTAAGCCAAAGGTGATCTTGCAGCGCAGTTTTGGGAGCATGGATAGGGAAAAGTTTTTTGTTGATGCTGAAAAGATTGACTGGTCAACCGTTCTTAATGCAGACTCCATGGATGACAAAATTGTTATTTTCAATACTTTAGTTACGCAACTATTTGATATCCATGCACCATTTCGTGCCATTAAGTTGAAACATAACCCGGCTCCCTGGCTCACTGATGAAATTAAATCACTTATTCATAAAAAATCGGTTGCTAAAACAAAGTACAAAATAGTTTCAAGTGAGTACAACAAAAACAAGTATTACAATTCTCGAAATCGCTGCAATAGAGTGTGTAGGGACGCACAACGTCGCCATATCCATGAATCCGTTTCCGATGAAGATCCAGCTAAAGTATGGAAGTTTCTGAGATCGTTAGGAGTTGGTAAATCTCGCCAGGATTCAATTCCTAGCGATTTAAACATTGACTCCCTTAATCAACAATTTTCTTCATCTTCTTACATTGCTGATGCTGATAAAATCAGTTCAATTAATTTTCTCTCTTCGTTACCAACTCCTGATCATCCTCCTTTTCTATTTAGCCAAATCACCGTTGCTGACGTTAAGAAAAGTATTTTGTCAATTACATCCAATGCTGTTGGGCTTGACGGTATCAGCCGCAATATGCTTATTCCTATCCTTGATATCATTCTACCTACCCTCTGCCATCTCTTGAACCACTCCCTAATGACCGGTACCTTCCCTTCCATTTGGAAGGAAGCCCAAATAATTCCTCTTCCTAAGAAACCTAATCCCAAATCCTTTTCTGAATATCGCCCGATTTCTATCCTTCCTTTTCTCTCCAAAGTTCTCGAACGCTTGGTCCATAATCAATTAAACTCTTTTTTTTCCTCCTATAGTCTCCTTAATCCTCTGCAGTCTGGCTTTCGTAAAGGCCACAGTACTGTCACTGCTCTAGTCAAAATCACGGACGATATACGAGTGGGCATGGAAAATGGGCAACTTACCGTGCTGACTTTACTTGATTTCAGTAATGCGTTCAACACCGTAGATTTTGATATTCTCCTGGCAATACTTAGCTCCTTTAACGTATCTCCAGCGGTGATTGGTTGGTTTTTCAATTACTTGCACGGGCGCCGTCAGCGTGTTCGACTCGAGGAGTCTCTCTCTTCGTGGTGTAATACGTCTGCTGGTGTACCTCAAGGTGGCGTTTTATCTCCTCTTCTTTTTGCAATCTTCATAAACTCTATTTCTCTTAATCTTTCTTCGTCTTTTCACCTCTACGCAGACGATCTTCAGATTTATAATCAAGCTACGCTCAGTAATATTGCTGATGCTGTTGACGTTACCAATTGCGATTTACGCCGTATTGCAGAGTGGAGCAAGCTCCACGGTTTGAAAGTTAATCCTACCAAAACGCAAACCATTATTGTAGGTAGTTCAAGAACGCTTAGCAAAATTGATTGGTCCACTGTCCCACAAGTTGTCTTTGACGGAATAGCAATCCCATACAGCGAAACCGTTAAGAATTTAGGTATCATCATTGACCGCAACTTTTCATGGAAGGCTCAGCTTGAACTAACCAGCCGGAAGTTGTTTGCGTCAGCTGGTTCACTAAGGAGACTACGAAACTTTTTGCCTACGTCCACCAAGACTGCGCTTGCACAATCGCTTTTACATCCCGTACTAGACTATGCCGATGCTTGTTATCTGGACCTCACTGAGGAACAGCTTAACAAGCTCGAGCGTTTACAAAATTTTTGTATTAGATTTATATTTGGCCTCCGTAAATATGATCATGTGTCTCCCTTCCGTTCAATGCTTAAATGGCTTCCGATTCGTCTTCGTCGGAATACGCATATCCTTTTTCTTCTCTATTCTATTCTTTTCAATCCCTTCTCTCCCCACTATCTGAAAGATAGATTTGAATTTCTCCATTCTTCAAATAACTATACTCTTAGGTCATCAGAAAACTTGATACTCAGAACTCCTTCGCACAGCACTTCCTTTTACAGCGCTTCTTTTACTGTCCAGGCTGTTCAGCTGTGGAATGCTCTGCCCGAAGAAGTAAGACGGTCATCGTCCTTACACGTCTTCAAATTGAAGGTGAAACATCATTACCTGACGATGTCATCTTCCTAGCGTTATTTATTTACTATTTATGTACTTATTTTATCTGTTAGTATAGTTTGCTATATGTATATACCTATATATTAGTCTATTTTATAAGTATATTAAGTATTAGGATTAAAACTTCATATTATTATTATATCTTAGAATATATTATGTGTATTTAATGTAATGTATCCGCTAAAGTACACCGCACTCCGTAATTTTTAAAAATTTCGCTCCATCCAAAGGTTGCCTGGAAGAGATCGCTTTTAGCGATAAGGCCGCCCATTGTATTGCCTTATTTATTTTAACCCAGTACTTATTTTTTTATTATTTCTGTTTGTGTGGTAATTCAATAAAGAGTTATCTATCTATCTATCTAATAACGCTCGTAACACTAATATATTGCCATCGGCATCAATCGCATTACACTGCGTTGTGCCCAGCAAGACGGATGACGTTGGAATCGAACCCGCGACTGGGTGTACGGATGTGGAAGCGGCGCACTCGCCAACTGAACACAAGGACACAGTCGTCGCGGCATGGCCTTACTCTGGAGCGCCGGGCGCAGGCCCTGTTATGACCGCAGTAATGTTATTACGGTTGGTATTTTCCGCTTCAGTTTTGCTGTTTGGGAAATGAAGCAAGCAATGGTGACTGCGACTACATTCGCTACAACGTTTAGAATTAGTGCAATTTGCCATCAAGTGTGAGTCATCTAAGCAATTCACGCAAATTTTATTATGTTTTATTAATTTGTATCGATTTTGTGGAGTCATAGATAGGAATTTGGTGCACTGGAGCAATTGAGACTGATAACTCTTCCTACAGCATAAACATGCATTTGCCTGTACACTTAGGAAAGTTTTGGTGCGCACTGCCTGTGCTACCGACGAGGTTGCATTATTATTCCACCGTTTCAGAATACTACCCGCATTCGTTTTGGACCTTGTTATGTTATGCGCCCGTTTTAGAACGTGAGAATGATTTTGGATAAAGTTAATGAAATCTGAACAACTAGTACTTGTATTATTTTTATCTTGTAATCTGAGTTCAAATGACTTTACCGTCTCCAATCCCACCATTTTACAAGCAATATGCACTAACATAAAATCTTCTTGGCTATCTAACTCGAGTTGTTTTAGCGCTGAGTATAGCGATGAGAGTTGATCGATAAATTCCTCCAATTGCGTAGGGGGTTTCGCACTTACATTTTGCAAGCTAAGCAATTTATCCAAATACGATGCGGCTAGTACTCGCTTGTCATTGTACTTGCTTACTAAAGCATTCCAAATAATTAGATAATTTTCTGCAGTGGGCAAAATGCCTTTACAAATGTTTAGGGCTTTCCCTTTCAATCTGCCGACTGTATTTGTACTGTATTTTTTCTCCGTCAGTAAGGCTGCTGTTATTGTGAACGGCTGACTTGAACGTTTTATAGAAAATCGGCCATGTCTCATTATCACCATCAAATAAACAAAGCTCTAATCGCGGTAACTTTATTGATGAAGGTTTTTCGCATGTGACTAGAGAACCCTGTCCGTCGCGACTAGTATTTTCAGTCATTTGCGACGTTAACTGATGGGACTTGAACTTGATTTTCGCATAAAGCTGCTCAAAAGCAATAAGTGAACTATACGTTGGTACGGGCCCTTCGGCTAACGACAACTGAAAGCTATTTCGTTCGTCAATCGCGGCGATAAAATCTGAACGCAAAACATCTATTGTAAAACTTTCCGCTAAGAAATTCTCAGTTTTTACTGGATCATTTCCAATACTAGCTATCAAGTCATAAATAGTCTGCGCCCGCCCATAAAAAGCTGCAAGTTTATTCTGCAGTATTTTCAAACCGCGCTCAATAGAACTATCAGATCAGAGATGGCGACCGCTAATTAGCACAGAGAAAACAAATCACGACTAATCACTCTATATCCGGCTCGAAGGACCATATGATTGCGCGCGGGCTCTGAATGATCTAGTCGGATACCTAGTTGCTAATATTTTAATATCGACACAGTGACTGGAAAGGTGGGATTAAATCAGGACCAACCTTAGTTTCCAGAAACTTGGTCGAATATCGCCAATCCTTTTCTTCCAGTAGTTCACTTTCTTCACCTCGTGAGGTACACAAAACTCCACTTTTCCGGTCTTATTCCTGGATCTGGACTCCTTGGACCTGGCCCCTTGGATCTTCTTTAAACTGGACCCTCTGGACCTGGACCCCCTAGACCTGGACTTCTTGGACCTAGACCCCCTGGACCTGGACCCCCCCGACCTGAATCTGGATTTGGACCCCCTGGACCAGGACCCCTTAGACCTGGACCTGGACCTCCTGGACATGGACCCCTTGGACCTGGACTCCTTGGACCTAGACCCCCTGTACCTGAACCCCCTGGACCTTGACCCCTAGTCCTGGACCCCCTAGACCTGGATCCCCTGGACCTGGACCCTTTGGACCTGTATCCCCTGGACTTCGACTCCATGGGCCTAGACCCCCTGGACCTGGACCCCCTGGACCTGGACACACTGGACCTGGACACCCTTGACCTGGACCCCCTGGACCTGGACTCCTTGGACTAAAACCCCCTGGGCATGGACCTCTTGGATCTAGACCTGGACCCCCTGGACCTGGACCCTCTGGACCTGGATTCTTTTGACCTAGACCCCTTGGACCTGGACCCCCTTGACCTAAATCTGGACCTGGACCTAGACCCCCTGGACCTGGACCCCCTGGACCTGGGCCCTTTAAACCTGGACCTGGACCCCTTAGACCTGGACTCCTTGGACCTAGACCCCCTGTACCTGAACCCCCTGGACCTGGACCTCCTGGACCTGGACCCCCTGGACCTGGATCCCCTGGATCTGGACCCCCTGGACCTGGACCCCCTGGACCTCGACTCCTTGGTCCTAGACTTCCTGGACCAGGACCATAGGTAAGGTTAGGTTAGGTTAGGTTAGGTTTACGAGGTGTACCTGGACGAGGTGGGTAGCTGCATTCGCAGATACCTGCCCCGTCCTGTGCTTGTCTTGGGTGACTTCAACGCTCACTCACGCGAGTGGGGGAGTCCCCAAGACAACCCAAGAGGAGTAAAGGTTGTTGACTGGGCGGTGGGTTTTGACCTCAGGCTTTTAAACCAGGGGTCCGTAAACACGTGTGTGCGGTGGCAGGGGGAGTCAATCGTGGATTTATCCTGGGTGATTCCTTCTGTCACACACATGGTGTCGGGATGGAGGCTAGCAGAGGAAATGGTCACACTTAACGACCATCGCTACATCGTTTTTGATGTAGCTCTTCGCCCTCCCGACCGTGTGTCCCGCCGCAGTAGCAACCTGCCACGACGATGGGCCCTCAAATGGCTGGACAGTGATCTGCTGAAAGCCGCAGCCATCGTCGCAGCCTGGCCGGAAGTCGAGGAAGATCTGCCCAATCCTGAGAGGGAGGCAGCCTGGTTCTGGACAACGATGACGTCTATTTGCGATGCATCGATGCCCCGAACCGGGCCAACCAAGCGTAGGGCGGTGTACTGATGGTCGAACGAGATTGCAAGGCTGCGCGAGGCGTGCCTGCGTGCTCGACGCTAGTACACCAGAGCCCGGAGAAGACGGCGAGCTCTTGCCGAAGAGACGGAGAGAGACTACGTGGTTTACCGACGCGCTACCAAGGCACTCCAAGGCGCTATTGCCGATGCCAAGTCTCGGTGCTGGAGTGAACTCCTCGAGGGGCTGGACAGGGATCCGTGTGGGCGCTTGTATAAAACTGTACTGGGTAAACTCCGGCCCTGGGTTCCACCGCTGACGGAAACCCTGGACCCTGCTTTTATCGGGAGAGTGGTAGACACCCTCTTCCCCAAGGTTTAGGATGGTCCCTCATCCCTCGGGTTACCATCGGACCCGAACATCGGTCTGATGAACTGGGGGTCACTGAAGAGGAGTTGCACCGAGCTGTGAAGCGCCTTGGGGCACGTAACACCGCGCCAGGCCCGGATGGAGTTCCTGGTCGAGCGTGGGTGCTGGCTCTATCCACCGGACTGGGGGACAGGCTGAGGGCGGTTATTCAATAGCTGATTCCGCTCTAGCACGTTCCCTAAGGACTGGAAGGAGGCAAGGATGGTCCTCTTGAAGAAGGACGGCAGGGCCGCGGATTCTCCCTCTGCGTATCGTCCCATATGCCTGCTGAACGAGGCTGGCAAATTGTTCGAAAGAATAATTGCCGCTCGTCTATGCACTCATCTGCGGCAGGAAGGTCCCGACCTGTCGGATAACCAGTTTGGTTTCCGACGGGCACGTTCGACAGTTGACGCAATTCTTTGCGTCCGGTCACTGTCGAAGCAGGCCGTGTCCCGGGGCGGGAAGATGCTGGCGGTGTCTTTGGATATCGTCAACGCGTTTAATTCCCTGCCCTGGAGGGCGATCAGGGAGGCGCTCGTTTTTCACGGAGTGCCCCCCTACCTGCAGCGCATAGTTGGTGCCTATCTGCGCGACAGATGTGTGCAGTATGTGGGCCGGCCGGGACGGTGCATTGCACCAGAGAGAGGTATATTGTGGGGTCCCGCAAGGGTCCGTTTTGGGCCCGCTCTTGTGGAACCTTGCATACGATGTAGTCTTGCGCGTCGATCTTCCCGTCGGCATTCACGTTGTCTGCTACGCAGGTGACACTTTAGTGTTAGCTGATGGAGACTCCTTCGACAGGGCCAGAGAGCTCGCCGAGCTTGGGGTGGCTTGTGTCGTGGACAAGATCCACGAGCTGGGTCTGCGGATAGCGCCTCAGAAGACCGAGGCGCTGTGGTTCAACAAATTCCCGAAAGGAAGGGGACCAGCCAGCATGTCCGTTCGCGTGGGTGACGTTGATGTCCAGGTGGGGCGGTACCTCAAGTACCTGGGCCTTACCTTGGACAGTCGCTGCGGCTTCGAGGAGCATTTCAGCCGTGCGATTGCCCGGATCCAGAGGGTGGTGGGTGCTCTGCACAGACTGCTGCCCAATCTCGGGGGACCAAGGGAGGGGGTTCGCCGACTCTACGCGGGGGTCGTGCGATCGATGGCTCTCTACGGAGCACCCGTATGGTCCAGTAGACTGACGGGTGTTAGGCGCTGCAGGACTATGTACAATTGTCTGCAGCGCACTATAGCTATTCGTATCGCGCGAGGATACCGTACGATATCGTATGAGGCGGCCACACTCTTGGCGCGGTTTCCACCCTTTGACATCTTGGCGGCGATGGACGCACGTGTGCACGTTCGTCTTCGACAGGATGATGGGGGCGGAGCAACGCCGGTGGAGGTGAGGCATGAGGAGCGACAACGTGCGCTCGTCGAATGGCGCGAGCGGTTCGACGAACCGCGGTACTCGCGCCAGCGCATCGTTGGCGCAATTCTGCCGACCTTCGAAGCCTGGCTAGGGAGGGAGTATGGTAATGTCACCTATCGACTCACTCAGGTACTTAGCGGACACCACAATGTCACCATTGTGGGAGGGATCGGGATTCCGCCCAGCATACGCTCGAGGAATGCTCAGCGTGGTGCGTGGAAAGGCGGAAACTGATCACCAGGATCGGGCAGGACCTCCGTCTGCCAAGCGTAGTAGCGGCTATGTTGGCAGACGAGGACGGCTGGAAGGCCGTATCCTCTTTCTGTGAGACCGTATTGGTTCGGAAAGAGGCGGCTGAGCGAGATCGGGAGAGGGCCGATCCCGCTCGGAGAAGGCGGTGGCGCGGTCAGGCAACGGCCGCCCCGCGCCGCCCGCCCCGTAAAGGGGCAGAGTAATTGTTTCCCTTGCCAAACAGGGGACATTTCGGGTCGGTGGGTAGTCGGAATGAGGGCTCTGGCCAACCCGGATAGCGGACTCAGGGAGGGCAGCCGCACAATGTGGCATCCTGTGCCACATTGAGGGTGCTGGAGGCAAATGCCCCCGGGAACGTGCTCCTTATGGGCAATGCATGAGAGGGGGCTCTGGTGCGTTTCTTGTGAGGTCCCAGAGCCCTTTGACATGCATGGAGGCCGGCCACCGGGGAGGTTTTAGTGGGTCATCGAGTTTCGACAACCCCACATAACCCGTATTGTACCCTAGCATGCAATACGGGTATCTGGGTGCAGATTTACTCCTCGAAAAAAAAAATCATCCAATAGGATCCTTGTGTACTTTGCGATAACAACTAAGGGGTATCATTGTGGGGTATTGAACTTAGGTGCTCCGCTCTCGGTTCCCTCAATGCACATCTCCACGAAACCGCTGGTCGCGTTGTAAGCCGCCATATAACTACCTGATATTTTACCCTTTAAGACTTGGGAATTGCCGTTATTGTATATGGCAGCCTCTGCCTCCTCAAGTTTCTCCTCTAGCAGTTTCGCATTGCTCTGCTCAAAGTGTTGCAAGATGGTTTTGCATACTCCGAGGTTGACATCTGCGGTTGCTTTGGTGATAGCTAGAAACTCGAGGAAGGCATTGTACGCGTGATCCTGCGGTGACGTTGCATTTACTAGACGAGGTGGAACGACCTGCCCCATGTCGGCTCTAGTTTTTTTCGCCTGCGTTGGTGCCGGTTTTGTTGGGATTTTGGACTTAGGTATTACTGTTGTTAGTGTAGCTTTGAGTTTCGCCTTTTTTGCTGGAGCTTCTTCGAGTGCCTCTTTGTCTTCCGATCTCGTTGTTGGAAAAGGATTTCCTGACAGGCCTTGCAGCATCGAGCTGAAGGTGTCTAGAAATCCCTTGAGATGGCCTCCGACTTTGGCTCTCTTCTTTTGCTCCTGCACACTGCTTTGATGTAGTGCAGTTTTTTCGACGGCTGCTTTCTGTTGGTCATGTTCGGATGCGCTGATCGAGGTTGGCATGGGATGTCCCCAGCCATCGGTTGCTGTTTTTTGGGTCGTGTGCTTTGAGGAAGTTTAGGTTTTCTCCTCTGTCTTCGTACACGACCACTTCATGTTGTTCTGAGGCTTTTAAACAGCATAGCCGGTCTACGACTTCTCCCTGCTCATATCCGACCGTCATCGCGTCTACACTTATTACACGGGGATCTTCTGCTCCTCCGCCCGTTTCTCCCAACATGGTGAGCATCGAACATGCCTGTGCGAAAGGGGTATAGTTGCCTTCCAATGCGAGCAGAACGATCGTCTTGTTGTGCGATCGGACTAGTCGACATCGGTGGCCCGCCACTTCCGTTTCAGGTAACGCGCTATATACTTTGCGCCTCATGGTCGTTTTTGAAGTGCTCCCATTTATGAGTGATGCCAAGCCAGGTGAAATCGAAAAGTGATTTCTAGCCCCGGTCCAGCAGAAGCCTATTTCAAGCCGCTCGTTGGCGCTGTCCATGAAGAGTGCCACTCCTCGGATTCTAATCCCAGGCACTCTTCTTTCCCCGCAAGCGAGGAGAGGAGTGTGCGGACAACGACGCTTTTGGTTGTAGGTTCCCGCCGAGAGCCAATGCTGCTTGTGGCTTGACTAACGGGTATTGGTTGTGATTTGAGGGGCAGAAGATCAGTGTGTCTACTTGCCGCAGCTCTAAAGATCTTCTCGGCGAACGACAGAAAATGCGGTCTGCAATCAGGATCTGCAACGATGTTGTGCAGTACCGATTCGACCAGGTTTCTGTCAATCCGGGCTTCTAGATCTGTTCGAGCCGCTAGGAAACGAGGGCAGTCGAGTATGATGTGCCATACGGTTTCACAGATTTCCGGGTCGCAGTCGCATCCCGGGCTGTTTTTCAGCTTGAATCTGTGAAGATACTCGGCAATCCCCCCGTGACCTGTTAAGACTTGCACTTGGATTGGTGTAAATTTTGTAGAGCGAGTTATCTGATATGCACTGTGGACGTCTGGAAGGAACCTTCTCGTTACCGCACCTGTGCTAGAGGTTTCGTATCGATCCTGCCATTTGCGGATCGATTCTTCACGAATCTTCCTCCTAAAGTTAGACAGGAGGATCCTTCCATAGTCCTGTGTGGTGTCCTCAAGCGCTGCAGCTTTTGCTAACTCGTCCGCTCTCTCATTTCCGACAGTGCCTACGTGTGCCTTTAGCCAGAACATTCGGATCTCTCGTCCTCCTTCTTGGATCCTGGCAATGTTCTCCTTTATGCTTCTCGCCAGAGGGTGGTTCAAGCTGGGGTTCCAGAGTAGTTCGAGTGACGATCTTGAGTCACTCAGTATGCTAACTACGGGGTCCCCGCTCGAGTTTACTATCTGAAGAGCCCTGTGGAGTGCATAGAGTTCCGACTGGAAGACTGTGCACGCAGGGTGAAGCTTAAAGGTGGCGAAGTTTGACTCCTTTCCCTCCTCCCACTGGGTTAGAGTAGCACCTACTTTTCCGTCGATTTTGCTGATCTGCTGGACGGTGTCTTCTAGCAGTTTGTACTCTACAGTTGTTAGGGTAGATGGATGGGGCTGTTCCAGATATCCCACTCGGAGTTCGAGCTCCGTTTCGGGTGGGAGATAGTCTTTCGCCAGACCTTTTTTGGCTCTGTATAGGTTCGCCGCCTCTTGGATCCTTAGATCCAGTGCCAGCAGACCCGACAGTGCCAGTGCTGCGGTGAGTGAGACCGTTCGGTATTACCTACAGACCTTTTGTGCAAATCCTCTCTGGAGCGCATTGAATTGATTTTTATTCATTTGCAGCTCTACAGATTGGTACCAGGCACTTGAGGCGTATGTCATAATAGGCTCCACCACCGCGATGTAAATGGTTCTCGTGATCTCGCTGTTTAGACCCCACGTTATTTTCGCTGCGCATGCCAGCTGTTTGTAGATATCAGCTACTTTCTTGCATTGCGCGGATACGTGGGATTTGAAGACTAGGTTTCGGTCGATGATCAGGCCCAGCAACTTTATCTCCTCAACGAGGTCACAGTTTTGTTCCGGCCATAAATAGCTGTGGGGTTTTATATTTCAACTTCTTCGTTAGTTGCATCACGTTGGTCTTGATCTTATGCGGTGCGAAGTTGAGTTTGTTGTGATTTCCCCACGTTGCCACTTTATCCAGCGTTGAGATGACAGACCGCTCTAGGCTGCTCACCGACTCTCCTGTGAAAACGGGATCCACATCATCTGCAAAGGCCTGGCTGTATACTCCATCCATCTCTAGGCTTTGCAGCAGCGAGTCTAGGATGACGTTCCAAAAGATTGGTCCTCCTATGGATCCTTGGACACAACCCTTTGTAGTTTCCTTCTCGTAAGCTGCTCTAGCATAGTTGACCGTGATCTTTCGGTCTGTGAGATACGAACATACCATCCGGTACAGATTTCCCGCACACCTTTTTTCGACAAGTTGGTGTTTTAAAGCTGGCCACCACGCGTTGTCGAAGGCACCTTCTATGTCCAGAGAGATTAGGAGTACGATGTTTTTACTATTTACTCCTTCTTTTATGTGCTCTATAAGGTCATAGAGGGCGTCCTCGGTTCCTCTTTGCGGCATGAACCCATATTGCCTTTTGTTTAGGGTTGGGAGTAAATGCCATTGGAGTCGACCAATCATGAGTTTCTCGATGGTTTTTCCAAGAACAGATAATAGTCCAATTGGTCTGTAGGACTTAGGATGAGTGTAGTCTGCCTTTCCTGGCTTTCGAATGATGACCACGTGTGCCACTTTCCAGTGAATGGGGAAGTGATTTAGCGACAAGCACTTGTTCGCTATCGCCATGAACACTTCCCTGTCACTTCGTATGGCTGCGGCGCAGATATCAGCTGTTAGCCCGTCTGGTCCGGGTGCCTTCTTGGGGTTTTGTGCTTGCAGCACTTGCACCAATTCCGTTGCCGTAAATGGTGGATCATCATCTGAAAGATATTACTCAAATGCCACGATACGAAGCGGACGTGTTACTCGTTTTGCCGTCAACTTAAATTCATAAAGTGTGCAAAAAGTTAATAAACCGTTTTGAAACTAGTGCCAGTTTAAAGAGCTTAATTTCTTGAGTACAGTTTACAACGTGCAAAGAAATTGTTAAGCGTAAAAGGAAGTTATCTCCAAATAACTAAACTAAATTGAAGAACAGTTCGTGTCAACGACCTTCAAACTGTGAGTCGATAACATTTTGTGTATAGCTTAGTCACACCTACCCACTTATCGACCAATTTATTGAGCCAAGAAACTAAGGAGACGTAGCATAATTTCACTGTTTACTCTACCGACCGACTGGATCAAACCTCTACAGAGCCTACTTTTTGTAAAAAAATATCAATCCCTTTTTTACAATTTCCTGCTCCACATAGCGACGTATATCTGCAGCTTTAGCATTCTGCCTAGCTAGCGACAATAACGTGCTTGTTTTAGTGCTGAATACGGCTACGCTTTATACAATGGCGTCTAAATGCAGGCTGCGGAAAATTTATTTCGTCGACAGCTATCGCTACTTGTAGCTTGTGCCCTTTGCTCTATCGCAGGGGGTGTGTTGGACTTGCAGAGATAACAAACATAAATAAGGATTGGGTGTGCCCAGAATGTAATAGGAAGAAGATTCGAAAAGGGGACAACAGTAGTACTCCTGTTAGAAATGTCAGCGGGTCAAACGCACAAGCTGCGGATAGCGCGCCCACTGCCCCGCAATGTACTGTTGCACCGCGCGATGCCGTGCGCGCCTGTACGCCGCATCTTGAAGAACCGCAGGCCCTTAAGTACGCCGAAGATACTGGCATACGAGGGCTGCGTCAGGAGCTCTCTGAGTATATGGCGGAGTTGAGGGAGTTCCGAAAAGAGATGGCTGACTAACGGATATCGCTCGCAGGAAGCAACGCACGAATGGATAGCTTTGAGCAGAGGATCGAGGCGATTGAGAAGCGAGAGTCGACTGCGCCTGAAAGAGTTGCCGAGCTAGAGCGCATGATTCTACAGATCAAGCTAGAGCTGAACGATCGAGACCAAGATTCACTACAGGCTGACCTAGAAATTGGGCATCTACCAGAGGAAAAAGGTGAAAATATATTGCACACCGTGACTGTGCTTTCTGGGAGTGAAATTAGAAGATCGCGATGTTGTCTTTGTTGAGCGAGTAGGTATAGCACAGGGAGTGGCAAACACGGGCGAGGAGCCCCGTGCTCGTCGCGTCGTGGTACGTTTGGCGCGACGCGAGCTGCGGGACCGATTGCTTCAAGCCGCACGTGTGCGCCGCACGCTGTCCGCAGTTGACGCCGGACAAGCCAATCCTGCGGGTCATCGCGGTCGCAGTTACATCAATGAGCGGCTGACGCGCACGAACAGGCAGATCTTCCACCGTGTCCGGGAGGAATGCCGCAAGCAACAGTGGCGTGCGGGTTTTTTGACAATCACTGGTTTGAATGACTCACATTTTACATCAGACGATTTTATTTATGTAGAGTGTCATCTTGAACTTCTTGTTGTAAATCATGTTGTCTGTTTATGTAAATTTTGTTATCTATTTATTCCTTCAATATTTGTACTGTATTTATGTATTGTACTGTTTTGCACATGCTCATTTTGCTCCAGAAAAATCTTTATTGTTATTAAAAATGGTTAACAAACTATTAAAAATAGCGTTGTTTAAGCCAGGTTCCCTCGGCACTAACCATGATAATTTTAAGGCTTCTGTTGATCGTTATGATATTGATGTGTTAGCTATCAATGAAACATGGCTTCAGATTGGTCAAGATGAAAAAGCACCAACTCTACCGGCCTACAGACTGCGTCATACTCCCAGGCCACGCGGGGAAAGAAAACGTGGAGGTGGAGTCGGGTTTTACATTAAACGAGGTGTAAACGCGCGTACTTGGGCCCACCCAGTAGAACCAATGTATACGCTGGTGGAGCAAATGTGGATCACTTTGACAATCAGCGGGAAGAAACTGGTAATAGGAACGGCATACCGCCCTGGTTGGATGAACGTTGATTTATATTTCGATGCCCTTACTGATTCAATAAACGCGCTTACAAATCATGACCATCTAATATTGCTGGGTGATTTTAACGAAATTTTAGTAATATGTAAGTTCGATACTTTTCTTGCTTGCCTTGGCTTAACCCAGCTGGTTACTACACCAACACATTTTACGGAAACTTCAGAATCTCTTATTGACGTAGTTTGTTCCGATTTGCGAGCAAGAAATGTCACACTTGACCACGTTGGTAGGTTGTATGGCCACTGTCTTGTAGTTTGTGAATTTAATATAAAACGTGAGAAGCCTATTTCGTCAACTGTAACTTATAGACCAATTAAAAACATATCACTAAAGAACTTTGAGGAGGATTTGCAAACTATCGGATGGAGTGCAATTCAGTTACTTGATGACGTTAACGACATGGTTGGCGTCTTTACCCAATCAATTGTTACTCTATTCGATCTACATGCACCTGTAAAGTCCGTAACCTTTAAAGCACACTCTTACCCCTGGATTACAGATACAGTAAAACTGATGATAAAGCTACGCGACAAAGCTTCTGCGGATTATCATAAAACCAAATCTGAAACTAAAAAAACGTACTATAAAAGTCTAAAGTCAATTGTAAACCAAGCACCATTCCAAGAGAAATCAGCATATTTTAAATTTAATATAAATAATAAGATGCATTGTCCTAAACAGCTATGGAATATTAAAAATACTTTATTGCCTAAAAAAGATAATGAACTGCCTCCACATTTCCAAGATCCAAATGTAATTAACGATCAATTTATGAATATTCCCGGTTTATTTGCGACAAAAATTTCACTGCTTACGTTCTATGAATTCCATAACTATAATTATGCAGTATTTTGTTTGGAACCAATAAGTCTAGATGGAATTACAAAAATAATTAGAAGTTTAAAATCAAATGCCATAGGTAATGACTCTATTAGTTTAGAAATGCTCATTTTGACGCTTCCAGACTCGTTGGAAACAATTCAAATATAGTAAACACATCTATTAGTACATTGACATTTCCTGAGGCATGGAAGATGGCAATAGTCTGTCCTCTACCAAAAATACCTAACCATGTAGAGCTTAAAGACCTTCGTCCTATTAGTATTTTACCTTGCATGTCGAAAATCTTGGAAAAAGCAGTTTGCTTTCAGTTAACAGATTTTTTGGCAAGGAACCAAGTTCTACCAGACGTATAGTCAGGTTTCAGGAAGGGACGTAGCACGGTCACCGCTTTACTGGATGTAACCGATAACATTCTTTTCGCGCAAGATAGGGGCATGTGTACTCTGTTGGTGCTGCTAAATTTTACTAGAGCATTCGACTCTATAAACGTTAATCTGCTTATTTCAAAGCTTGCATATTGTGGCTTCGATCATAATGCTCGAAAATGGTTCACCAGCTATCTTTGCAATCGTTCTCAGCACGTTAAACTATCAAGCAGTAACGGAACGTCACGCTTTTTGCGCACAGTGCCAGTAAACAGAGGAGTGGCCCAGGGTTCTATTTTGGGCCCAATCCTCTTTATTTTATATTCAGCTGACATAAGTTCCCATATTAAACACTGTCGGTTTCATATTTATGCCGACGATATACAGGTCTACATCTCGTGTCATCCTTCCGAGATATACAATGCAATTGATAAACTTAATACCGATCTCGCAAATATTGCGCTATGGTCTCAAAATAACAGTCTTATACTAAACCCTGATAAGACTAAATACATGATTTTTGGTAGCACACATCAACTGGCAAGTATCGGCCCGAACGCAAGTGTTATACTCATGAACAAACCAATTGATCGAGTTTACAAAGCACGCAACTTAGGCCTGCAAATGGACTGTGACCTTCGATTTGAAGACCATATAGCTCACGTAGTTAAATCTTGTTTTTATAAGCTTAAAATGTTGTATAAAATGAGGCCGTACTTATCAGAAGAGTTGCGTATTCAATTAGTAGAGTCACTTGTCCTTTCAAAGTTGAACTACACAGACGTGGTTTTTGGTCCACGACTTTTGGAGAGGACGGCTCGACTGATACAACGAGTACAAAATTCTTGTTCTCGTTTCTGCTTCGACGTTCCAAGAAGGGGACATGTTACTCCTTTCCTTAATGCACATTCATTATTGAAGATGAGACACAGACGTAAGCTTCATTTAGCATGTCTCCTCTTTGGTGTAATGAAGCACCATGCCCCTGGTTATCTCTACAGTAAGATAAGTGAACCGTCAAACTGGAGATCCTGCGATCGCCGACAATGTTCGATGCAGCTTTCAACACAGCGACATAGAACAGTAGCCTTTCGAGGCAGTTTCCGCTACGCTGCATCGAAATGTTGGAACAACATTCCACCGCCGATAAGGAACCTGCATACTATTCACAGTTTTAGATTAAAACTAAAAAAATATTTATTACACTGGCAAAAGGAGCAGGAACTTAACAGATTTGATACAAGTGCAATATAACTCTATATACATTTACCTTTAACATTTACATTATGATTTTATGAATTGTTTTGATCATATATTTATAATACTTTTAATTTCTTACTGTTAAATATTTAACTAGTTTATATATTTAATATGACTTTGTTTATTTTTGCTTGTTATTGTAAAACTTTTTCTGTTTGAAACTTCTTTTGTTTCTGAGTGTTATTTTTTTTAAGTACTTTAAAATCGCGTCCGCTATGTATTTATTTTTAATCATTTGTCTCTCTTGGTCCTAAAGGTCTCAACGGAAGACCAGCGCAGGTTCTAACGTCCTGCACACGCTGAGTTGAGACCTTTTTTTGCAACCAATTTGTGTACCTAGTTTTAAGTTTTTATGTTGATTTTATTGATATACTGTTTTATTTTTTGTTGTTATTTTTGTATAATGTGTGTTGCAAAATAAAATATTTGATAGGTATTTGATATTTGAAAGGTCTTCCAAGGCACTCTCCTTCATCTGTTTCCGGAGGTTCGAGTGAAACGACTGGTCGGTACTCTCGGAGTCGTCTGGGTAGAAAGTTCTGGCTAAGAGATCAGCCGACTGTTTTGGAGTTAGGGTGTTACCTTCAGAGCTTCTCAGGAGCATGTCCTCCTGCTTTCCTGACGTTTTCCTGATCACTCTGTAAATTTTATCCCACATACTCTCCTTTTCCTGAGTCGTTCAGAACTCCTTCCAGCTCTCTGTTTGGGCTTTATCTGCGATGACTGCGTATTCCGCCTTGCATTTTTGGTATTATTCTATAACCATTTTTGTCCTGCAAGGGGCTGCATTCCTGATCCTCCTCTTTTTCCTAAGGACCTCTCTTTTCAGATCTTCTAGCTTCTTCGACCACCACGGGGGCCTGGGATTGCCCGCCCTATTTCCTGCAATGGGGATGGTTTGTTCGAAGGCTTTGTGGATGGCTTCAGTGTAAGCTGTGATCTTATTTTCGAGGTCCCTCGGGGGTTCGGACTCCAAAATTGAGACGGTGGTGATGTCTCTTTCCGCTAGGATGGTTTTTAGCAGATGTGTGAATTCGGTCCACTTTGCCTTCTTGGTGTTATACTTGCGCGTTGTGACTGGCCCAAGAACTTCCAAGGCCCTTCCCAAGCGCAAGGTGAAGGTGATAGCGTTGTGGTCCGACGTCACGAGACCTCTCTCCACTCTCCATTCCTCGATTCTTCCAAGCAAGGGTGTGCTGCAAGCGGAGACGTCCACTATGCTTGTGCAGGCTCTACCCTTTCTGAAAGTCTCGAAGGTCGGAGTGTCTCCGGTGTTTAAAATTTGGAGTTCCTGCTCGTTCAGGAACGTATTATACGCCTCTCCTCTGTCATCCTCAGATACGCTGCCCCACCAGTGGCTCCAGGCATTTATATCTTCCGCGACGATGAGATTTTGGGTGTCCAACTTGTTGCAGACTATTTTGATGCGATCAAGATACGGTACTATGTTCTGGTCCCCCTCTAGGTAGACGGATATTACACCTAGTTTTAGGCCTTCGCCGATTAGTAAGACTGCCGCTTCAGTTTCAGTTACCAGCTGTGGTTCGTGTATGACTTCCAGCCGGTTACCGAAAATTATAATGGCAGCCTTCACCGGATAGAAGGGGAGATTTCCAGTACCGCATGGCACTCGAGCGGGCTACGTGCCTTTTTACGGTACCGCATCTTGACGGTGCCATCCTTTAAGTTCACGTCTTTTAAAATGTTTTTGTTTTGTATATTATCCACGATGTCTCCGTCGGTGTGGTGGGACAGGACATCTCTGACGATGACTAGAGGGTTTGCTGCCCTCGCCACTTCCACCTTTAGGCCCTTATCCATCCTAACCCTTTAGGTTAGGTTAGGTTAGGTTAGGTTAGGTTAGAATTTTTTTTTTTTTTTTTTTTTTTTCCCTGTCCGGACGCAGAGGTCCGGCCCGCGAGCTATCCTGCCTATTGACCTCTGATAACACTTATTCAGAGCTCTTTTTATTTCTGGGGTAGTAAAACAACAGGTTTTGTTTATTTAGGAAGTACACGAAAAATTTTACACACATAAGTTTGATTGCAATAATTTCAACTAGCTACTATGCTTAAATTTAGTTTTTTAACTTAATAATATTCTACCATAACTATTATAATCCATTATACAAAGAGTGACACACAAAATTTTTGTTAACTAATAAAGAATTTACTATATTTTTTATACAAGTCTTACAGTTAATTTTCAAAGATCTAGCAGTGATGACTTAACAATCATTTATCCGTTTAATTTTCTAGATTCTATATTCATTGTTTATACTAAACATAAAATTTAGTAGAGTGCCGGAGTACCTGAAGCGGCTGGTGGCGGACTATCTTGAGGAGCGAACCGTCATGTACGAGGACCGAGATGGCGTCTTGAGACGCAGGGCCATGTCGTGCGGTGTTCCGCAGGGGTCTGTCCTAGGACCTCTCCTGTGGAACATCGGGTACGACTGGGCCCTACGAGGGCGTCTCCCCCCCGGGCTGGGTGTAATCTGCTACGCGGATGACACCTTACTCACGGCCCGGGGGGCTAACTTCCAGGAGGCGGCGCGCCTGGCCGCCACGGGAGTTTCCCAGGTGGTCGGGCGCATTGAGGCGTTGGGATTACGGGTGGCCCTGGATAAGACGGAGGCCCAATTATTTCATGGGCCCCGTCGTGGTCCACCCGCCGGCGCCTCAATCGAGGTCGGCTCGGTCCTCGTACCGGTCCGGGCCCAGATGAGGTACCTGGGTCTGGTCCTAGACGGTAGGTGGCTCTTCGACGAGCACTTCCGACAGCTTGGTCCGAAGCTGGTGGACACTGCCTCCGCCCTAGGGCGACTTTTGCCCAATTTGGGCGGGGCCAGTGTTCCCACGAGGCGGCTGTATGCGGGGGTTGTCCGGTCCATGGCGCTGTATGGTGCACCGGTGTGGGTGGCGGCTCTGACTGCTCCGAATAGGGCGCGCCTCTGGCGCCCCCAGAGGATATTGGCGGTCAGAGCCATACGCGGATACCGCACGGTGTCCACCGAGGCGGCTTGCGCCTTGGCCGGAACACCCCCGTGGGATTTGGAGGCGGAAGTGCTCGCCGAAGTTTATCGGCGAGTGGCTGACTTCCGGGCGGAGAGCGGATTTCGCCCTCCGCCCGAAGACGTGCGCGAGTGGCGCGAAGCCGCTCGCCGAGCCACCATGGTCAGATGGTCGTTCCGGCTGGAGACTCCACGCGCTGGCTTCGCCGCCGTGGATGCTCTCCAGCCAGTCATCGCCGAGTGGGCAGGGCGGCAGCACGGGACTCTTTCCTTCCGGCTGACGCAGGTGCTTTCCGGGCACGGTTGCTTCGGAAAGTACCTGTACTCGGTCGCTAGGAGGGAATCGAGTCCCGCCTGCCACCACTGCGACTGCAGTGAGGATTCGGCCCAGCACACGCTGGCGGTCTGCCCCGCATGGGCGACGCAGCGCCGGGCCCTCACTGCAGTCATCGGAGCGGATCTCTCGCTACCGGCCGTAGTTCGCTCCATGGCCGGTAGCGACAGTTGTTTTACCGCGGTCGCTTCCTTCTGCGAGGAAGTAATCTCGCAGAAGGAGGCGGCGGAGAAGGCCTGGGAGGACGACCTCCACTCGGACCCGATCCGCCGCCGGCGAACCGGACGGCGGAGGCGCGCTTTCCTGCGCCTCATGCCGCCCTGAGTGTGGCCGCGGGTGGACGGGATGGGTTCTCCCCTCCACCCGCATTAGTTTGGCCAACCGCGAGGGGGCAGCTTCCGCGTGTGCCGGACGTCGCCTAAGAGAGGTCCTTGAGACGGAGCCCGCGCCAGGAGCGGGCCGGCGCTGGGAGGGGTCCAGAAGGCGATAACTACCTGGACCCCTCCTAAACTGGAAGCGCAAAGAGGGCACACCGTGTGGTTTTGGTCGGTTCGAGTCCGACACACCGCCCCGCCAAACGAGAGCCCCGGCGGGGTGACGGTCCGAGGGGATTTCCACACGCTAAAAAAAAAAAAAAAAAAAAAAAAAAAGGTTAGGTTAGGTTAGGTTAGGTTTTTTTTTTTTTTTTTTTTTTATTATTACATTTTGTTATTATTACAGCTGCTCTCCACAGACTCAGTGGTCCGTGCTTTTTTTTATTTTGGTATTTTTATTTATTAACTTTATTACTACTTATATTGACAAAAGCTTACTCAGTAAGGAAAAAGACTTATATTATTGACTCTATATAAATTTTAAGATTTTAATGTAACATATATATTTCTAAGGAAAAATTTACTTATTCTTTTGATTCTATATATATAAATATATTTTTTTTTTTTTTTTATTTTTTTTGTGTACATAATATGTACACAAAAAAAAAAAAAAAGTATATAGTTTTGTTTTTTTTTTTTTTTTTTTTTTATAATTTAAATATAGGTTTTTGTTTCTTTCTATTGTGTTCTGTTCTTTTTTTTTTTAGTTTGTGTTCTTTTCATTATGGGAATTTACTTAAAATTATTTTTACTTACAATTGAAATTATTGATTTACAACATTATGACATTTAATTACTTACAATTAATATATTATTGATAACATTGACATTAACTTTACTATGGACTATTATTACAACTTTAGTTTACAAATTGGCACACCTCATCTCCTGAGCCAACTTGTCGACGACCGCTGCGTTTCGGTGCTTTATTGACATTTTAAGATTATACTCCAAGATCTTCTTAGTGGACGCGGCCATAGCTCTCTTGATGAAGTACCCTATTGCGTCGTTGTCATCATCGGTGTAGTAGGTACAGCTGGTGGTGTGCCGTGACACTGCTACTACCGCATGGGGAACGCTCTGATGTAAACCGATTGTTCTGCCCTTAGTTTGAACAATGATTACTGTTTCGAACGTTAACCCCTGCGCTTCATGGATGGTGAGCGTTCGCGAACCTGTGCCTTCACCACAGCCCTGTCCAATGAGGCTTTCCTTTTCGCCCTGAGTATGGACTAGAAAAAGCGTGTTGGGGAGCGTAAACGGTATTTGGGCACCAGTGTAGGTTTTCACTTTCAACGAGTGAGCTTTTAGGGTTGAGGAGTAAATCCCGGAGTAAACCTCACGTAGGGCGTAGGCGACGTCCAAGGGGTTCCGGTGTGTGCAGAGCAACTCCTGGCTGATGTTTGCTACCAGGTTTGGGCGGCAGTACCTCAGTTCGAAGAGATTTTCTCTGTCGATATAAGGTAGTTGGTTGACATCTCCGATGAGGACCATTTCTTTGGCATCACACAGCTTGGCAGCCATGACTATGGCTCCGAAGTGGTTCATGAGAGCCTCGTCAACCATGAGACGGTTGAATTTGTCGGACTCTCTGAAGCCATTCACCAAGACTGAAGCCATGGTGCGTACCCTGGTCTTGACAAGGCCACCAACACGAGGCGCTAGCTTCTCCCTTAGGTCGCTAGCTGCATTTGATGTTGTGGTGATGATGGCGTCCTTATCAGCATCAAAGTGTCCTACCACCCAGGTTGTCTTTCCACACCCCGGTACTCCATTGACCCACTCAATTGTTGGCAGTGCCCAATCCTTCCAGCCGGATGCAGTGTCCTGATTACCCGATATGGTTTTCGCCATATTGAGAATCCTGTCATCCAGTAGGATCCTTGTGCACTTTGCGACAACAACTAAGGGATCTCCTTGTGGTGTATTGAACTTAGGTGCTCCGCTCTTGGTTCCCTCAATGCACATCTCCACAAAACCACTGGTCGCGTTGTAAGCCGCCATATAACTACCTGACATTTTTCCCTTTATGACTTGGGAATTGCCGTTGTTGTATATGGCAGCCTCTGCCTCCTCGAGTTTCTCCTCTAGCAGTTTCGCATTGCCCTGCTCAAAGTGTTGCAAGATGGTTTTGCACACTCCGAGGTTGACATCTGCGGTTGCTTTGGTGATAGCTAGAAACTCGAGGAAGGCGTTGTACGCGTGATCCTGTGGTGACGTTGCATTTACTAGACGAGGTGGAACGACCTGCCCCATGTCGGCTCTAGTTCTTTTCTCCTGCGTTGGTGCCGGTTTTGTTGGGATTTTGGACTTAGGTATTACTGTAGTTAGTGGAGCTTTGAGTTTCGCCTTTTTTGCTGGAGCTTCTACGAGTGCCTCTTTGTCTTTCGATCTCGTTGTTGGAAAAGGATTTCCTGACAGCCCCTGCAGCATCGAGCTGAAGGTGTCTAGAAATCCTTTGAGATGGCCTCCGACTTTGGCTCTCTTCTTTTGCTCCTGCACACTGCTTTGATGTAGTGCAGTTTTTTCGGCGGCTGCTTTTTGTTGGACACGTTCGGATCCGCTGATCGAGGTTGGCATGGGATGTCCCCAGCTATCGGTTGCTGTTTTTGGGTCGTGTGCTTTGAGGAAGTTTAGGTTTTCTCCTCTGTCTTCGTACACGACCACCTCGTGTTGTTCTGAGGCTTTTAAACAGCATAGCCGGTCTACGACTTCTCCCTGCTCATACCCGACCGTCATCGCATCTACACTTATTACACGGGGATCTTCCGCTCCTCCGCCCGTTTCTCCCAACATGGTGAGCATCGAACATGCCTGTGCGAAAGGGGTGTAGTTGCCTTCCAATGCGAGCAGAACGATCGTCTTGTTGTGCGATCGGACTAGTCGGCATCGGTGGCCCGCCACTTCCGTTTCAGGTAACGCGCTGTAAACTTTGCGCCTCATGGTCGTTTTGGATGTGCTCCCATTTACGAGTGCTGCCAAGCCGGGTGAAATCGAAAAGTGACTTCTAGTCCCGGTTCGGCAGAAACCTATTCCCAGCCGCTCGCCGGCGCTGTCCATGAAGAGTGCCACTCCTCGGATTCTAATCCCAGGCACTCCTCTCTCCCCGCAAGCGAGGAGCGTGCGGACAGCGACGCTTTTGGCTATAGGTTCCCGCTGAGAGCCGGCACTACTTGTGGCTTGGCTAACGGGTGTTGGTTGAGATTCGAGGGGCAGAAGATCCGTGTGCCTGCTCGTCGCAACTCTGAAGATCTTCTCGGCGAATGACAGAAAATGCGGTCTGCAATCGGGATCTGCAATGATGTTGTGCAGTTCCGATTCGACCAGGTTTCTGTCGATCCGGGCTTCTAGATCTATTCGAGCCGCTAGGAAACGGGGACAGTCGAGTATGATGTGCCATACTGTTTCACAGATTTCCGGGTCGCATTCGCATCCCGGGCTGTTTTTCAGCTTGAATCTGTGAAGATACTCGGCTATTCCCCCGTGACCTGTCAAGACTTGCACTTGTACTGGTGTAAATTTTGTAGAGCGAGTTATCCGGTACGCACTGTGGACATCTGGAAGGAACCTTCTCGTTACCGCACCTGTGCTGGAGGTTTCGTATCGATTCTGCCATTTGCGGATCGATTCTTCACGAATTTTCCTCCTAACGTAAGACAGGGGGATCCTTCCGTAGTCCTGAGTGGTGTCCTCGAGTGCAGCAGCTTTCGCTAACTCGTCTGCTCTCTCATTACCGACAGTGCCTACGTGAGCCCTAAGCCAGAACATCCGGATCTCTCGTCCTCCTTCTTGGATCCTGACAATGTTCTCCTTTATGCTTCTCGCCAGAGGGTGGTTCAAGCTGGGACTCCGCAGCAGGTCGAGTGACGATCTCGAGTCACTCAGTATGCTAACTACGGGGTCCCTGCTCGAATTCACCATCTGAAGAGCCCTGTGCAGTGCATATAGTTCCGACTGGAAGACTGTGCACGCGGGGTGAAGCTTAAAGGTGGCGAAGTTTGACTCCTTTCCCTCCTCCCACTGGGTTAGAGCAGCACCTACTTTTCCGTCGATTTTGCTTCCGTCTGTGTAAATTTGGGGTCCGGTGATCTGCGGGACGGCGTCTTCTAGCAGTTCGTACTCCACGGATGTTAGGGTAGATGGATGGGGCTGTTCAAGATATCCCACTCGGAGTTCGAGCTCCGTCTCGGGTGGGAGATAGTCCTTCGCCAGACCTTTTTTGGCTCTGTATAGGTTCGCCGCCTCCTGGATCCTTAGGTCCAATGGCAGCAGACCCGACAGTGCCAGTGCTGCGGTGAGTGAGACCGTTCGGTATGACCTACAGACCTTTTGTGCAAATCCTCTCTGGAGCGCATTGAATTGATTTTTATTCATTTGCAGCTCTACAGATTGGTACCAGGCACTTGAGGCGTATGTCATAATAGGCTCCACCACCGAGATGTATATGGTTCTCGTGATTTCACTATTTAGACCCCACGTTACTTTCGCTGCGCATGCAAGCTGTTTGTAGATATCAGCTACTTTCTTGCATTGCGCGGACACGTGGGATTTAAAAACTAGGTTTCAGTCGATGATAAGGCCCAGAAGCTTTATCTCCTCAACGAGGTCCAATTTTGTACCGGCCATGAATAACTGTGGGGTTTCATACTTCAACTTCTTCGTTAGAAGCATCGCGTTGGTCTTATGCGGTGCGAAGTTGAGTTTATTTTGTTTTCCCCACGTTGTCACATGTTCCAACGTTAAGTTGACAGACCGTTTTAGGCTGCCGACAGACTGTCCTGTGAAAACGAGAACCACATCATCTGCAAAGGCTTGGCAGTATATTCCATCCATCTCTAGGCTTTGCAGCAACGAGTCTAGGATGACATTCCAAAAGATTGGTCCTCCGATGGATCCTTGGACACAACCCTTTGTAGTCTCCTTCTCGTAAGCTGCTCTAGCGTAGTTGACCTTGATCTTCCGGTCTGTGAGGTACGAACACACCATCCGGTACAGATTTTCCGGACACCTTTTTTTAACAAGTTGGTTTTTAAGGGCTGGCCACCACGCATTGTCGAAGGCCCCCTCTATGTCCAGAGAGATTAGGAGTACGATGTTTTTCCCGGTTACTCCTTCTTTTATGTGCTCTATAAGGTCATAGAGGGCGTCCTCGGTTCCTCTTTGCGGCATGAACCCATATTGCCTTTTGTTTAGGGTTGGGAGTAAATGCCATTGGAGTCGACCAATCATGAGTTTCTCGATGGTTTTTCCAAGAACAGATAATAGTCCAATTGGTCTGTAGGACTTAGGATGAGTGTAGTCTGCCTTTCCTGGCATTCGAATGATGACCACGTGTGCCACTTTCCAGTGAATGGGGAAGTGATTTAGCGACAAGCACTTGTTCGCTATCGCCATGAACACTTCCCTGTCACTTCGTATGGCTGCGGCGCAAATATCAGCTGTTAGCCCGTCTGGTCCGGGTGCCTTCTTGGGGTTTTGTGCTTGCAGCACCAACTCCAATTCCGCTGCCGTGAATGGTGGATCATCTTCCGAAAGGTCTTCAAGGGCACTCTCCTTCATCCGTTCTCGGAGGTTCGAGTGAAACGACTGGTCGGTACTCTCGGAGTCGTCTGGGTAGAAAGTTCTGGCTAAGAGTTCAGCCGACTGTTTTGGAGTTAGGGTGTTACCTTCAGAGCTTCTCAGGAGCATGTCCTCCTGCCTTCCTGACGTTTTCTTGATCACTCTGTAGATTTTATCCCACATACTCTCCTTTTCCTGAGTCGTGCAAAACTCCTTCCAGCTCTCTGTTTGGGCTTTCTCTGCGATGACTGCGTACTCCGCCTTGCATTTTTGGTATTCTTCTATAACCATTTTTACCCTGCAAGGGGCTGCGTTCCTGATCCTCCTCTTTTTCCTAAAGACCTCTCTCTTAAGATCTTCAAGCTTCTTCGACCACCACGGAGGCCTGGGATTGCCCGCCTTGCTTCCTGCGATAGGGATGGTTTGTTCGCAGGCTTCGTGGATGGCTTCAGTGTAGGCTGTGATTTTATCTTCGAGGTTCCTCGGGGTTTTGGACTCCAAAATTGAGACGGTGGTGATGTCTCTCTCTGCCAGGATGGTTTTTAGCAGATGTGCGAATTCGGTCCACTTTGCCTTCTTGGTGTTGTACTTGCGCGTTGTGATTGGCCTAAGAGTTTCTAAGGTCCTTCCCAAGCGCAAGGTGAAGGTGATAGCGTTGTGGTCCGAAGTCACAAGACCTCTCTCCACTCTCCATCCCTCGATTCTTCCGAGCAGGGGTGTGCTGCAAGCGGATACGTCCACTATGCTTGTGCATGCCCTACCCTTTCTGAAGGTCTCGAAGGTCGGAGTGTCTCCGGTGTTTAGAATTTGGAGTCCCTTCTCGTTCAGGAACGCATTGTACGCCTCTCCTCTGTCATCCTCAGATACGCTGCCCCACCAGTGGCGCCAGGCATTTATATCTCCCGCGACGATGAGGTTTCTGGTGTCCAACTTGGTACAAACTTTTTTGATGCGGTCCAGATACGGTACTATGTCCTGGTCCCCCTCTAGGTAGACGGATATTACTCCTAGTTTTAGGCCTCCCCCGATAAGAAGGACTGCCGCTTCGGTTTCGGTTACCAGCTGTGGGTCGTGTACGACTTCTAGCCGGTCACCGAAAATTATAACGGCTGCTTTCACTGGTTTTTGCCTATTTAGGGTGCATTGGATAACCCTAGTCCCAGGATGTTGTTTTAGGACGCCAGTCTTTCCGACGTACGGTTCCTGTACTAGGGCGACCGTGATGCCCCTATCCACCGCAACCTGGAGTAATTCCGTCGTGGCCAGTTTTGAGCGTTGCAGGTTAGCTTGGATAAACCTCAAGCCTGCCCCGCCCAAGTTTTGAGGGACCGAGCTACGGTACTGTGAGACGCCCTCAGCAATACGATACTCGGGACCGCGCTATTGCATCCCATTTTAGTCGCTCTGGGCACTCTTTGCTAAAAGCATTGTGCGCCAGGTTGATGCTTGTGCCGTGCGCGGCCGAGCAGTTTTTGCACTTTGGAGGGTTCCCCTCCTGTCTCCCCTTGCATTTCTCCCAGGAGTGAGCCCTTCCGCAGTGACTGCAGAGCTCGTCTCTCTCCCGGCAGACAACCTTAGTGTGGCCGAAGCCGAGGCATTTGGTGCACTGCACCAGTGGGGTCTGATCAAATATAGGTCTGCGTTGCATACCTATATAGATCTTTCCAGCCTCCACCAGGTTTTTATGGATGGAAGGGGAAACTTCCAGTACCGCATGGCACTCGAGTGGGTTACGTGCCTTTTTACGGTACCGCATCTTGACGGTGCTATCCTTCAAGTTAACGTTCTTTAAAATATTTTTGTTTTGCGCCAGTATATTTTCTACGATGTCTCCGTCGGTGTGGTAGGATAGGACATCCCTGACGATGACTAGAGGGTTTGCTGCCCTCGCCACTTCCGCCTTTAGGCCCTTATCCATCCTAACCCTGCTCTGCACCAGGTCCAGGTCTTCTCTGGAGCTACAACTTAGGATGACTTTTTTATTTTTAGCCTTCCTAACTCTGTCTATCTTGGCTCCAGTTTTTTTGGTGTCAAGAGCCACCCTGATCCTGTCGATCACATTTTCCCCGGTGTTTTGGGGGTTGTCTGATGTGATGATCAGGGTGTGGTTTGGTTTTAAGGGCGGTGGTGGCTTGGCGGTGACCTTGGCGTAGGTCAGCTTCCCTTTCGAGCTGCATCGTTCCTCAGCTTTGGCGAGCTCCGCTTCGAGGTTGAGGGACGGTGGTGGTGCCCTCATCTTTTCTTCCCGAAGGGTTCGGAGCTCAGATGTCACCGCTTCCATTCTCTCCGTTAGAGGATGCATATGCTCCTCCATGTTGATTAGAATGGGCTGCGGTGGCTCGGATGGGGGCGCTCGTTCAGCTGACATCGCTTTCAGGATGCCCTTCATCTCCTCCACTTCCTGCCTCAGGCCAGGTTCTGGCTGTGCTGATGGGGGTATGGAGTCCATTTTCTCCATGGCTTTAAGGTTGGACTCCAGGATCTCGCGCGTGTGTTTATTGCACTCTCTCCGGAGCTCATCCAGCTGATTCTGGAGAGATTCTACTCCTGCCTTGAGGCTCGAGTGGTCTCTCCAGATGGGGTCTTCCTCTTTCCCCTTTTGCCCGCTGGTTACAAGCTCTCCCAATGCTCTAACACGCTTGTCGAGGTCCTAAAGCGCTTCCGACGTTTCCTTTATAAGCCTATGGGGCTCCTGGGTCTCATACCCCTGCCAGTTTCGCACCGCTTGTATCTCCTTGAGCGATGCGCCGATGTCCGTTCTGGCCTTTGACATTTCCGACGTGAGATTGGTGGTAATGTTTATCAATTGTTTTGTATGGGCTCTCTCCACCGTTACGAGCTCCGTGGCGTGTCTCGTCCTTTCCCTTTCCAGACTGGTGATATGTCTGGATCTTGAGTCCGACAGTGAGAGGACTATTTCGTAAAGAGTCTGCAGGCTTTCGAGTGCGACGACTTTGCACTCCCTCTTCATATTGCCTGCAGACTCCAACGCGTCCTTCCCTTTCAGCAGCGTCTCGTTTGCCATCTTTGTGGCTAGGTATGGAGATGGCTCCACCCCCGTTCGTCGACCCGCTTGCACGACGAGCATGCTCTGTCGTGGTCTGGGCCTGTTCGCGGAGGTGTCTAGGTCTAAGCAAGACGCGACCGAGTCTTCGTCGGACTCTACGGGCTTAGGTGGTGATATCCCACACTGTTCCCAGTTGATGATTTTGTCTGTGACCGACTCCACCGTGGACCGGTCTGAGGATGTGGCCAGGTGTTCTCTCGGCTCTAGCGGCGGTTTCGCAGGCGATGTCCTCTTCCTTCTCGCGGGGACCTTTGGGATGACTTCCTCCGGCTGTGCTCCGACCGATGATGCCTTCTTCGCTTCGGGTACTGATGGCCGCGTCGACTTTTCTAGTTTTAATGATTTGGCGACCGTTTCCTTCTTCAGTACCTTTTCACGCAGCGATCTCTTTGGTTGGAGGGTCACCTGAGGTGCCATTTCCGACTTTGGGACGGATCCGGTCACGGATTTGGCTGACATTTTGTTTTTAAATGAAATAAATACAATTTCTTAATTATAAAATTAAATACTAAGTTATTCTACTTAATACTAGCTGTATTTTTTTCGAGGTGGGTGTTGAGCCTCGCGTGACTGTAATTTAGCCGGCAATCAGACCCTCCTAGCCGAAACACAGCAGTGCTGTTTGGCGGCGGATTAGGGTGTGATGGTAGTACTTCCCCGGACGAGTCCTTGACAGTGACTCTTCTACCTTTACGGCTAGTATTATTTGTTAGAGTTTTACAATATTTTAATGTTCAGAACTTGTTACACCTGTTAATTTGTTACACTAATTACTTTAAATTTTTTTCTTACTGAGTAAAAGCCTTCTCGCGCGCCGCCGGTGTAGTGATGCTTGATGGTGATTTTGTTTTCAGATTTTTCTGCTGACGTGGGGTGGAAATTTGGAATTCCCTTGGAGCCAGATTGTAGAGCTCTCGACGCTGATTGCGAGGATACCAAACTTGGGGGGTCTATCTCCACTGGTTCCGGAGACTGACGGACACTGGCCCGAGGTTTTGGGAATTATGAGGGGGGTCGGGGGGGGGGGGGGGGAGGTCTCGGGACGAGACCGGGGGGGGGGGGTAGGTTAGGTTAGGTTAGGTTAGGTTAGGTTAGGTTAGGTTAGGTTAGGTTAGGTTAGGTTAGGTTCCGCGGACCTGCTGGGGTGTCCCAGTGGGTGGGGAGGTGTACCCCAACGCGGCGCGTCCCCGGGTGGCGGATAGGGGAACGGCTCCCATAAATGAGAGTTACCGGTTTACCGGCGCGGACCAAACACTGTGGAGGTTCCCGAACTGTTTTGTGCGGCGTCGGCCTGCCCAGTCTCCCGCGAGTCGGCTGTATGGGTCAGCTTCCTTGCGGGATTCTGGGTGGGTCGGCGCTTCACTGGCGGATTGGGGGCCTCGGGGAGGGAAAGGGGAGGCTTCTCCGCGTGTCTCTATGAAGGTAGCATAGAGCACAGTGGATGAAGCCTGGCGGAGGAAAGGAGTTTCCTACTCCGCCGGGAAGGTGGGGCGGCCTGTTTATGCCGCCCACGTGATGGATCCGTCGGGATCAGTGGAGGGCCATATCCCAATATATGGTTTCGGCGCCTGCCGAGGGGAGTATCGCGTGTGTAAATCCGGACCTGCGCTGCTGCATTTTTATGCTCAGTGCTGCTTCGGGTTTACATGCGGGGTATGGCCGGGGGGAACCCGGCCGATAGGGCGCCAAAGGGGACCTCACCCCTTAAAAAAGGAAAACAAAAAATGAAAATGGCATCTTCGAAAAAACAAATACCTCAGGTGGGTACCAGCGTCTCCGACGCTGAAGAATCCCACGGTGCTACGGCACTCAGCCCCATCGTATCTGAGGGGGGCAAGAAATGCCAAGACGTTAGGGGGTCTTCCCGCGCTCCGTCGCGGGGGATGATTGTTCCGAAAGCGGTTGGCGAGGGGTCTTCCCCTTCGACAACCGCTGTTGGAGCGGGCTTCTTCAAGAAGCCGGCCACTAGGTCGTCTAGTGTGGCCAGTGTAGGAGGTGAGGAGTCGGACTGCTCCAGCATGTCCGTCTGCTCGATGGCGTCGACGGCATCAGACGTGTCCCGCACCGCGCGGAAGCGAGGAAGAAAGGCGGAGGATAGCGCCTCGGACCTTCCAGGGGCCAAGCGCGCCGCTTTTTTAAAGAAGGGGAACTCGAACGAGGACGATGTATTCGACCCGTCCGTTTCTCCTTCGAAGACAAGGACGAAGGGTAAGCTGCCGAAGGCGGATGACCTAGAAAGGGAGATGGAGGCGCGGCCAACTGAGGAGTTGCGTGCCGTGATTAAAGCCAACCTCGAGACTGTCGAGAAAATCGCCGACAAGTCCAAGAACATGCGGGGTGACTTTATTCACGGCCTGCGGATGTCCGCGAGGAAAGCGCAGGCGGCCTCATCGGTAGTCGTCCAGCGGGCAACTGCTGATGAGAACGTCAAGCGCCTGGAGCGGCAGAATGCGGAGCTGCGTGCTCAGATCGCTGACCTATCTGCAAAGGTAGAGAAGCTGACTGAGTGCGTCAGCCAGCAGCAGGCAGGTAGGCAGGCGAGCGCTGGGAGCACAGCCGAAGCGGCGGTGTCACCACCTGTCGCCAGTGGGAAGGAATGGGAGGGGAGGTTCATGGAGCGCATAGGCGCTCTCATGGACCGGAAGTTGGCTGAGGCTCTTAAGCCGAAGCCAACACCACCCCAAAGAGGTGCGGCTCCCACAGTACCGCCAGGCCAGGCAGGGAAAGCGAAGGGGAAGCGCCAACAGCCGCCAACACCAGCGGTGAGCCCACCAGCGGTGCGGCCGCAGCCCACCGCGAACCAAGCGCCGTCGGCTCCAACGACACCCTGGGTTACGGTGGTCAGGGGTGGAAAAGGGAAGAGGAAGAAGGCTCCCAAGGCAACGGGTGAGTTGCCACCGGTAGTGAGTTGCCCCAAAGCTAGCTCCAAGGCGGCGCCCAATGCCGGCCCCAAGGCCGTGCCTAAGCCCGCCCTCAAGGCGACGCCAATGCGGCTGCCTACTACTGCGGCGATCACTGTGACGGTTCCGGAGGGTTCCGACGTCACATACGCTGCGGTAATGGCGGCCGCAAAGGCACGTATTAGGCTGGCGGACGTCGGGGTGGACACGGTTCGCCCCAAGCGAGCGTTGACGGGGGGATTGATTTTGGAGGTGTCGGGCCCGGAATGCGCGCCGAAAGCTGACGCGTTGGCAGCTCGCATGCGCGAAGCCCTCGCGGATCTGGGTGTGCGCATTTTGCGCCCGATGAAGATGGCTGAATTGAGGCTCAAAGACCTCGATGAAGCCGTCACACCTCGGGAGGTAGCGGAGGCGGTCGCCAAGGCCGGGGACTGCTCGGTTGATGACGTCAAAGTGGGCGAAGTCCATCGCTCGCCCACTGCCCTGGGCACGGTGTGGGTGCGTTGCCCACTAGCGGCAGTGCGCAAGCTTGCCGCGGCAAAGCGCGTCATCATCGGGTGGGTCTCGGCTCGGGTGGACTACCTGACCTCAAGGCCGCTGCAGTGCTTCCGGTGTCTGGAGTACGGGCACGTACGCAGCATGTGTCAGAGCACATTGGACCGCACCAACCTGTGCTACGCGTGCGGTGAACCCGATCATCGGGCGAGCCAATGCACGCGTCCGCGCAGGTGTCCACTGTGCTCTGACAAGGGCTGCAAGGCGGACCACAGGATGGGGAGCAAGCAGTGCACCCCTCCTAAGGGTAAGAGGAAGGGCAAAAAGCCCTCTCCTCCAGCCCCGACACCGGGAAGCGGAACGGCCTCAACAGTGGCGGCCATTCCAGCGGGCCATGGCCCGCCCCAGGAGGCCATGGAGGCGTCGTAATGGATCAAACCATTCGAGTCCTCCAGGGCAATTTGAACCACTGCCGAGGTGCGCAGGATCTTTTCTTGCAAACCCTCGCGCAGTGGTCAATTGCCCTTGCCGTAATAGCGGAGCCCTACAGCGTCCCAGACCATCCACGATGGTTCGGGGACGATGTGGGCTCCGTAGCTATTTACTGGGGTGGTGGCGAAGGTGACCCCCCTTGTGCCCTCATTGAAAGGGGACAGGGCTTCGTGGCCACTGAGTGGGGTCGAATAGCCGTTGTAGGCTGCTACATCTCCCCCAACCGTAATCTCGCTGAGTACGAGGCGTTCCTGGACGAGGTGGGACACTGCATCCGCAGATGCCTGCCCCGTCCCGTGCTTGTCTTGGGCGACTTCAACGCTCACTCTCGTGCGTGGGGGAGTCCCCAAGATGACCGCAGGGGGGAGACCATGGTTGAATGGGCGGCGGGTTATGACCTCCGACTCTTGAATCGGGGGTCCGTAAGCACATGTATGCGGTGGCAGGGGGAGTCGATCGTGGATTTATCATGGGCGACTCCTTCTGCCACACACATGGTGTCGGGATGGAGAGTTGCCGAAGAGATGGTCACGCTTTCCGACCATCGCCACATCGTTTTCGATGTGGCTCTTCGCCCTCCCGGCCGTGCGGCCCGCCGCAGTAGCAGCAACCCGCCGCGACGGTGGGCCCTCAAGCGGCTTAATCGAGATTTTCTCGAAGCTGCAGCCATTGTCGCGGCCTGGCCAGAAGGCCATGTTGGAGAGGATCTGCCCGATCCTGAGAGGGAGGCGGCCTGGTTCCGGGCAACGATGACGTCGATCTGTGACTTATCGATGCCCCGAGCCAGGCCAACCAAGCGTAGGTCGGTGTACTGGTGGTCAGAGGAGATAGCGCGGCTGCGGGAGACATGCCTGCGCTCCAGACGCCTGTACACCAGAGCTAGAAGAAGGCGGCGAGCTCCTGCCGAAGTAAGGGATAGAGCCTACGAGGTATACCGAGGCGCTACGACAGCGCTCCAGGCGGCCATCGCGAACGCGAAGGCTCAGTCCTGGAGTGAACTCCTCGAGGGACTGGATAGAGATCCATGGGGGCGCCCGTACAAGATGGTACTAGGTAAGCTGCGCCCATGGGTCCCTCCTTTGACTGAAACTCTGGACCCTGAGCTGGTGGGGAGTGTGGTTGACACACTGTTTCCCAGGGTCCAGGACAGTCCCTCTCCCCCCGGGCTATCGTCGGAACCGACCATCTGGTCCGATGATCTGGGGGTGACCGACGAGGAGTTGGTCCGCGCTGTGAAGCGCCTCAGGGCTCGCAATACAGCACCAGGCCCTGACGGAATACCTGGTCGGGCTTGGGTGCTGGCTCTATCCGCCGGCCTGGGGAACAGGCTGCGGCAGCTGTTCAACAGCTGTTTACGCCGCGGAGTGTTCCCCAAGGGCTGGAAGGAGGCTAAGTTGGTCCTCTTGAAGAAGGACGGCAGGTCCGCAGACTCACCCTCTACGTATCGTCCCATTTGCCTGCTGGACGAGGCCGGCAAGTTGTTCGAAAGAATAATTGCCGCTCGTCTATGCACACACCTGTGGCGGGTAGGCCCCGACTTGTCGGATGACCAGTTTGGTTTCCGGCGTGCTCGTTCGACAGTGGACGCGATTTTTCGTGTCCGTACGCTGTCGAACCAGGCGGTGTCCCGGGGCGGGAAGGCGTTGGCGGTGTCCTTGGACATCGTAAACGCATTCAACTCCCTGCCCTGGAGGGCGATCAGGGAGGCACTCGTGTTTCACGGAGTGCCGCCCTACCTGCAGAGCATAGTCGGAGCCTACTTGCAGCACAGATGTGTGCAGTACGTGGGCAGGGACGGTACCTTGCACGAGAGGGAGGTCAGTTGCGGGGTTCCACAGGGTTCTGTACTGGGCCCGCTTCTGTGGAACCTCGCATACGACGCGGTCTTGCGTGTCGATCTCCCCGAAGGCGTACACGTCGTCTGCTACGCGGACGACACTCTTGTGTTAGCCAACGGGGACTCCTTCGACGGGACCAAGGAGCTCGCCGAGCTTGGGGTGGCTTGTGTCGTGGACAAGGTCCACGAGCTGGGTCTGAGGACAGCGCCGCACAAGACCGAGGCGCTGTGGTTCCACAAGTTCCCTAGGGGAAGGGAACCACCCAGCTTGTCGGTTCGCGTGGGTGACGTTGACATCCAGGTGGGGCGGTACCTGAAGTACCTGGGCCTCACCCTGGATAGTCGCTGGGGTTTCGAGGAGCACTTCAGCCGCTCCGTCCCCCGGATCCAGAAGGTGGTGGGTGCTCTGCACAGACTGCTGCCTAATCTCGGGGGACCTAGGGAGGGAGTTCGCCGCCTCTACGCCGGAGTCGTGCGGTCGATGGCACTCTACGGAGCGCCCGTCTGGTGGGAGCGACTGGCGCTCCGACGCAGCAGGACTATGTTTCATAGCCTGCAGCGTATTGTCGCCATCCGGATCGCACGAGGATATCGGACGATATCCTTCGAGGTGGCAACTCTCCTGGCGCGGTTCCCGCCCTTCGACATCTTGGCGGAGATGGACGCGCGTGTGTACGTGCGCCTCCGCCATGATGACGGGAGCGGAGTCGCGCCTGCTGAAGTGCGGGTGCAAGAGCGCCGACGTGCGCTCGGGATGTGGCGCGAGCG
>OU975468.1:7498695-7613695 GCA_918857605.2 Philereme vetulata
GGGATTCTGGGTGGGTCGGCGCTTCACTGGCGGATTGGGGGCCTCGGGGAGGGAAAGGGGAGGCTTCTCCGCGTGTCTCTATGAAGGTAGCATAGAGCACAGTGGATGAAGCCTGGCGGAGGAAAGGAGTTTCCTACTCCGCCGGGAAGGTGGGGCGGCCTGTTTATGCCGCCCACGTGATGGATCCGTCGGGATCAGTGGAGGGCCATATCCCAATATATGGTTTCGGCGCCTGCCGAGGGGAGTATCGCGTGTGTAAATCCGGACCTGCGCTGCTGCATTTTTATGCTCAGTGCTGCTTCGGGTTTACATGCGGGGTATGGTCGGGGGGAACCCGGCCGATAGGGCGCCAAAGGGGACCTCACCCCTTAAAAAAGGAAAACAAAAAAATGAAAATGGCATCTTCGAAAAAACAAATACCTCAGGTGGGTACCAGCGTCTCCGACGCTGAAGAATCCCACGGTGCTACGGCACTCAGCCCCATCGTATCTGAGGGGGGCAAGAAATGCCAAGACGTTAGGGGGTCTTCCCGCGCTCCGTCGCGGGGGATGATTGTTCCGAAAGCGGTTGGCGAGGGGTCTTCCCCTTCGACAACCGCTGTCGGAGCGGGCTTCTTCAAGAAGCCGGCCACTAGGTCGTCTAGTGTGGCCAGTGTAGGAGGTGAGGAGTCGGACTGCTCCAGCATGTCCGTCTGCTCGATGGCGTCGACGGCATCAGACGTGTCCCGCACCGCGCGGAAGCGAGGAAGAAAGGCGGAGGATGGCGCCTCGGACCTTCCAGGGGCCAAGCGCGCCGCTTTTTTAAAGAAGGGGAACTCGAACGAGGACGATGTATTCGACCCGTCCGTTTCTCCTTCGAAGACAAGGACGAAGGGTAAGCTGCCGAAGGCGGATGACCTAGAAAGGGAGATGGAGGCGCGGCCAACTGAGGAGTTGCGTGCCGTGATTAAAGCCAACCTCGAGACTGTCGAGAAAATCGCCGACAAGTCCAAGAACATGCGGGGTGACTTTATTCACGGCCTGCGGATGTCCGCGAGGAAAGCGCAGGCGGCCTCATCGGTAGTCGTCCAGCGGGCGACTGCTGATGAGAACGTCAAGCGCCTGGAGCGGGAGAATGCGGAGCTGCGTGCTCAGATCGCTGACCTATCTGCAAAGGTAGAGAAGCTGACTGAGTGCGTCAGCCAGCAGCAGGCAGGTAGGCAGGCGAGCGCTGGGAGCACAGCCGAAGCGGCGGTGTCACCACCTGTCGCCAGCGGGAAGGAATGGGAGGGGAGGTTCATGGAGCGCATAGGCGCTCTCATGGACCGGAAGTTGGCTGAGGCTCTTAAGCCGAAGCCAACACCACCCCAAAGAGGTGCGGCTCCCACAGTACCGCCAGGCCAGGCAGGGAAAGCGAAGGGGAAGCGCCAACAGCCGCCAACACCAGCGGTGAGCCCACCAGCGGTGCGGCCGCAGCCCACCGCGAACCAAGCGCCGTCGGCTCCAACGACACCCTGGGTTACGGTGGTCAGGGGTGGAAAAGGGAAGAGGAAGAAGGCTCCCAAGGCAACGGGTGAGTTGCCACCGGTAGTGCCGAGCCCCAAAGCTAGCTCCAAGGCGGCGCCCAATGCCGGCCCCAAGGCCGTGCCTAAGCCCGCCCTCAAGGCGACGCCAATGCGGCTGCCTACTACTGCGGCGATCACTGTGACGGTTCCGGAGGGTTCCGACGTCACATACGCTGCGGTAATGGCGGCCGCAAAGGCACGTATTAGGCTGGCGGACGTCGGGGTGGACACGGTTCGCCCCAAGCGAGCGTTGACGGGGGGATTGATTTTGGAGGTGTCGGGCCCGGAATGCGCGCCGAAAGCTGACGCGTTGGCAGCTCGCATGCGCGAAGCCCTCGCGGATCTGGGTGTGCGCATTTTGCGCCCGATGAAGATGGCTGAATTGAGGCTCAAAGACCTCGATGAAGCCGTCACACCTCGGGAGGTAGCGGAGGCGGTCGCCAAGGCCGGGGACTGCTCGGTTGATGACGTCAAAGTGGGCGAAGTCCATCGCTCGCCCACTGCCCTGGGCACGGTGTGGGTGCGTTGCCCACTAGCGGCAGTACGCAAGCTTGCCGCGGCAAAGCGCGTTATCATCGGGTGGGTCTCGGCTCGGGTGGACTACCTGACCTCAAGGCCGCTGCAGTGCTTCCGGTGTCTGGAGTACGGGCACGTACGCAGCATGTGTCAGAGCACATTGGACCGCACCAACCTGTGCTACGCGTGCGGTGAACCCGATCATCGGGCAAGCCAATGCACGCGTCCGCGCAGGTGTCCACTGTGCTCTGACAAGGGCTGCAAGGCGGACCACAGGATGGGGAGCAAGCAGTGCACCCCTCCTAAGGGTAAGAGGAAGGGCAAAAAGCCCTCTCCTCCAGCCCCGACACCGGGAAGCGGAACGGCCTCAACAGTGGCGGCCATTCCAGCGGGCCATGGCCCGCCCCAGGAGGCCATGGAGGCGTCGTAATGGATCAAACCATTCGAGTCCTCCAGGGCAATTTGAACCACTGCCGAGGTGCGCAGGATCTTTTCTTGCAAACCCTCGCGCAGTGGTCAATTGCCCTTGCCGTAATAGCGGAGCCCTACAGCGTCCCAGACCATCCACGATGGTTCGGGGACGATGTGGGCTCCGTAGCTATTTACTGGGGTGGTGGCGAAGGTGACCCCCCTTGTGCCCTCATTGAAAGGGGACAGGGCTTCGTGGCCACTGAGTGGGGTCGAATAGCCGTTGTAGGCTGCTACATCTCCCCCAACCGTAATCTCGCTGAGTACGAGGCGTTCCTGGACGAGGTGGGACACTGCATCCGCAGATGCCTGCCCCGTCCCGTGCTTGTCTTGGGCGACTTCAACGCTCACTCTCGTGCGTGGGGGAGTCCCCAAGATGACCGCAGGGGGGAGACCATGGTTGAATGGGCGGCGGGTCATGACCTCCGACTCTTGAATCGGGGGTCCGTAAGCACATATGTGCGGTGGCAGGGGGAGTCGATCGTGGATTTATCATGGGCGACTCCTTCTGCCACACACATGGTGTCGGGATGGAGAGTTGCCGAAGAGATGGTCACGCTTTCCGACCATCGCCACATCGTTTTCGATGTGGCTCTTCGCCCTCCCGGCCGTGCGGCCCGCCGCAGTAGCAGCAGCCCGCCGCGACGGTGGGCCCTCAAGCGGCTTAATCGAGATTTTCTCGAAGCTGCAGCCATTGTCGCGGCCTGGCCAGAAGGCCATGTTGGAGAGGATCTGCCCGATCCTGAGAGGGAGGCGGCCTGGTTCCGGACAATGATGACGTCGATCTGTGACTTATCGATGCCCCGAGCCAGGCCAACCAAGCGTAGGTCGGTGTACTGGTGGTCAGAGGAGATAGCGCGGCTGCGGGAGACATGCCTGCGCTCCAGACGCCTGTACACCAGAGCTAGAAGAAGGCGGCGAGCTCCTGCCGAAGTAAGGGATAGAGCCTACGAGGTATACCGAGGCGCTACGACAGCGCTCCAGGCGGCCATCGCGAACGCGAAGGCTCAGTCCTGGAGTGAACTCCTCGAGGGACTGGATAGAGTTCCATGGGGGCGCCCGTACAAGATGGTACTAGGTAAGCTGCGCCCATGGGTCCCTCCTTTGACTGAAACTCTGGACCCTGAGCTGGTGGGGAGTGTGGTTGACACACTGTTTCCCAGGGTCCAGGACAGTCCCTCTCCCCCCGGGCTATCGTCGGAACCGACCATCTGGTCCGATGATCTGCGGGTGACCGACGAGGAGTTGGTCCGCGCTGTGAAGCGCCTCAGGGCTCGCAATACAGCACCAGGCCCTGACGGAATACCTGGTCGGGCTTGGGTGCTGGCTCTATCCGCCGGCCTGGGGAACAGGCTGCGGCAGCTGTTCGACAGCTGTTTACGCCGCGGAGTGTTCCCCAAGGGCTGGAAGGAGGCTAAGTTGGTCCTCTTGAAGAAGGACGGCAGGTCCGCAGACTCACCCTCTACGTATCGTCCCATTTGCCTGCTGGACGAGGCCGGCAAGTTGTTCGAAAGAATAATTGCCGCTCGTCTATGCACACACCTGTGGCGGGTAGGCCCCGACTTGTCGGATGACCAGTTTGGTTTCCGGCGTGCTCGTTCGACAGTGGACGCGATTTTTCGTGTCCGTACGCTGTCGAACCAGGCGGTGTCCCGGGGCGGGAAGGCGTTGGCGGTGTCCTTGGACATCGTAAACGCATTCAACTCCCTGCCCTGGAGGGCGATCAGGGAGGCACTCGTGTTTCACGGAGTGCCGCCCTACCTGCAGAGCATAGTCGGAGCCTACTTGCAGCACAGATGTGTGCAGTACGTGGGCAGGGACGGTACCTTGCACGAGAGGGAGGTCAGTTGCGGGGTTCCACAGGGTTCTGTACTGGGCCCGCTTCTGTGGAACCTCGCATACGACGCGGTCTTGCGTGTCGATCTCCCCGAAGGCGTACACGTCGTCTGCTACGCGGACGACACTCTTGTGTTAGCCAACGGGGACTCCTTCGACGGGACCAAGGAGCTCGCCGAGCTTGGGGTGGCTTGTGTCGTGGACAAGGTCCACGAGCTGGGTCTGAGGACAGCGCCGCACAAGACCGAGGCGCTGTGGTTCCACAAGTTCCCTAGGGGAAGGGAACCACCCAGCTTGTCGGTTCGCGTGGGTGACGTTGACATCCAGGTGGGGCGGTACCTGAAGTACCTGGGCCTCACCCTGGATAGTCGCTGGGGTTTCGAGGAGCACTTCAGCCGCTCCGTCCCCCGGATCCAGAAGGTGGTGGGTGCTCTGCACAGACTGCTGCCTAATCTCGGGGGACCTAGGGAGGGAGTTCGCCGCCTCTACGCCGGAGTCGTGCGGTCGATGGCACTCTACGGAGCGCCCGTCTGGTGGGAGCGACTGGCGCTCCGACGCAGCAGGACTATGTTTTATAGCCTGCAGCGTATTGTCGCCATCCGGATCGCACGAGGATATCGGACGATATCCTTCGAGGTGGCAACTCTCCTGGCGCGGTTCCCGCCCTTCGACATCTTGGCGGAGATGGACGCGCGTGTGTACGTGCGCCTCCGCCATGATGACGGGAGCGGAGTCGCGCCTGCTGAAGTGCGGGTGCAAGAGCGCCGACGTGCGCTCGGGATGTGGCGCGAGCGGCTCGAGGAGCCGTGGAACATGCGCCAACGCGCCGTCGGCGCGATTGTGCCGAGCTTCGAAACTTGGCTGGGGAGGGAAACGGGTAACGTCACCTATAGACTTACTCAGGTACTCACCGGGCACGGGTGCTTCGGTGAGTACCTGAATAGGATCGGACGCGAACCGACACCGCAGTGCCACCACTGTGGGAGGGATCGGGACTCCGCCCAGCACACGCTTGAGGAATGCTCGGCGTGGTGCGAGGACCGGCGGACCCTGATCGCCAGGATCGGGCAGGACCTCTCTCTACCAGGCGTAGTAGAGACTATGCTGGTAGATGAGACGGCGTGGAAGGCAGTGGCCTCTTTCTGTGAGACCGTTATGGTTCGGAAAGAGGCCGCCGAGCGAGATCGCGAGAGGGCTGATCCCGCTCGGAGAACGAGGCGACGGCGAGGCGGCAGTGGGCGCCCCGCTGCGCCTGTCCCATAAGGGGCTTTGCGTGGTATCCCCTGCCAAACAGGGGACCTTTCGGGTTCGTGGGTGGTCGGAGTGTGGGCTTCGACTGTCCGTTAAACGGGCCCCGGGAGGGCGGCGGCACATTGTGGCAATGTGCCGCTGTGAACACCGTGGTGTTCGGGGGTGGCTAGATAGCCTCCCCCTGGATGTGCGAAGGCACAGCGCGAGGGGGGCACCGGTGCGTTCCTTTTGGAGATCCCGGAGCCCTCCGACATGCGTCGAAGATGGCCACCGGGGGGATTTTAGTGAGTCCACGAGTCCGTGAACCTCACATAACCCTACTGTACCCTCCATGCAGTAGGGTATCTGGTTGCAGATTTTGCCCCTCGTCAACAAAAAAAAAAAAAAAAAAAAACTCAAATTCTCTTTATTCACTGCCCTCATGCCATTGGGCGTACATGCTCTTAGGGCTATTTAGTCTAATATTTCTATTTTTACTTTACAATGAATCCTCTCTTATTTAATAGCCTCCCACATTAGGGTTACAAAATACTTAACATTATTTTACTAGGTTATATTAAATTTACACTAAGTGTTTTATATTTAGGGATTTGCATTAGGGTTCTACATTATTTTTACAAGTTACATTTTAATACGCAGTACAATATCGCCACATATTCCTACATAAAACACTTATTACTACATGCTTATTTATCTACATTTATCATTTATCCTATTTTATTACAAGTGTCTTAATCCTATGTAGTGAAGTGCGTAATATCTATCAACTTATCTTACTAATTATATTATATGCATACTATATATATTCAATAATATATATGAATCATATTTTTGTTCAACTACTTATTTCTATTTACAACTTTATTTGCAATCTCTACACAAAATTTCAGGAATATCGACCTTGTATTCTCGTTTGAGACGATGCCACTGACGTTCTCGGCATTTATGTCGCAACCTATTGCGTTTTCAGCTTCAAATCTCCGGCGACCGAAAACCGGGCATTTAAAAAGGATGTGCGCAACTGTTTCCTTCACACCGGGTTCACAAATGCACGATGGGTTCTCCTTACACTTAAACCGAGTCAAGTATTCTGAGAACCCACCGTGCCCCGTGAATACCTGCGTGAGCACATTTGACAGTTGAATTTTCCTGACTATCCTGTTCGCCGCCACGGCGTCCGGAAAAAACATTTTAGTGACAGCGCCTTTGTCTTCTGATTTGTATCTCCGGTTCCACACGTCGAGCGAATCCTCGCGGATCTGTCGCTTGACGTATGAGACCGGACATGCATCATAATCAGGCTTTGTCTTGAGACAAATTGCCGCGCGTTTAGCCAACTCGTTTGCTTTTTCGTTTCCACTCATCCCGGCGTGAGCTTTAATCCAGAACAAGGATATTTCCTTGCCCTGGAGTACAATTGTACTTATGTTTTTTCGTATTTCTGTTGCCAGGGGATGGGTGGAGCCGTTGTTAGTGACTATTTCCAGCGCCGACCGTGAGTCACTGAAAATGCCAAAGCTCGCTTCGCTGCGCTTCATGATCTCCCGCGTGGCTCTGCATATAGCGTAGAGCTCCGCCTGAAAGACCGTGCAGTACGATGGCAGTTTAAGTTTGAGGTTCTGGATCTCCGCCTCGCTATTCCATAAGGATAACGCTGCGCCGACCTTCCCCTCAATCTTACTGCCATCCGTAAATATGCGTACTGCCTGGATGCCGTGCTGCTCAACATCTTGGTGGTCTGTCAGGCGAACGATCTCTAGGCTCATATGCTTTGCCGGGTGCGGGGACATGTCGTACGGCACTCTATGCTCTACCTCTCGGCCTCCCAACATCGGCTGCGGGACTCCACGCTTGGCCTCATATAGAGCTGCTGCCTCCTGGATTCTCAAATCCAGTGGCAGTATCCCCGCCAGTAGTAGAGCCGAGTTCAGAGATACCGTTCGGTAGGCTTTTGTCAGCTTCTGGGCAAACACACGCTGTACCGCATTTAGTTGCTTACGCACTTTAGCCTTTTTTGTCGCTTGGGCCCAGACGCTGGCCGCGTACGTAACGACAGGCTCGACAGTCGCCGTGTATATAATACGGATTACTTCCGGGTGCAGTCCCCAACTGACCCTGGCGGCTCTTGACAACTGCTTATAAAAATTTAGAGCTTTAATACAGGTGTTTGCTGTGTGTTGGTTGAAAGTAAGCTTGTTGTCAATAGTGAGCCCCAGGATCTTGATTTCGTCTGACATGCCAATGTCGACCCCCCCCCATGCTCAGCAGCGGCGTATCGTATTTGAGTTTGCGAGTAATGATCATCGCACATGTTTTGTGCGGTGCAAAATTGAGCTTATTACTGATACCCCACTCCCGAACATAGGCGAGTGCGGCATTGGCACGTCTCTGCACCTCCAGTGCCGTGTCCCCGTCAAACGTCAGGACCACATCGTCAGCGAATGCCTGCGCATAATCGCCCCGCTGCTCAAGGCCTCTCAGAAGGGGATCCAAAAGCATGTTCCACAGAATCGGTCCTCCGATGGATCCCTGGACACAGCCCTTGCTAGTATGCTTCTGGTATTCGTGTCCAAGGTATCGCACCCTAACCCTTCTGTTCTCTAAATAACTATCGATCACCCTTCTCAGGTTCACAGGACATCCCGCCTCAGCCAACCTAAGCCTGATGGCTGGCCACCACGCGTTATCGAAGGCTCCCTCTATGTCCAATGATATCATGACTATGAGTTTCTTCTGGTCTAGTTTATTACGTATGTATTGCATAAGGTCATAGAGGGAGTCTTCGGTACTCCTTTGGGGCATAAAGCCATATTGGTGGGTGCTAATTTTGGGTACAAGATGCCATTTCAGCCGTCCTACAATCATTTTCTCCAGAATTTTACCCAAGACTGGTAGTAGCCCTATGGGCCTGAAGGACTTTGGGTTCGTGTAATCGTCCTTTCCAGGCTTCCGCAGGACTACCACTGTGGCTTCCTTCCGCAGGAGCGCGGAGTAAAAGGCAGAAAAACAAACACCACGTGGCCACGAGGTCAGCGATCCAGGGCAGCCAGGAGGAAGCTGACAATTGGACCATTGGGACGCCGCTGCGAAGATCAGGGAGGCACTTTCCTTTTTTATCTACGTCATTTTTTGACAAAGTTAGGGTAGTTTTAAATTTTTGTAAAATTTTAAAGTTTTTTAACTCGACCAAAAGATCTGTAACATATATTTTTAAAATTAGTTTTATATAGATTTTAAGGCCCCTAATTAGACATAAAAATTTGGACATAGATTGTTCAGCTAGTTTGCGAGAAAAAATTTTTTGAAAATTTAGGGGGACCACGAGGTACCCTTAATTTTAATTTTAGAAAAATAATTAATTAAGTTATATATTCTTAAAAATCGTGAGGGGGTGCAAAATTTCAGGAATTTTCGACTAATATTTGCGTGGCTTGACCATTTTTTGTGTTAAAATCTGTGTTTTTTGAATTTATCAAATCAGGGGGGGGACTTATCAGCACGTGGCCCAACCCAAGCCATTGTAAGAGTTGTGCCCTTCAAAACAAGCTCAAACACGGTCCAGTTCGGACTGAAACCGCCAAAGTTAGTCCTTGAACGGCCATATTGGACGCCATTTTGGATTGTCTTGAACGGGCATAGCTCTCGCTGGAGTGGTCCGATTGGGACGGGGTTTTCACTGCTGATACCGCCACTGCACCCTCTCTGACTTGACCTGACCTGGGGCTCTAGGTAGAGTCAAAATTTTTTGACTCTACATTCTGTGCGGGAACCTAGACGGGGACGAGGTACATACGCCTGCAAAAACCCCGAAGTTCTAGGATTTGTACGGACCGAGATATTTTAGTTACAAGTTTTGGCGGCCATTTTGTCCGCCATCTTGTAAAAACTTAAAGCTCTATATCTCGGGAACCCGCCGTCCGATTTCGACGGGGTTTTTTCAAATAAACTGACCGGTAGCAGGACTACCTGCCGGTACGTAGAAATAGACTCTACATAGAGTCGTTTTATTTTTTATTATCTATTTCGTTTCCCTTATTTTTATATTGTTTTTCTTTGTATGGTAGTATAAAGTACGCACGCATCATCGCTGACACACCTATGTAGAGCTCATCACTCTACATAGAGTACATATATATTCCTTACATTAAAAATTTTTTCTTAGTTGTAGTGCATATTGCGTAGCGAACTACAAATTTGACGCGGATTGTTTTTCCTATTTGCGTTTTTTATTGCGCCGATCTTTTTAGCTTAGAATAGGACTTTATAATAGTAGTGTAATCTGACAAAAAATTATTATTTTACTCTTATTTTTATTTTTATTTCTATATTTTATCACTGTAAATTTATTTGACAAATAATTGAACTATACAACTAATACAAACCTTTACCAATATTAACTCACCGACCACCACGTAGACACCTTGTTTCACGAATAAATAAGGACAAAACTAATTGTTGACAAATCCCTTTGACGAAAAAGTTGCAAGTGAAACCTATCCCACTACCTAAGGATGTTCGGAATAAGAACACCTGTAAAACCGAAAATAGCGGTAGAGGCCACACTTAACTCACAGGAAAAGTCGAGGAGGAGTCCGACTCCTGTAGCCCACTCCAGTAAAACTGTGAGTATGAGCGTCAGAAAGAGTATTGGGGAGTGGGAAACAGGGAAATCGGAAACACCCCCAAAGAACTCGACTACCCCGAAGAAAAAGAAACCGGTCGTGGAGCCCTCTAAACCAAAACCGAAGACAGCGCACCTGCAGGCTGAGCCAAGAGTGGCGACACCTAAGAACGTCAACGGAAACGGCAGAGGGTTCCCAGGCACTGAATGTGACTTTTGAGAAGAAAAGTCACAAATATACAGATCGAATGACTGAGGCGAAGGCGTGCTTAGACAGTGGCACGGAACAACTAAACAACGCCCGAAATCTCAAAACTGAGATCAAGAAAGAAGTCGCAAGTGCCTTAAACCGGTTATATCAACTGGTTAAAGAAGGGATAAATGGGAAGAAAACCACCGGTGAAGAGAAAGCAAAAGAAGCAGAAAATCTACCTGAAAAGAGAAAGGAGGAAACTGAGCTCATCCGAAAGCTTGAGGAACATACCAGGCTCCTCCATGAGAACAACCAAAGACTGGAAAAACTAAAAGACAGTATGGACAAACAAGAGCAGATACTGCAGAGGCAATCGTACGCGAGTGTCACAGCGGCAATTCCTCGGAGGCCGGAGCAGACCGCGCTACACTCCGTCGTTGTCACTGCGGTAGACGAAAAAGAAACCGGAGAGCAAGTCCTAGACAGAATAAGGAAGGTAGTGAATGCGAAGGAAAGTGGGATAGTTGTAGACAGGATCAGAAAAGCAAAAGACCGGAAAATAATAGTAGAGTGCAAAACAGACTCGGAAAGACAGAAGGTCAAGCAAAGGCTAAAGAGCGCCAAAGAGCTGAACGTAGAGGAAGTAAAAAACAAAGACCCGTTAGTGATCCTCAGAGACGTTCTTAAATACAACACAGATGCAGAAATTCTTGACGCCCTAAAAAGACAAAACAAAGATGTAATTAGAGAACTCAAAGACCCAAAGATGGAAATAGCCTACAAAAAACGTACAAGAAACCCTCACACACATCACATTGTCATGAGGGTCTCCCCCGGAGTCTGGCAGCGCTTGGTTGAGGCAGGATCCGTCTTGATCGACCTCCAGCGGGTGAGAGTGGCAGATCAGACGCCGCTCGTGCAGTGCTCCCTCTGCTTGGGGTATGGTCACGGTAGACGGTACTGCAGAGAGACGGTAGAAAAGTGTAGCCACTGTGGGGGGGCCCACATGAAGTCCGAGTGTGCGGACTGGCACGCGGATGCCACCCCCTCATGCACAAACTGTATTCAGGCGAAGCTGGATAGAGCGGATCACAACGCTTTTAGCGACGCATGTCCCATCCGTCGGAAGTGGGAGGCTCTGGCCAGGGCCTTAATAGCTTATTGCTAAAGTTGTCCCGAGCTCAAACGCTCCCCAAACAGGTGCAAAGGCTTATCTTGTTGCACAAGCCAATTTGCAGCGCATGGCTTTGGCAACCAATGAAATTATGCTCGAAGCAACAAAGAAAAAGATTGCCTTTGCTCTACTCCAGGAACCATACATCGGAGGCATAGGCAGGATGAAGGATTACGGGAGCGCCAGAATCTTCCAGAACATGAAACAAGGGAGTGGCACGGTTAAAGCGGCAATCGCCGTCTTTGACTCGGACATCGATGCCATTCTCTGTCCGGAGTTTACAACAGATAACATCGTTGCTGTAAAACTCCGGACGAGTGCCTGGGAGGTTGTGGTGGTCTCGTTTTACTTCGAGCCAACGCCTGAACCGATTGAGCCTTATCTTGACCACCTGAAGAAGATCAAATCGCAAATTGGAGGAGCAAAAATCCTAATAGGAGGCGACTCCAATGCGAAAAACTCCTGGTGGGGTAGCAGAAAAGTCGATGTCAGGGGAGAGGATATGGCCGGAGCCCTCGAAGAGATGGATTTACAAGTGCTCAATGAGGGGGATACTCCAACTTTCTTCACAATTAGGGGAAACAAACCGTACACCAGCTTCGTGGACGTAACGGCATGCGCGACGGAGTTGCTGGATCTGATAGAGGATTGGAGGGTTGTAGAAGGCATGACAAGCTCCGACCACAACGTGCTGACCTTTAAGGTAAGACTGTCCAAAGTAAAGGGTACAAATATAAATAGAACTACCAGAATTTTTAATAGTAAAAAAGCAGATTGGAGCCAGTTTCATGAGAAACTGGCCCAATTACTTGAGTCAAATCAAATTCACATTAGCAAAATAATAAATATATTAGACAATAAAAATTTAGATGAAACCATAGAACTATACACGAATGCAATAATTGAGTCTTGCAAAAATAGCATTCCAAAAAAGAAGGTTAACAGCACAATTACCTTACCATGGTGGTCGGAGAAGCTCACAAAGCTGAAGGGGAAGGTTAGGACGATGAAGCGACGAATCCGTTGCGCAGCGCCAGTCCGGAAGCAGAAGGTGATTGATGAGTACCTTAAAACAAAAGAAGAGTATCAACAGGAAGCCAAGAAGGCGCAGATAGAAAGTTGGAAGGGTTTCTGCACCAAACAAGACAAGGAAGGGGTGTGGGACGGGATTTATAGGGTAATTGGTAGGACGATGAAACGGCAGCAGGACCAGCCTCTGGTGAGGGCAGGAAGGGCCCTGGATGGTCAAAAATCTGCACAGCTCCTAGCAGAAACATTCTACCCGGAAGACCTAGAAAAGGATGACACTGCAAGCCAAAGTCTAACCAGGAAAGCTGCTGAAAAAGTAAACGGCTGGGCCCATGATGAGAACCATGACCCACCGTTTACCAGAGAAGAGCTGAGGTTCGCGGTAAAGGGCTTTAACCCAAAGAAGGCACCGGGAGCAGACGGTTTAACAGCGGACATCTGCAGTAGAGCTGTACACCATGACTTGGAGCTCTTCCTTGCATTATGCAATAAATGCCTAGCTCTTAGTCACTTCCCCATAATCTGGAAGGTTAGGTTAGGTTAGGTTAGGTTAGGTTAGGTTAGGTTAGGTTAGGTTAGGTTCCGGGGCTCGTATTTTCGAGTTCCCGGGGGCCCAGGGCGGCACCAACGCTGACCTCTTCGCAACGAAGTTGCAAGAGGTCATCGCGGACGCGGCCAAGGTGGTAAGGCCCGTCAAGTCGGCGGCCCTCGAGGTGACCAATCTGGACGATTCGGTCACCAAAGAGGAGATCGTGGCGGCGCTCGCAGCAATAGGGGGCTGCAACACCGCAGCGGTACAGGGTCGGGCTATCAGGCCCGGCCGCGGCGGCATGGGCACAATCCGCCTGGAGTGCCCGGTCACCGCAGCTAAGGCCGTCCTTGCCAAGGGACGGCTTGCCGTCGGGTTTGGGTCGTGTGTGGTCCGAGCACTTGGTGAGCAGCCTTTGCGCTGCTACAAGTGCTTCGGAATCGGCCACACACGGGCCCTCTGTCCGTCCAAGGTGGACAGGTCGGACGCCTGTTACCGCTGCGGTAAGGAGGGGCACATGTCCGCCTCCTGCACGGCCGCCAAGCCGCACTGCGCGGTGTGCGCCGCCAGTGGCCGCCCGGCGGACCACGTGATGAGGGGGAGGAACTGCAATCCTCCCCCAAAGAAGGGCAAAGCGCAGGCGCCGTCCCAGCCTGCCGCTACCACCGTCGTCCCTGAGGCTGGGACCTCGGTGGCCGACGAGGGGGGTGCGATGTCCAAATGATGGATAGGTCCGGACATCGCATCCTACAGGCAAATACTAACCACTGTAAAGCAGCCCAGGACCTGCTGATGCAGGCCCTGGCTGAGTGGTTAGTAGACGTTGCGGTGGTCGCCGAGCCGTACTCTGTCCCTGGCCGTTGGCTGGGTGATCGGGACGGCTCGGTGGCGTTGGTGTCGCGGTCTTCCACGGACTCCCCTCCCCTCTCGCTCTTAGAGAGGGGACCGGGATACGTGGCCGCCGCGTGGGGAGAAATAGCCCTGGTGGGGGTCTATTTCTCCCCTAACCGCCCTTTACAGGACTTCGAGGATTTTCTCGAAGTCCTGACCGCAGTAGTCGGTAGGGCGGCACCGCGCCAGGTCGCCGTATTGGGCGACCTGAACGCCAAGTCGGCGGCCTGGGGCAACCGGGCCGCCTCTTGCAACGTCCGCGGGCGGGCCGTCGAATTTTGGGCGGCCTCGTCGGGCGTGTCCCTCCTAAATAGAGGGACGGCCCACACGTGTGTGCGGCAACGGGGAGGGACGGTGGTGGACGTGTCGTTCGCCACCCCCGCACTTGCCGCCCGCGTCGTCGGCTGGCGGGTGGAAACGGTGGAGACCTTGTCGGACCACCGATACGTGCGGTTCGACATCGTCTCCACCCAGAGCCCCCGGGGGATGGCCCGCTCGGGCCAGTCCCCCTTTCCACGGTGGGCTCAGATCCACCTGGACCGAGGGGCGGCCAAGGAGGCGGCGTTCGTCCAGGACTGGCTCACGCCTCCTATCAATGTCCTGGACGTCGACGCCTCGGCGGTCCGACTGCGGGAGTCCCTGACCGAGGTGTGCAACTCCAGCATGCCTCGGTCTCGCCGCCCACCTCCCCGACGCGCCGTCTATTGGTGGTCGGAGGAGCTGGCGGGGCTCCGGGCCGCCTGCGTGGTGGCCAGGAGGGCCTACACGCGGAGTCGACGGCGGAACGTGCGGGACGCGTCGAACGAGGACCTTCTATACGCCTCGTACGTAGAGGCAAAGAAGGTCCTCAAGGCGGCTATGTTCGCCGCCGACGACGCGGCGAGGGCCGAAATGCTAGAGGGTCTCGACAGAGACCCGTACGGGAGACCGTATAAGGCGGCGCGGAATAAACTGCGCCCCTTCGGTCCCCCGCTAGCAGAGACCCTCGAGCCGGCGTTGCTGGATGGGGTGGTTCGGTCCTTGTTTCCAACAGGGACCAACTTCACCCCTCCAGTGATGGACCCCCCGCGGGAGGCGGCTCCGCCGGCGGAGAAGGTCCCTCCGGTCACGGGGGCGGAGTTTGGCGCGGCGACGCTTCGCCTCCGCGCCAAGAAAACCGCCCCCGGGCCGGACGGCGTCCCCGCAAGGGTGGTGGCCATTGCGGCCACCCAAATGGCGGACAGGTTTCGGGACCTCTTCAGCGCGTGTTTCACGGCTGGGAGGTTCCCGAAAGCCTGGAAGGAGGGGCAACTGTGCCTCCTCCGTAAGGAGAGACGACCGGCAGACTCCCCCTCGGCATACCGACCCATCGTTCTGCTCGATGAGGTCGGTAAACTGTTCGAGGGGATCGTCGCCGGTCGGCTGAATGGCCTCCTGCGGGGGGTTGGGCCGAACCTGTCGGACGCCCAATTCGGTTTCCGAGTTGGGCGTTCGACAGTGGACGCGCTGGCCCGGCTGAAGGGCCAGGTGAGGGAGGCCGTGGAGTCTGGGGACGGAGTGTTGGCTGTGTCATTTGACATAGCCAACGCGTTCAATTCCGTCCCCCACTCCACGATCTTGGAGGCACTCCGGTACCACGGAGTGCCTTCATACTTGCGGGCCCTCTTGGCCAGCTACTTGGAGGACCGAGCGGTCCTCCTCGTAGACAAGGCTGGCCAAGTCCGGACGTACGGCGCGGAGTCTGGTGTTCCACAGGGGTCGGTCCTAGGACCACTCCTGTGGAACATCGGCTTCGACTGGCTCCTGCGGGGATCCCTCCTCCCGGGCACGAGTGTCATCTGCTACGCGGATGACACTCTCCTCACTGCCCGGGGGAGGGATTTTAGGGAGGCGGCCAGTTTGGCCTCGGCTGGCGGATCCTTGGTCGCGGGAAGGATCCGCCGCCTCGGGTTGGGGGTTGCGCTGCACAAGACCGAGGCCGTGTTCTTCCACGGGCCTCGGCAGCGCATCCCTCTTGACGCCCACATCGTCGTGGAGGGCGTCAGGATCGGGGTGAGGACCCAGATGAAATATCTGGGCCTCACCCTGGACAGCAGGTGGCGCTTCGGCCCGCACTTCAGCGGGTTGTCAGCGCGCCTGCTGAAGGCGGCGAACGCCCTCTCGTGGCTCCTCCCAAACCTGGGAGGGCCGAAGGCGAGATGCCGGCATTTGTATGCCGGCATCTTGAAGAGCATGGCCCTTTACGGGGCCCCCATCTGGGCGGACTCCCTCCACAGGAGGGAGAATGCGACCGCCATCCGCAGGCCCCAAAGGGCCATTGCACTGCGGGTGGCGAGAGCCTACCGCTCGGTGGGCTTTGCGGTAGCGTGCGCTCTGGCCGGCACCCCGCCTTGGGAACTCGAGGCGTGGGTGCTCGCCAGAGTGTACGAGTGGACGGCGGGGCGCAGGGCGCTCGGGGAGTGCCCTGCCCCAGAAGAGCGGGAGGCCGTCCGCAGAGAGGCGAGGGACGCAACCGTCCAACATTGGACGGAGGCCCTCGCCACCGCAGCCTTTGGCCGCAGAACGTTGGACGCGCTCGGGCCAGTCCTGCAGGACTGGCTCGGGCGGTCCCACGGTTTCCTTTCTTTCCGTCTGGTGCAGGTGCTATCCGGGCATGGCGTCTTCGGATCGTGCCTGCATCGGATCGGAAGAGAGGAGACCCCGGCCTGCCACGATTGTGGCGCAGCGGTGGACACGGCGCAGCACACCCTGGAGGTGTGTGCGTCGTGGTCTGGGCCGCGCCGCCAATTGATGGCGGTGGTCGGGCAGGACCTCTCGCTGCCCAGCGTGGTTTTAGCCATGCTGGGAAGCGAGGAGTCCTGGGCTGCGGTGGCCTCCTTTTGCGAGGAAGTAATTTCGCAAAAGGAGGCGACGGAGCGGGCGCGGGAGGAAGACCCTCTCGCAGCGCCACTCCGCAGGCGACGAACGGGTCGGAGAAGGCGATTGCACGACAATCGTCTTCCCCCTCCTGGTGGAGGATAGCGGGAGACAGGCGCGGGGGCGTCTTCTCCCGCATTGCACGTATCCTCCACTTCCGCCGGGTGGGAATGACCGCGAGCACTCGCGGCTATTCTCGGGCCCCTCTCCCAGGGTGGGGAGGGGGGTGAAGGGCTCGCCGTAAAGGCGGGCGGTCGTCGGCGGGGGGCTGGATGGAAAGGCTGTGCCGGATTCCCAGTTCCCCTCCATATAGGCGATGCGGGAGTGCCGCTGGGTCGTTTAGTGGGTATACCGGTGGGGAGCACCGGGAGTCCCACATAACCCTTTCGTCCCCCGACGGGAGGGTATGCATAAAGCATTTTTCCCAACGTCAAAAAAAAAAAAAAAAAAAAATAAAAATAAAAAAAAAAAAAAAAAAAAAAAAAAGGTTAGGTTAGGTTAGGTTGGGCGGGTCTGGGTTTATCCATTAATAGTTGCTATGCCTAGCTTGCGTGCTTCAGCCGGTTGTTTTGGATAAATCCAGGCCTTTCTTACTCGGCTCTGGGAGCGAGTAGGGAGGCGTTTGGTCTTGAGGGAGAGCGCAGGTCGTGTAGATCCTCAAGGCAAGTCTGGTGGGGTCGTTCCTTCTTGCGGTTGCTGCCTGCTATTGGTCTATTTCCATCAGAAATAGACGTAACTGAAACCACCAGGCGCCGGCACTTTGTCGGTGGGGTTAGAATGAGGAAGCTTCTCCGCGCGTCCCTCTGATTAGCAGAGGGCGCAGTGGAAGGAGCAAGGACGGGCTAGTGGAGCCGTCATAGAGGGAGGCATTGTTGGCTTAGCGTCTTTTCGCTTGGGTTTCCGTGAGTCGGCTGTATGGGTCAGCTTCCTTTCGGGATCCTGAGTGGACTGATGCTTCGCCGGTAGTGTGGTTGGCGTACAGCCATGAGGAAGGCATGGTCGTGCTCGAAGAGCAGTCTGGTTGAGATAGAGGATCCGAGGAGTCGTCTGAGGATCAGAGGGATGGTAGGTAGTGACCAAATCTCAAGGTTTCGGCGCCTGCCGAAGGGAGTACTGCGTGTGAGAGTCCGGATGTGTGTTGCTGCTGCTCATACACAACCGCGTTTTGCAGTTGTTTGTGGGTGGCTGCGGCACGTGTCTGGGCTCTCACATGGAGTATGGTCGGGGGGAACCCGGCCGCTAGGGCGCCCAACATAGGGGACCTCACCCCTTCAAAAAGGAAAAAAACTATGAAAATTATGACGAATCGAAAAACACTACCTCAGGCGGGTACCAGCTGCTCCGCAGTTGGAGAATCCCGTAGCGGCGTAGCGTCAGCTGCGTCGTTGTCTCCCAATTCGTATTCTGAGGGGGGGGCCGATCGTCTTGTAGTTGAAGAACGTGGGTCTTCCGATGCTTCGGCTCGGTCGACGTGTAAGGTGGATAAGGAAACGGAAGCAGTCACCTCTCGCGCTTTGGTGCGTAAGACGGCTGCTTCAGTTTCGAAAGAGGCAGGTGATGCGGGTGTAGCGAAAGAGCTGTCTTCGGGGAAGACGGCGGGTTCTTTCGTAAAACCGAGGACTCGGTCGTACGCGGCGAGCGCCACGAGGGTGGCAAGTGCCGCGAGCGTGGCGAGCGCGGCGGTTGCGGTGAGTGATGGAGGGGAGGAGTCGGACTGCTCTATTATGTCCGTCTCCTCGTACGCGTCAACAGCGTCGGACTTGTCCCGTGCTGTTCGAAAGCGTAGCAGGAAGGCAGATGGCGCATCAGATTCACAAGGGTCTAAGCGCGCCATGTTCCTCGAGGACAAGAAGGGGCCGGATGAGGACGATGTCTTCGACCCGTCCGTTCTCCCCTTGAACTCGAGGACGAAAGGGAAGCTGCCAAAACCAGCTGACCTAGAGAAAGAGATGGAGGTGCAGCCGACTGAGGATGTAGTCGCCGCGATCAAGGTCAACTTGGACACGGTCGAAAAGATCGCCGACAAGTCCAAGAATTTGAGGGGCGACTACGTTCACGGTCTGCGTTTGGCTGTGAGGAAGGCGATGGCTGGCGTCCTTGAGTTGACGCAGAGAACGTCTTCGGACGCCAACGTGGAGCGCCTAGAAAAAGAGAACGCCGACCTGCGTGCGCAGATGGCGGCCCTTTCTACAAAGGTGGACCAGCTGACGGATGTGATCCGTGAGCAGACCACTTCCCAGGCCAGCGTAGTGAGTGTGGCAAAGCCGACAGCATTATCACCTGCTGCCGGTGGGAAAGACTGGGAGGGCCAGTTCATGGACCGCATTGGCGCGCTCATGGACAGGAAGTTGGCAACGGCTTTTAAGGTCCAGCCTTCGACCTCTCAGGTCAGTGCGGTCCCCGTGGCTTCAGGCCCTTCCAAGAAGGGCAAAGCCAAGGGCAAGAAAGAGGGCAAGGGGAAGCAGTTGCAGCCGGCACCGGATGTCCCTGTGTCTGCAGTGCAGTTGCGGCTTTCCGAGGCGCGGGCACCGCTGGCACCGGAGAACACGTGGGCAACCGTCACGAGGAAGAAGGCGAAGAAATCTCCTAAAAAGGCAGTACCCCCCCCAGTGAGGCCTGCCCCAAAAGCTGCCCCAAAAGCTGGCCCAAAAGCTGGCCCAAAAGCTGGCCCAAAAGCTGGCTCTAAAGCAGGACGTCCGCCAAAGCCGATGCGGCTACCGACATCTGCGGCGATTGCGGTGACAGTTCCGGAGGGCTCGGATGTCACCTACGAAGCGGTGATGGCGGCAGCAAAGGCCCGGATTCAGCTGTCCGAAGTCGGGTTGGACACGGTCGGCATCAAGCGAGCTGTAACGGGGGGGCTAATCATGGAGGTGCCAGGTCCCGACTGCACCTCCAAGGCAGACGCGCTAGCTGGTCGGTTGCGTGAGGCCCTCGTCGAGATGGGTGTGCGCATTTCGCGTCCCGTCAAGACGGGGGAGCTGCGGCTGAAAGACTTGGACGACAGTGTCACTTCGCAGGAGGTGGCCGTCGCGGTGGCTAGGGCCGGGGACTGCTCTGCCGACGATGTGCGGGTGGGTGACATACGTCGCTCTCCCACTGCCTTGGGCACGGTGTGGGTCCGTTGTCCACTGGTCTGCATTCGAAAGCTAGTCGCGGCAAAGCACGTTACTGTCGGGTGGGTTTCGGCTCGGGTCGATTACCTGAACTCAAGGCCGCTGCAATGCTTTCGGTGCCTGGAGTACGGGCACGTGCGCACCATGTGTCGCAGTACGGTGGACCGCACAAACTTGTGCTACGCGTGTGGTGAGCCCGATCATCGGGCGAGCCAATGCACGAGTCCGCGTAGGTGTCCGCTGTGCTCTGACCACGGCTGTAAGGCTGACCACAGGATGGGTAGCAAGCGTTGCATTCCTCCTAAGGCAAAGAGGAAACCTCCTCCAGACCCAGCACCGGGAAGCAAAACGGCCCCACCAAAGGAGACCGTTGAGTCGGGTAAAGCCCCGCCACCCCAGGAGGCCATGGAGGCCTCTTAATGGATCACACCATTAGAGTTCTCCAGTGCAATCTGAACCACTGCCGAGCTGCGCAGGATCTCCTCCTTCAAACGCTTGCGCAGTGGTCAATTGCACTTGCCGTAGTGTCGGAGCCCTATCGTATCCCGATTCATCCTCGCTGGTTTGGGGACGACGGGGGCTCTGCTGCTATCTATTGGGGCGGTGGTGAAGGTGCCCCCCACTGCGCTCTTATTGAAAAGGGCGAAGGTTTCGTTGCTGTAGAGTGGGGTCACATAGCCGTTGTGGGCTGCTACGTCTCCCCCAACTGTACTCTTGCCGCTTACGAGGTGTACCTGGACGAGGTGGGTAGCTGCATTCGCAGATGCCTGCCCCGTCCTGTGCTTGTCTTGGGTGACTTCAACGCTCACTCACGCGAGTGGGGGAGTCTCCAAGACAACCCAAGGGGAGTAAAGGTTGTTGACTGGGCGGCGGGTTTTGACCTCCGGCTTTTAAACCAGGGGTCCGTAAACACGTGTGTGCGGTGGCAGGGGGAGTCGATCGTGGATTTATCCTGGGCGACTCCTTCTTCCACACACATGGTGTCGGGATGGAGGGTAGCGGAGGAGATGGTTACACTTAGCGACCATCGCCACATCGTTTTTGATGTAGCTCTTCGCCCTCCCGACCGTGTGTCCCGCCGCAGTAGCAACTTGCCACGACGATGGGCCCTCAAACGGCTGGACAGTAATCTGCTGAAAGCCGCAGCCATCGTTGCGGCCTGGCCGGAAGTCGAGGAGGATCTGCCTGATCCTGAGAGAGAGGCAGCCTGGTTCCGGACAACGATGACGTCTATTTGTGACGCATCGATGCCCCGAACCGGGCCAACCAAGCGTAAGGCGGTGTACTGGTGGTCGAACGAGATTGCAAGCCTGCGCGAGGCGTGTCTGCGTGCTCGACGCCAGTACACCAGAGCCCGGAGAAGACGGCGAGCTCTTGCCGAAGAGACGCAGAGAGACTACGTGGTTTACCGACGCGCTACCAAGGCACTCCAAGGCGCTATTGCCGATGCTAAGTCTCGGTGCTGGAGTGAACTCCTCGAGGCGCTAGACAGGGATCCGTGGGGGCGCCCGTACAAAACTGTACTGGGTAAACTCCGGCCCTGGGTTCCACTGCTGACGGAAACCCTGGACCCAGCTTTTGTCGGGAGAGTGGTAGACACCCTCTTCCCCAGGGTTCAGGATGGTCCCTCATCCCCCGGGTTACCATCGGACCCGAACATCTGGTCTGATGAACTGGGGGTCACTGAAGAGGAGTTGCACCGAGCTGTGAAGCGCCTCGGGGCACGTAACACCGCGCCAGGCCCGGATGGAATTCCTGGTCGGGCGTGGGTGCTGGCTCTATCCGCCGGATTGGGGTACAGGCTGAGGCGGTTATTTAATAGCTGCTTCCGCTCTAGCACGTTCCCCAAGGATTGGAAGGAGGCAAGGGTGGTCCTCTTGAAGAAGGACGGCAGGGCCGCAGATTCTCCTTCTGCGTATCGTCCCATATGCCTGCTGGACGAGGCTGGCAAATTGTTCGAAAGAATAATTGCCGCTCGTCTATGCACTCATCTGCGGCAGGAAGGTCCTGACCTGTCGGAAAACCAGTTTGGTTTCCGACGGGCGCGTTCGACAGTTGACGCGATTCTTCGCGTCCAATCACTGTCGAAGCAGGCCGTGTCCCGGGGCGGAAAGATGTTGGCGGTGTCTTTGGATATCGTCAACGCGTTTAATTCCCTGCCCTGGAGGGCGATCAGGGAGGCGCTCGTTTTTCACGGAGTGCCCCCCTACCTGCAGCGCATAGTTGGCGCCTATCTGCGCGACAGATGTGTGCAGTATGTTGGCCGGGACGGTGCATTGCACCAGAGGGAGGTGTATTGTGGGGTTCCGCAAGGGTCCGTTTTGGGCCCGCTCTTGTGGAACCTTGCATACGATGTAGTCTTGCGCGTCGATCTTCCCGTCGGCATTCACGTTGTCTGCTACGCAGATGACACTTTAGTGTTAGCTGACGGGAACTCCTTCGACAGGGCCAGAGAGCTCGCCGAGCTTGGGGTGGCTTGTATCGTGGACAAGATCCACGAGCTGGGTCTGCGAATAGCGCCTCAGAAGACCGAGGCGCTGTGGTTCCACAAATTCCCGAGGGGAAAGGAACCAGCCAGCATGTCCGTTCGCGTGGGTGACGTTGATGTCCAGGTGGGGCGGTACCTCAAGTACCTAGGCCTTACCTTGGACAGCCGCTGGGGATTTGAGGAGCACTTTAGCCGTGCGGTTCCCCGGATTCAGAGGGTGGTGGGTGCTCTGCACAGACTGCTGCCCAATCTCGGGGGACCAAGGGAGGGGGTTCGCCGACTCTACGCGGGGGTCGTGCGATCGATGGCTCTCTACGGAGCACCCGTGTGGTCCAGTAGACTGACGGGTGTTAGGCGCTGCAAGACTTTGTACAATAGTCTGCAGCGCACTATAGCTATTCGTATCGCGCGAGGATACCGTACGATATCGTATGAGGCGGCAACTCTCTTGGCGCGGTTTCCGCCATTCGACATCTTGGCGGCGATGGACGCACGTGTGTACGTTCGTCTTCGACAGGATGACGGGGGCGGAGCAACGCTGGTGGAGGTGAGGCATGAGGAGCGAAAACGTGCGCTCGTCGAATGGCGCGAGCGGTTTGACGAACCGCGGTACTCGCGCCAGCGCATCGTTGGCGCAATTCTGCCGAGCTTCGAAGCCTGGCTAGGGAGGGAGTATGGAAATGTCACCTATCGAGTTACTCAGGTACTCACCGGGCATGGATGCTTCGGTGAGTACCTGAATAGGATTGGACGCGAACGGACACCGCAATGCCACCATTGTGGGAGGGATCGGGATTCCGCCCAGCATACGCTCGAGGAATGCTCAGCGTGGTGCGTGGAAAGGCGGAACCTGATCACCAGGATCGGGCAGGACCTCCGTCTGCCAAGCGTAGTAGCGGCTATGTTGGCAGACGAGGACGGCTGGAAGGCCGTGGCCTCTTTCTGTGAGACCGTATTGGTTCGGAAAGAGGCCGCTGAGCGAGATCGGGAGAGGGACGATCCCGCTCGGAGAAGGCGGCGGCGGGGGGCAGGCAACTGCCGCCCCGCGCCGCCCGCCCCGTAAAGGGGCAGAGTAATGGTTGCCCCTGCCAAACATGGGACTTTTCGGGTCCGTGGGTAGTCGGAGTGAGGGCTCTGGCCAACCCGGATAGCGGACTCAGGGAGGGCAGCCGCACAGTGTGGCATGTGCAGCTGTGCACCGCGAGGGTGCTTGGGGCAACTGCCCCCGGGACGTGCTCTTTATGGGCGATGCGTGAGAGGGGGCTCTGGTGCGTTTCGTGTGAGGTCCCAGAGCCCTTTGACATGTATGGAGGCCGGCCACCGGGGAGGTTTTAGTGGGTCGTCGAGTTCGACAACCCCACATAACCCGTATTGTGCCCTACATGCAATACGGGTATCTGGTTGCAGATTTCCTCCCCAAAAAAAAAAAAAAAAAAAAAAAAAAAAAAAAAAAAAAAAAAAGAGGTTAGGTTAGGTTAGGTTAGGTTAGGTTAGGTTAGGTTAGGTTAGGTTAGGTTTTTTTTTTTTTTTTTTTTTTTTTTATTCCTGTCCGGACGCTGAGGTCTGGCCCGCGAGCTATCCTACTTCTATCCTCCGACATAAGGTCGGAGTCCTTTTTTGCAAATTTCTCTTTCTTTCTAGTCGTCTTTTATTATTTCTTCCATTCCTCATACTGTATCTTTCTTGTATTCATCCTATTTCATACTTCCATTGGTGGGATGCCAATGTTAAACTATTTTATTATTATCTATTTCTTATTATATTCTAGGGATGGGATTGGTCGGGTACATTTTATTTACTTATATAATCTCATAGTTTAGTTTACTATATTTCTAATTCTATTTTACATTTGTTAACATTATATTTTTACATAAGTACATTCTTATTTTACAACTTTAATTCTATTTTTTATTTTAAACTTATTATATGATACATTTTCAACCTCTAATATTTATACATTTCTGTACTTATTACATTTGCCATTTACGAGAATATACTACTGTTTTATTAGCAACTTAATTTTAAGGGGGTGCTTTATTTCTTTCATAACAATATTTCCAAATCTTATATTTCTATATTTCTAATTTTGACAATTCTTAATTTACAGGATTTATGCTATTTTTATTATCTACTTATTACTTAAGGGGTGCTTTCTTACTTTATTATATATTTTTAACAGCTACTATCTTACATCTTTTTACTTGTGATATTACTAATTTACAAAATGTACTTATACTTATTTCTTATTGTCTACTTATTTATATTGAATGTATTGTATATATTACACAATATATAACTAACATTACTTAATTTACCGTCTTTATTTGACTTGCAAGCTTAATTTAATTTATGTTCTACTGGCCCATCTTATATGTTTATGTTTATAATTATCAAAGTATATACTAAACATATTTTATTTACTTATTCCTATTTATTACTACCTTAACTATTTTCTCACAGTATTCTAAAAATTTTACTCGCGCATATTTATCAGCCATAATTATATGTACATTTTCAAGCTTTATGTCACAATCTAGCAGTTGCTCAGTCTCGAACCTAAGCTTTGCAAATACTGGGCATCTAAACAAAAGGTGCGGTACAGACTCATCCACTCCTTGTTCGCAGATGCACGATGGGTCCCCTTTACACTTGAAACGATGCAAGTATTCTGAGAACCCACCGTGCCCCGTCATTAGCTGAGTAGTCAGTCCTGCTGGTCTTATCTTATTTACCGTTCTGTGTCCCTCAACCGCATCTGGGAAGAACATTTTGGTGACGGCTGCCGTTTGTCCCGACTGGTACCGTGCGTTCCATTCGTCAAGGGACCGCAAACGTATGTGTCTCTTGACGAATGAAACCGGGCAGCTGTCATAGTCCGGCTTTTTCTTAGAATGCAGCGCAGCCTCCTTTGCCAATTCGTCTGCGCGCTCATTTCCCTCCAATCCTGCATGTGCTTTGATCCAGAATAAGGAGATTTCCTTATTCTGGAGTCTGCTGTTCTCAATGTTTTCTCTGGTTTTGACAGCTAGGGGATGGAGGGAATATGGGTTTGCAACTGTTTCCAGGGCCGAGCGCGAATCGCTGAGAATAGCGAATCTGGTCTCGCTTCGTCGCAGTATGATTTTTGTGGCGTGACATATGGCCAAGAGTTCAGCCTGGTAGACGGTGCAGTACGATGACAGATTAAGCTTGAGGGTTTTGGTCTCGGCTTCATTGCTCCAGAGAGACAATGCTGCTCCGACCTTGCCCTCAATCTTGCTGCCATCGGTGTAAATCTGTACTGCGTGGTTCACATGGGAGTTCACCTCCTCCTGGTTTACCAGACTTATGAAGTCAAGGCGCATATGTCTTGCCGGATGCTGGCTTTCGGCAAAGGCCAGCTTGCGCTCTACCTCTCGATCTGCTGTTTCCGGCTGGGGTACTCCCCTCTTAGCTTCATATAACGATGCCGCCTCACGGATTCGTATATCGAGAGGCAGTATCCCAGCCAGCATCAGCGCCGAGTTTAGGGAAACAGTCCTGTATGCACCACACAGCTTCTGCGCAAAGCCCCTTTGCACTGCGTTCAGCTGCTTTTGGACCCCAATTTTGTTTGTTGCCCTTACCCAGGCTCCTGCAGCATAAGTTATTATGGGCTCTACCGTGGCCGTGTAAATCACCCTTACAACTTCGGGGTGGAGACCCCAACTGATCTTGGCGGCTCGTGAAAGCTGCTTGTAGACGCTCAACGCCTTCTTGCAGATATTCGCAACGTGGGCGTTGAACGTCAGCTTGTCGTCAATGGTGAGCCCCAGGATCTTTATCTCGTTAGTCAAGCCAATGTCGGTCCCGCCCATGCTCAATCGTGGTGTGTCAAACTTCAATTTTTTAGTAATAACCATCGCGTGGGTTTTTTGTGGCGCGAATTTCAATTTGTTTTTGACACCCCATTCCCGAACATACGCGAGCGCGGCATTGGCCTGTCTCTCCACCTCTAACGCCGTGTCTGCGGCAAACACCAACACCACGTCGTCTGCGAAAGCCTGACAATAATCACCCCGGCGTGCAAGTCCCTTAAGGAGTGGATCAAGGAGAAGATTCCAAAGAATTGGCCCGCTAATCGATCCCTGCACGCATCCCTTTTGAGTGCCCTTTATGTACTCTTCTCCGGCGTACCTCACTCGAACCTTACGGTCCTGCAGGTAGCTGTCCATGAGTCGCCGGAGATTGACCGGACACTCTTCCTCGGCAAGTCTGACTTTGATTGCGGGCCACCAGGCGCTATCAAAGGCTCCCTCTATGTCCAATGATATGACAGTTATTAATTTTTTATTATATAATTTTTCGTTTAAATGTTGCATCATGTCATAGAGGGAGTCCTCGGTGCTCCGCTGGGGCATAAAGCCATATTGTCTTGAGCTCATTTTTGGGAGCAGGTGGTATTTAAGTCTCCCGACAATCATTTTCTCCAGAATCTTCCCCATGACCGGTAATAGACCAATAGTTTTATCCTATTAGTCAAAAGATTATAATACAATTTAAATTAAAATAATAAATTTTAGTCAACTTACGATACTATTATAAAAACCTAATCTAAGATAAAAAAGATAAGATCGGCGCAATAAAAACGCAAATAAAAATTTCAATCCGCGTCAATTTTGTAGTGCGCTACCCGATGTGCACTAGAAGTAATAATTAATTTAGTATTATTTAGATTATTAATTTATTATTATATATAGGTATTAATTTAGATTTTGTGTGTACTCTATGTTGAGCGTTATGCTCTACTTAAGTGTGTCAATAATGAAGCGTGCGCGCTTTACATAAACATACAAAATGACCAGAAGAAAAGCTACGGAAACAAATAAAATAAAATAAAATATAAAATTTTAAACAACTCTATATAGAGTCGGCCTCTATGTTAATGCAAGTAGTCCGGCTACCGGTCAGTTTACCTGCGAAAACCCCGTCAAAATTGGATGGCGGGTTAACGAGATATGAATCTTTTTATTTTTGCCAAAATGGCGGACAAAATGGCCGCCAAAGCTTGTTAATAAAATATCTCGGTCGATATAGGTGCCAGCAGTGAAAACCGCGCCTCAATCGGATCACTCTAGCAAAAGTTATGTAGAATTTAAAATTTTCAAAATGGCGGACAAAATGGCTGCCAATTTTCTATATCTCCATAACTTTGCGAGTTTAAGTCGTAGAGAGACGCGGTTTTGAGCAAAGTGTACTGCACAACACAGTCTTCGCCTCCTGTAGGTTGGTTAAGGTTGGAAAAAAGTGACTCTACCTAGAACCCCAACCGGTTTTAGCAGACTCTGTTGGTGAAGACCACTCCAAAACAGAAAACCGCTCTCCAATCTGACGATCCGCTGCCGAGTTATCCTCGTTTGAATTTTTCAAAGATGGCGACCAAAATGGCCGCTCCGGAGCAACTCTGGCAATTACAGCCCAAATCAGCCCGAGTTTGGGCTCGTTTAGAAGGTATTTTAAGTCCCTATTTGAATATTCCCCCCGTGGTACAATATTATTACTCCCCGAATTAAAAATAACAAAAAACTAAAAAATATAGAGTAAAACTAATCCTAAAAATACAATTTTGGTCTAATAATTCGGGAAAAAACTTATAATAACTTAAAAAATTTTTACCTATTTATATTAAATTAAATTTTTTCTCTAAGTACTTTAAAAGGGGGACCTCGTGTTTGTCTAAATAATTAAAAAATTTATATCTCAAAAACCAGTTGATCAACCTCAGTCGAATTTTTTATGTAAAGTAGAGGACCCTAGGCTCTACAAAAAATAAATTTAAAAAAGAGGGGTTACCGATCTCTTCAACGAGTTAAAAAATTTTGAAAAATTTAAAAATTTAAAATTGCTCTAACTTAGTCAAAAATTTACCTAGCTAAAAACTAAAAGTGCCTCCGGTATCTCCACGTTGGTGTCTTGAAAGCCCCGATGTCAGTTTTCTTCTTAGCTCTTCGGATCGCTGACCTCGTGGCACGTGGTTTTTGTTTTTTTCGCCTTTATTTCCGCGCTCCTGCGCGGAAAAAATCGGCAAAAGAAACAGTCTTGTAGAGCTTTCGAAGGCCCTTCGGATGACGTTTTAAAAATTGTAGGACACCGCTGTAGATCCGGAGAAAAATCCTTTTTAAACTTTGAAATTTTCAAACTTTTCACTTTTTTCGTGATGGCGCCGCGGAAAAAACACTTGGCGACACAGCGTTTTCACAGCCGTGTGCGCCTTGTGATTCCTCAATTTTTAATATATCACGCGACGGTAAAATTCACTACTTTCAATTTTTGCCGAATTTTTTAACGCGGAGGCTAGCCTGTAAGTGGGCGCTCCAGAGTGCGGTTGGCGCCGGACTGGTTAGGTTAGGTTAGGTTAGGTTAGGTTAGGTTAGGTTAGGTTAGGTTAGGTTAGGTTAGGTTAGGTTAGGTTAGGTTAGGTTAGGTTAGGTTAGGTTAGGTTAGGTTAGGTTAGGTTAGGTTAGGTTGACGAGTTTTGGAGGTCTGACCCGATGTATTAACTGCCTTAGCGATCAGCCTATGAGAGCTACAGCGAAGTTCAATACATCGTAAGTTGCGGATTCACGAGGCGCACACATCTGTGAAAACGGTGTGTCGCTGAGTGTTTTGCGGACCAAGATATTGCATAAAGAAGCGGAAAGTTACAAGTCGGGATTTTTTGATTGAAAAACGGTTTGTTTACCTTTTTCAATCGAAAAAAAGTCGGCTTTGCGGCTATCGTTCTACGCACTTTCTTGTGTTAGGACATAGCGGCAATAATTAATTTTCGCGTAGGCTAGGTCCGGTTGCTTTTCCTATCAGGGTTTGGAAGTAATCGGATTTTTAGTAATTTTATGTAAAATTAGAGAAAAAATTTTGCACAAAAAAGTAGGCAAAGTTTGGGACTGAACATCTAGGTTGTGGTTTACCCCTACGGTCTCAGTAGGGGTGCCAGGGGATAGGGGATTTCAGCCCCTATTTGCGTGTATTTTTTGCACCTGGCTGCGATACCCGGAAGTCAGCCAAAAAAATTTTTCAAAAAGTGTCTAGAGGGACCAGATTGCTATTTGGTTTTTTTAGGCGCTTTTTGAACTTTGTATGGGATTTCTCCGAGCCGACTCCCCCTTGACCGTTTTCTAACCAAACTCAAATTGTTTTGGGTGACAACTTCGGCGGGGGTGGTCGGATTTGGTCTAAATTCGGCAGAGACGTTGGCGGGGCCACAATGGCCACGTCTGAAGAGGGGGATGGTTCCCACCGCAAGTGGGACGAAGGAATTCTGGATTCTTCCTCTGAATCCGAGGAAGAATTTACAGAGGCCATGAAAGTGACTTCTCAGCCCCAGAAGAGGGGGCATGTAGACCAGGCGGATGATGCAAGGCCCGATAATGGCCCAAAGGTTGGAACAGCCCGGAGGGGCAAGCCCAAGGGGGCCTACGCGGGGATGGCGTTGGCAAGAGCTAAGCTCCGAGGTTCGGAGACTTACCTCAGCTCCGACACTGACGTCGCCGCCGGCCCCTCCTCGTATAGGAAGGACTTCCCGGAGCTCCGCCCCAAGGGGGCAATGAGGAATGGGGGAACATCCTCCCCCTCAAGAATGATTTCGCCGTCTGAGGCTTTCGTCTCGTTTGACCCGGTGGAGGCCACCAAACAGGCGGCTTTAGAAATTATGGAGGGGGCCCGCAAGTCGAGCAACTTGAAGGGTGAGGTGTGGGGCACCATGAACCGGGCCTGCCGCACCATATTAAAGGCTATGGAGGACGTCAACGCCTCCAGGTCAGAGAGCGAGGAGATCCGCATCCTGAAGGCGGACAACAAGAGGATGCGGGAGCAACTCGCTCTCTGCACGGCGGAGCTCAAGGCCCTGAGAACCGCCGTCTCAGAGCGCCAGGCCCCAGCCCCACAGCAGGTGCGAGAGACTCCGGCCCCTAGGGCCCCCCCGCCGCCACAATCCGCCGCTGCGGAATTGGCGGAGATGCTTGAATGTATGAAGCGCGACTTGACGGTCTCCCTCGGTAACATGCTGAATGCAAGGATCGAGGAGATTGCCAGTCGCCTTCCCCCCGCGCCAATAATCCGCCCCCCGCTAGCGGCGGATAAAAAGAAGAAGGCCCCTACGGCCCCCATAAGAGAAGTTGCTTCTGAGCCTGAGAGCAGGGCCAGGCTCGGGGATGGCAGGCCGAAAAGGGCCGCAAAAAAAGCGGCCCCGGTGGCCCCGGAGACCACCGCCCCGGCGGCCAAGACTGCCCCAGCAGCCAAGCCTGCCCCAGCAGCCAAGCCTGCCCCGGCGAGCAAGCCTGCCCCAGCAGCGGAGACTGCACCTGGGCCCTCGGGCGAGACATGGGCCCAGGTAGCAAAGAAAAAGAAGAAGGGAAAAGGGAAAGCTACGGCCATTCCCCCACCCCCCCCGCCGCCCAAGAAGAAAGCGGCACCAAAGCCGAAGGGATTAGAAGTCCCCAAGACGGCAGCGGTGGTAATTACCATGCGCAAGGACGTTGCCACCGACGCCACGCTGCAGGCTGTCATGTCCAAGGCCATTAACGGCATAAGGTTGGAGGAGATAGACCTGCAGCATGTCAGGGTCAGGAACTCGGTGACGGGGGGCCGAGTCATCGAGGTCCCTGGAGCAGATAGCGGAAGGGCGGCGGACAGCCTCGCAGCAAAGCTGCAGGTCCTCGTGGGCGACGTTGCCCATGTAAGCCGCCCTGAAAAGATGGCCGCTATCGAGGTCGCCGGCCTAGACGAGTCGGCGACAAGGGAGACCCTGGCGGCTGCCGTCGCCAAGGCGGGGGGATGCGCCGAGGCGCACATTAAGGTGGGGGGCATTCGCCCTACATACTTTAATGGTAGTGGGGTGGCCCTCGTGCAATGCCCGGTGGGGACTGCAAAAGCCCTCCTCAAGTGTGGTCATATCCTGGTAGGCTGGTCGTCTGCCAGGGTCAACTCCGTCGGACCAGCACCCATGCGGTGCTACAAATGTATGGGTGTCGGCCACGCGCGTGAGCTGTGCCCCTCAAAGGTGGACCGGGGCCAGATGTGTTACCGGTGCGGCGCAGAGGGGCACAAAGCAGCCGAATGCTGGGAGGAGAAGGTATGGTGCGCAGTATGCCACCATGCAGGCCTCCCAGCCGACCACGTTATGAGTGGACCAAAATGCTCCCCACCGGAGACAAAGGGAAGAGAGGCGAGGCCGAGACCCTCCCGCCCCACCCGACCCCCTCCAGCCGAAACAGCCGCCAGCCGGCACCAAGAGGACAACCGTATGGACGTCTAAATGCCAGCACACCAGCATCTAGATGTCCTGCAGGTAAACGCCAACCACTCCGCCAGAGCTCAGGATCTGCTCATGCAGGCCATGGCAGAGTGGGCAATTGGCGTTACGGTTGTAGCGGAGCCATACTTCGTCCCCCCACAATCTAATTGGGTAGGGGATACCGACGGAGTAGTGGCGATCGTAGTGCCGGCGATGGGGGACCTCCCCCCCTTATCAAGGATCGAGGGTGGCCCGGGATTCGTGGCGGCCAGATGGGGGAACGACACGGTGCTGGTGGCCGTGTACTTCTCCCCCAATAGGCCGCTGCGGGAGTTTGACACGTTCCTGGGGATCCTAGGGGGGGTGGTCCGGAGGGCTGCCCCGAGGCAGGTTATGGTCCTGGGGGACCTCAACGCCAAAAGTTCGGCATGGGGTTCCCCCATTACGGACCATAGGGGTATGGCTCTTGGGGATTGGGTGACGGCAACGGGACTCGTGGTCCTAAACCGGGGCACCGCGAATACCTGCGTGCGGCGGCAAGGGGGGTCAATCGTGGACGTCACGTTCGCGACCCCTGCCATAGCTGCACGCGTCACGGATTGGCGCGTCCTGGAGGATGTGGAGACCCTCTCAGATCACCTGTACATCAGGATGAGGGTCTTCACAGCGGGGGTTCCACCGTCGCCCATCACGGGCAGAGCCAGGAGGGGGCGAAAGTTCCCAAAGTGGTCCCTGGTCCATTTGGACAGGGACAAGGCGAACGAGGCGGCCATGGTGGAGGCGTGGTGTGCTGCCCCACCCGTCACCCTCGGAGCTGAGGAAAGGGCGGCACAGTTCCGAGTCGCATTACAGACGGTGTGCGACGCGGCCATGCCTCGGGTCGGTCGCCTGTTCAACCGCAAGAGAGTATACTGGTGGTCCGCTGAAATTGCGGCCCTGCGGTCCACCAGTAACAGTGCCCGCCGCGCCTACCAACACTGTAGGCGCAGGCGGCACAGTGCGGAAGAGGAGGAAGCGCTCCACAGGGCCCTCAAAGAGGCTAAGGGGGCCCTCCAGGTTGCGATCGCCAAGGCCAAGGACGAAGCTCACGAGTCGTTCTTGGCTACCCTGGACAGGGACCCATGGGGGCGGCCGTACAAGGTGGTGCGCAACAAAATGCGCAGCGCTCCCCCCATGGACTCCCTGGAGCCCGAACTCCTCCAGAGGGTAGTCGAGGGGCTGTTCCCGCCACCTCCCTCGATCTCTCCCCCGTCGATGGTCGACCCCAGAACGGAGTCGGAGGCCGAGCTCGTCGTTGCACCAATAAGTGACGACGAGTTCGAGCGTGTGACAGACCGACTCCGGGGCTGCAAAAAAGCCCCCGGCCCGGACGGCGTTCCCGGTCGCGTCCTCGCAGTCGCCCTGGAACACCTTGGGGACCGACTCAGGCACGTCATGGATGACTGCCTGAGAGAGGGAAGGTTCCCGAGGGTGTGGAAGGAGGGGCGACTATGCCTCCTCCGTAAAGAGGGTCGGCCACAGGATTGCCCGTCTGCCTATCGCCCCATAGTGCTGCTGGATGAGGCCGGAAAAGCGTTTGAACGCATCCTGGCCTCCCGGATCCTGCAGCACCTGGAGACCGCCGGCCCGAACGTCTCTGATAGACAATTCGGGTTCCGGGAAGGGCGGTCCACGCTCGACGCGCTGAAGTCACTGAAGGACTTTTGTGACTACGCGTCGAGCAGGGGGGAGGGTGTCATCGCGGTGTCACTAGACATCGCAAACGCATTTGGCACCCTCCCCTATGGGGTGATCAGTGAGGCACTTCGATACCATGAAGTGCCTCACTACCTGAGGCGGATTGTTGAGCACTACCTAACCGAGAGGGTAGTGCTCTGGGAAAAGAAGGACGGGCAACGGGGGGAGAGAGAGATGGCCTGCGGCGTGCCCCAGGGTTCCGTGCTCGGTCCACTTCTATGGAACCTGGGGTACGACTGGGCAATCCGGGGGGAGCTGCTTCCACGCACACTCGTCGTCTGCTACGCGGACGACACAATGGTGGCTGTGCGCGGGAGCGACAAGCGCGAGACCTCCCGGAGGGCGGAAGTGGCGGCCGAGCTGGCGATTGAACGGATCGCCAGGCTCGGCCTAAAGGTGAGCCTCCCGAAGACTGAGGCTATAGTTTTCGGGGGGCGCGGGTGGAATCTGCCCGCGAGTGCGGCGCTCACCCTGGAGGGTGGAGCGGTCCAAATAAAGCCCCACATTAAATATCTGGGGCTAATATTGGACCGCAAGTGGGATTTCGGGGAGCATTTCTCAAGACTAGCTCCCCGAATCGTGGGCGCCGCATCGGCGCTGGGCAGACTTCTGCCCAATGTAGGAGGGCCGGGTTCCTTGTGCCGGCGGCTATATGCCGGCGTGACAAGGAGCATGGCCCTCTATGGGGCCCCAATATGGGCGGACAAGCTGTCCGCCCGAAATAGGGCCCTGCTGCGGAGGCCACAACGGGTCGTGGCCCTCAGGATGGTGAGGGCCTATATGACGGTGGCCCATGCAGCGGCCTGCCTCCTCGCGTGCACCCCCCCGTGGGAGCTAGACGCAGAGGTGCACGCAGAGACCTACCAACGTAGGTCCAGGGTCCGGACAACAGGTGAACGCCCGGACCCCGAGGAGGTGGCAGCCTCCCGTCGCGCGACGGAGCGCCGACTGCGGGACCGATGGAAGGCCCAACTGGAGGTCGCCCCTTATGGTCTCCGTACCATAGAGGCGATCCTCCCAACGGCCGACCTTTGGCTGAAGAGGGCAGTCGGCGCGACGTCGTACCGGCTCGTGCAGGTACTGACCGGGCATGGGTGCTTCGGTCACTACCTGCACAAAATAGGAAGAGAGCCGGCCCCGCTGTGCCATGAGTGCGGAAGTCCCGACGACACCGCTCAGCACACCCTTGAGGTGTGCAGTCGTTGGGACGCGGAGCGTGGCCTCATGGCACGCACCATTCAGCGGGTGGACCTCTCGCTCCAAAGCATTGTTGAGGCAATGCTGAGCAACGAGAGGTCCTGGGAGGCGGTGGTCTCCTTCTGCGAAACAGTCATTTCGCAAAAGGAGACCGCGGAGCGGGAGCGCGAGGAAGATCCTCTCACGCATCCTCTCCGGCGCAGACGGCTTGGGTTGAGAAGGCGGCGTTTTGCTGCCAGACTCAACCCATAGTGGCTGCAGGTGGAGGATGGGAGTCCTCTGCCTGCGGTGATTAGCCACTGAGCGGTCTGGGAGAGGGCCAAGCGTGCTCGCCCTTCTCCCCTTCGGCGCGGGTAGCCCCGGCAACGGCTGGGGTGCCACCGGTGGACATCGTGGACTATGCCTTCGCGGGTTCCACGGTGTCCAACAAAACCGGCGAGAGGGCACGTCCGGGTGGTTTTTAGTGGGTAGCACTCCCTACCCCTCCTCACTCTGAGGAGGGAGAGGCGATGTGTAGTCCCACATAACTCTCCGACACTCCCATGTTCGGAGGGTATGCGTAACGCATTTTCCACCTGGTCAACAAAAAAAAAAAAAAAAAAAAAAAAAAAAAAAAAAAAAAAAAAAAAAAAGGTTAGGTTAGGTTAGGTTTTTTTTTTTTTTTTTTTTTTTTTTTTTTTTTTATTCCTGTCCGGACGCTGAGGTCCGGCCCGCGAGCTATCCTACTTCTATCCTCCGACATAAGGTCGGAGTCCTGTTTTGCAAATTTCTCTTTCTTTCTGGTCGTCTTTTATGATTTCTTTCATTCCTCATACTGTATCTTTCTTGTATTCATCTTATTTCATACTTCCATTGGTGGGATGCCAATGTTAAACTATTTTATTATTATCTATTTCTTATTATATTCTAGGGGTGGGATTGGTCGGGTACATTTTATTTACTTTTATATCTCATAGTTTAGTTTACAATATTTCTAATTCTATTTTACATTTGTTTACATTATATTTTTACATTAAGTACATTATTATTTTAACATTTAATTCTAAGTGGGGTAACAACTTTAATTCTATTTATTTATTTTAAACTTCCTAATGGCAATACTCTATTCTATTTCTTAATTTTACTCTATAATCTAGTTTTTTCTTACATTTATTTGTCTACATACTAATACATGGGCACTTATTATATAATTTACATATATGATAGTGGATCCCGTTAAATTCTATTTATTTTTGTTTACTACCTTATTAACTACGAAATTACAATACTTAATAAATCCATTTCTTATATCTTTCTGTTCCATTATCCAGTTTATATTTTTCCTTTCAATATTTACTCCTATTTCAATTTCAGTGTCGAATTTATGTCGCGCGTAGATGGGACAGTCTATTATGACATGAAGAGCACTCTCTTCCATCTGCGGGTCACATTCACACGCCGGACTGTCCTTGCACTTGAAGCGATGCAAGTACGAGGAGAATCCGCCGTGTCCCGTCATGAGCTGAACAGTTTTAGGCTCTAGGCTCAGGCTTCTCACTAGTGGGTACGCTCGAACTGCATCCGGGAAAAATATTTTCGTTGTTGCTGCAGTTTCACCGGTTTTGTAGCGCCGGTTCCATTCGTCCAGCGACTCCGAACGGATTTGTCGCTTGACGAATGACACCGGACACTTGTCGTATTTCGGCTTGGTTTTACTGTGCAGTGCGGCGTCCTTCGCCAATTCATCCGCTCTTTCATTTCCCTCCAGCCCAGCGTGCGCCTTTATCCAAAATAATCTCAGTATTTTGCCATCATCTCTGATCTTTTTGATGATGGCTTTTGTTTCCACAGCTAGGGGATGGAGGGAAATGCCGTCCACGACGGTCTCCAGGGCGGACCTAGAGTCACAGTAGACGTTGCAGGTGGGCTCTCTGGACTTTAACACGTACTTTGCCGCTTCAAGCAGAGCCAGCAGTTCCGCCTGGTAAACGGTGCAGCACTGATCCAACAATAACTTTCGGGTACTTGTCTCCGTCGCGCTCTTCCATACGGAGAACGCGGCGCCGACTTTCCCTTCTATTTTACTGCCATCTGTAAAAATATTCAGGCCATCGTCAAAGTGTTGTTCCAGTGCCGCCCCGTCAACCACGCATATGAACTCCGACTCGGTCCGCTCTGCAGGATGCGGTGCTTCCGTGTAAGGCACTCGTCTCTCTATCTCCCGGTCTCCTATTATTCGCTGGGTATGGCCTTTCTTTATTTCATAAAGCAAGGCTGCTTCCCGGACTCTTATGTCCAGAGGAAGCAGCCCAGCGAGCAATAGTGCCGAGTTAAGAGAGACCGTTCTATAAGCCTTTACCATTTTTTGGGCAAAGCCCCGCTGCACCGTGTTGAGCTGTTTTTGTACCCCTAGTTTGTTGGTAGCCGTCGCCCAAGCACTCGCCGCGTAGAGGATTGTTGGTTCCACCACTGCTGTGTAGATGCACCTTATAACTTCTGGGTTCAATCCCCAGTTTATTTTGGCAGCTCTCGACAGTTGTTTGTAGAAGTTGAGCGCTTTGCGACAGACGTTCGCTACGTGTGTATTAAATGTCAATTTGTCATCGATGGTTAGCCCCAAGATTTTAACTTCCCTGGACATTGGAATGCCAACACCTCCCATTTCCAGACGTGGGGTGTCGTACTTGAGCTTGCGTGTTATGACCATGGCCATAGTTTTTTGCGGCGCAAATCTCAGCTTATTTTTGACCCCCCATACCCGTACATACTCAAGGGCGGCATTGGCATCCCTCTGTACTTCTTGTGCTGTTTCCCCATCGAAGACCAAGGCGACGTCGTCAGCAAACGCCTGCGCATAGTCCCCCCTTCTGTCGAGTTCTTTCAGTAATGGGTCCAGCAGAAGATTCCACAGCAGTGGCCCCCCCACGGATCCCTGAACGCATCCCATGCTGGTTTCCTTAGAAAACTCCTCGCCAGCATACCTGACTCTCACCGTTCTGTTTCTCAGATAACTGCCGATTAGTCTTTTGAGATTTACCGGACACTTTTCCTCTGCCAAACGGACCATTATAGCAGGCCACCAGGCGCTGTCGAAGGCTCCCTCTATATCCAGTGACACTAGTACGACCAGTTTTTTCTGGTCCAGTTTTTCCCGGATGTTCAGCATAAGGGTATAGAGAGAGTCTTCGGTGCTCCTCTGGGGCATGAATCCGTATTGGTGAGTACTCATCCTCGGTAACAGATGGTATTTGAGTCGGGCAACCAGCATCTTTTCGAGGACTTTTCCCAGCACAGGCAGCAGACCTATCGGCCTATAGGATTTGGGGACGGTGTATGTGGCTTTGCCCGGCTTTCGTAGCACTACAACTGTCGCTTCTTTCCACAGATTAGGGAAGTAATGCTTGGCGAGACACTGATTTAAAAGTCCCAGGAACACCCCGGGGCTGTTTCTTATTGCGCAGTTGCAGATATCTGCTGTGAGTCCATCAGCACCGGGGGCCTTCTTGGGGTTGAACGACTTGAGTGCCACGTCGAGCTCAGTCTGCGTGAACGGTGGGTCCCAAAGTTCACTTTGTTCCTCATCGTTCACTCTTTCTGCTAGCTCTCTTATTTGGCGGTGCTCATCGTTATCAGTCTCCGTCAGGTCCTCTGGATAGAAGGTCTCTGCCAGAAGCCTAACGGAGCCGGCAGCATCTAAGATTTTTCCCGCTTTCTCTAGTGGCAAGTCCTCCTCCCTGCTCCTAGTTCTTCCAATGACCCTATAAATCCCATCCCATACCCCTTCCCGGTCCTGCTTTCCACAAAACTCCTTCCAGCTCTCTACCTGGGCCCTCTTGGTCTCTAACAAATATTCTTCTTTCTTTTTCAGGTACTCCTGGATGACCTTCTCCCTCCGGATCGGCGCGGCACATCGGATTCTGCGCTTTCTGGTAGTGACTTCCCGCTTCATCTCAGCGAGTTTTTCGGACCACCACGGCATGGTAAGTTTTTCCTTATTACTTTTCTCTGGTATTGATTTGGTGCATGCTTCTGTGATGGCTTTAGTATAGTTTTTTATGGCTTGCTCTATTTCATGTGTATCATGCATCTCTTTAATCTGCTCTATATTTAATTTATAATCTATTTCTAATTGGGTCAGTTTCTCACGAAACTGACTCCAATTAGCCTTCCTCGTATTAAATTTCCTAGTAGTTCTTAATATTGTTATGCCTTTTGATTTTTTAAGTTGTATGTTAAAGGTTATGCCGTTGTGATCCGAACTCGTAAGGTTTTCCACCACAGTCCAGTCCGCCACCAGATTAAGCATATCCTCCGTGCAGGCTGTGACGTCCACGTGACTGTGGTACCGCTTTCCTCCCCGTATGGTGTCAAAGGTCGGAGTTTGCCCTATGTTTAGAATTTGAAGACCCAGGTCATCAAGAGCTCCCACCATGTCCTCGCCTCGGCTATCTATCACGGTACTTCCCCACCATGTGCTTTTCGCATTAGCGTCCCCTCCTATTATCAGCCTTTTGAGTCCCACTCTCTGGGCTATCGTCGTTAACTGGTCCAGATAGGGTCCTATGGGTTGGTCCGGCTCCAGGTAGTAGGACACCATCGTGGTCTTCCAGGCACTGGTTTGGACTCCCACCACTGTGATGTTGTTTGTGGTGAGTTCCGGATACTGCACTATGTCTAATTCGGTGTTGAAAACAACTATTGCGGCTTTTACAGTTCCTTCTCCTTGGCCAGTGCTCTGGAAGACCCTCGTACCCCGGCGGCTCTTCACCCTCCTATCTGCTCCAACATACGGCTCCTGCAAGAGAGCAACTGAGATTCCGCGCCTTTCTGACTCAATGAGTATCTCGTCAGTGGCCAGTTTGCTCCTTTGCAGGTTTGCTTGCACTATTTTGAGTGGGAAGACTGTGACAACGCCCTTAGCAGTACGCCACGGTGGATCTCGCCAGTGCTTCCCACTTGCGCCTCACCGGGCAGTCACTGCTAAAGGCGTTGTGTTCCGCCCTTTCCACTCCGGCTTTTGTGCAATTTATGCAGCTAGGGGACGCGTGTGCGAGCCAGTCTGCGCACTCTGTTCTCAAGTGCAGTCCCCCACAGTGACTGCACTTTTCAGCACTCTCCTTACAGAAGCGTCTTCCGTGCCCATACGCCAAGCAGAGGGAGCACTGAATCAACGGAGATTGATCCTCCACACGCACCCTCTGCAGGTCTATGTGCGCAGTTTCTGCTTGCAGCATCCGCTTCCATATTGCTGGAGACACTTTAGCGACCACATGGCTGGTAAGGGGGTTTCTCGTTTTCTTCCTGAATTTTATCTCTACCCTATTGTCCTTTTCTTCGAGACCAGAAAAGACACAGCTGTTCTGGTTTCTTAGGGCGCGGAGGATATCCTCGTCGGAGTTATAATTCAAGACGTTCTTGAAGATCAGGAGGGGGTCCTTATTTTTAACCTCTTCGACGCTCAGTTGGTTTCCCGCTTTTTTGAGTATCTCCTTTACCTTGGATCTCTCATCTTTGGTCTGGCATCCTACGATTATTTTTCTGTCTTTTGCTTTCTTTATTCTATCTATCTTAATCCCTTCTTCCTTCGCATTTATCACTTTTCTTATCTTATTCAGAACTTCCTCGCCTGTTTCGGTCTCGTCTCTTGATGAGACCACCACGGAGTGCAGCACCGTCTGCTCAGGGAGGTGTCTCCAGGAACGGCCAGCCGCTACACTCGCGTAGGTTGCCCCTTCAAGAGTCGACACCTCTTGCTGCTTCTCTATCGTTTCTTTGAGCCTTTCCATTTTTATATTATTTTCATTCATTCTTTCTATATGCTCAGACATCTTTCTGATCAACTCATCTTCTTTTCCTTCCTTTGTTTCATGTTCCACCTCCCCCCTATCAACTGTTAAAGACGGCGAAGGCTCCGGGCCAACTCGGCCCTTTGCCATCTCCGCCTCTTTCACTAGTTGAAATAGGCGGTCTACAGCTTGGGTAACTTCAATTTTTATGTCCGTTCTTAAGTTCCTTGCGTTACCCAAGTTCAGTTTTGCTTTGGTAAGGCAGGCGCGGGCTTCTGAAACCCTATTAACATATTTTGTTTTTGGCGGGCTAAGTACGTTCTCTACTGAGGGCTTTGGAGCCAGTTCTCCAGTCTCTTGGCTGCCCGAGGCATCCGAGGATGGCCTTCGTGTATTAGGCCTCGAAGGGCCCGCCACTGGCACCGCCACCTTCTTCGGAGAGGTCCCAGCTCTTGCCTCGATCTCGCCTATACTACGCCTGACCAAAAAAGTCTTTTCTCCCAACTCCGACGAGCCGATCTTCTCTGTCGATTTTGCATCCTTTACAAGAGGGTTTGATGCCTCAGGTTTCGGATTCACGTCCTTCTTAGGAGGCACGGCCTTCTTGGGGGGGGAGTTTTGTGTCGCTTTCTTCGGAGGGGTTCTCATCCCGAGCATATTTTGCGCAGTGTAGGATAGCCGCTGTACTAGTTCGACGTGTAAAAGGCGTCGAAGCTAGTTGATTTAAAATTGTCAAAATTTTCTCAATAGAGAATATAGTCCGTTCAAAATAATTAAATTAAATAACCTACAATACTGAATAAAAACCTAAGCAAGTCAAAATACAAAAAATAATAAAACAGAAAGATAATTAAGAATTACTACTACACTAATTAAAAGTAATAAACAATAGTTTACAGGTCAAAAGACTAATTTGTAAAGTTGTATATATTTCCTTAAAATAAAAATAACCTAATATGTCTTATAAATTACAAGAAAAGCGCCAAATATGGTCACTCCAAGTCTAAGTTCTAAGCCTGGTCCCCTTTCACTGTCACAAACTAAAATAAAGGTGTAAACAGTGTAAAAATTTTTAAAATATTAATAGTTTTTAAGATTTGTTAATGTAATGTTTGGATAAGTTATATATTATATTTACGATGTATTAATTATTTGTTTCTTGTTTTAGGTATCTCCGTGATCTTCGTGGCAACTTTAACAAGAGGGCGCTGTTTCACAGGTATGTATTTTGTGCGTAACAAGTGTGCTCTATGTAGAGTATGTAACTCTTCACAGGTGTGTTCGTGAGTCAGCGATAAAACAGTTAAAATAAACTAAAACAAAACAATCAATGTCTTAATTAATCTAATCTATTAGAGACTCTACCTAGAGTCTGTCTTAATATACAGGCTGGTAGTCCTGCTACTAGTCAACTTAACTAAAAAATTCTCGTCAAAATCGGCCAGCCAGTTCCAGAGATACGAAGCTTTAAAGTTTTTCAAAATGGCGAAACAAAATGGCGCCTATATCGAAAAACCCCCGTAACTTCGTTAATTTTGAAGCTAGAGCTTCGGGATTTTGACAGTTGTGCTTGGCTCGTCCCCGGTTAGCCTCTAATAAGATAGGTAGAGCCAAAAATTTTTGGCTCTACCTAGAGCTCCAACTAATGTCAAATCAGAGAGGGGGCAGTAACGGTACCAACACTGGAAATCCCAGTCCAATCGAACCACTCTAGCGAGAGTTATGCCCCTTCAAGACAATCCAAGATGGCGTCGCAATTGGCCGCTCCAGAACTAACTCCGGCAATTTTTATCCGAAGTGGGCCGTGTTTGGGCTTGTTTTGAAGGGCACAACATACGCAATGGCTTGGGATGGGCCAAGTGTTGATAAGTCCTCCCCCTGATTTTATAATTGCAAAAAACACAATTATTTAGCCTAAAACTAGCCTAACCGACTGAATATCTGCCTGAACTTTTCAAAATTTTGCACAAACCTCTAAATAATTAATATAAATTTTTCCCTATTTAAATTTAAATTTTACCTTTAAATTTAGGGGTACCTCGTGTACCCCTGGAAATTTCAAAAAAATTTTTCCTGAAATCTAGCTGATCGACCTAGGTCGAAATTTTTACACAATGTTGAGGGGCTTAAAATCTACATAAAACTAATTTAAAACATATATGTTACAGATCTTTTAAATAAGATAAAAATTTATAAAATTTACAAAAAATTTAAAACTATTATATCTATGTCAAAATTTGACCTAGATTAAAACAAAAAGTGCCTCCCTGATCTCTGCGATGTAATCCAGATGGTCCCGACGTCAGATTTTTCCTGGCTGCCCTGGATCGCCGACCTCGTGGCCACGTGGTTTTTGGTTTTCTGCCTTTATCTCCGCGCTCCTGCGCGGGAAAAATCGGGAAAGGCAGAAAAACCGTAGTGCTCCTGGAAGACTTTCAAAAGGCACTACAAAAAGTATATGTCACCACTGCAGAAACCGAGAAAAATCCACTTTCAACTTTGAAAATTTTCAAAATTTCACTTATTCCGTTATAACTTAGCGGCGATTGCACTTAGCGACAAGGCGTTTTCACTGCCCTGTGCGCCTTGTGATTTTACAAATTTTGATATGTCGCACGGCACTGTAGGTCACTTTTTGAAATATTTAGGAATTTTTTATCGTGGAGGTTTGCTTAGAAGTGGGCGCTCCGGAGTGCGGTTGGAGCCAGACTGGTTAGGTTAGGTTAGGTTAGGTTAGGTTAGGTTAGGTTAGGTTAGGTTAGGTTAGGTTAGGTTAGGTTAGGTTAGGTTAGGTTAGGTTAGGTTAGGTTAGGTTAGGTTAGGTTAGGTTAGGTTAGGTTAGGTTAGGTTAGGTTAGGTTAGGTTAGGTTAGGTTAGGTTAGGTTAGGTTAGGTTAGGTTTTTTTTTTTTTTTTTTTTTTTTTTTTTTTTTTTTCCTGTCCGGGCGCAGAGGCCCGGCCCGCGAGCTAGCCTAACCTCCGACATGGGGATCGGAGTCTTTAATAAAACGCAAGAGTATTTTAGATTTAGTATATATTATATTTATATATTATATTTTGAGTTAGTAACGCAACAAGATGAAAGATAGGAGGAGGGTTAGGTTAGGTTAGGTTAGGTTAGGTTAGGTTAGGTTAGGTTAGGTTAGGTTAGGTTAGGTTAGGTTAGGTTAGGTTAGGTTAGGTTAGGTTAGGTTAGGTTAGGTTAGGTTAGGTTAGGTTAGGTTAGGTTAGGTTAGGTTAGGTTAGGTTAGGTTAGGTTAGGTTAGGTTAGGTTAGGTTAGGTTAGGTTAGGTTAGGTTAGGTTGACGAGTTTTGGAGGTCTGACCCGGTGTATTAACTGCCTTAGCGATCAGCCTATGAGAGCTACAGCAAAGTTCAATACATCGTAAGTTGCGGACTCACGAGGCGCACACATCTGTGAAAACGGTGTGTCGCTGAGTGTTTTGCGGACTGAGCTATCGACAAAAAAAGCGGAAAGTTACAAGTCGGGATTTTTTGATTGAAAAACGGTTTGTTTACCTTTTTCAATCGAAAAAAAGTCGGCTTTGCGGCTATCGTTCTACGCATTTTTTTGGGTTAGGACATAGCGGCAATAGTCAATTTTCGCGTAGGCTAGGTCCGGTTGCTTTTCTTTTCAGGGTTTGGAAGTAATCGGATTTTTAGTGATTTTAGGTAAAATTATAGAAAAAAATTTGCACAAAAAAGTCGGCAAAGTTCGTGAGCGAATATCTAGGTTGTGGTTTACCCCTACGGTCTCAGTAGGGGTGCCAGGGGATAGAAGACTTCATCCCCTATTAGTTGTTGTTTTTGGCACCCGGCTACGTTAACGGGAAGTCAGCCAAAAAAAATTTTTCAAAAAGTGTCCTGAGGGACCGGATTGCTATTCGGTTTTTTAGGCGCTTTTTGAAAGTTGTATGGGATTTCTCCAAGCCGACTCCCCCTTGACCGTTTTTTAACCAAACTCTGTTTGGGGTGATAACTTCGGCTGGGGTGGTCGGACTTGGTCCAAATTTGGCAGAGACGTTGGCGGGGCCATAATGGCCACGTCTAAAGAGGGGGGGGGTTCCCACCGCAAGTGGGACAAAAGATTTTTGGATTCTTCCTCTGAATCCGAGGAAGAATTCACAGAGGCCATTGAGATGGCTTCTCAGCCCCAGAAGAGGGGGCATGTTGACCAGGCGGATGACGCAAGGCCCGATAATGGGCCTAAGGTTGCAACAGCCCGGAGGGGCAAGCCCAAGGGGGCCTACGCGGGGATGGCGTCGGCAAGAGGTAAGCTCCGAGGTGCGGAGACTTACCTCAGCTCCGACACAGATGTCGCCACCGGCCCCTCCCTGTATAAGAAGGACTTCCCGGAGCTCCGCTCCAAGGGAACAATGGGGAGTGGGGGAAATACCTCCCCAACAAGAAAGATGTCGACGGCCCCGTCTGAGGTTCTCCTCTCATCAGACCCGGTGGAGGCCACCAAACCAGGCGGCATGTGAAATAATGGAGGGGGCCCGCAAGTCGGGCAACTTGAAGGGTGAAGTGTGGGGCAATATGAACCGGGCCTGCCGCACCATACTAAGTGCCATGGAGGAACTTGACGCCTCCAGATCAGAGAGCGAGGAGATCCGCATCCTGAAGGCGGACAACAAGAGAATGCGGGAACAACTCGCTCTCTGCACAGCGGAGCTCAAGGCCCTGAGAATGGCCTTCTCAGAGCGCCAGGCCCCGGCCCCGCAGCCGGCGCGTGAGACCCCGGCCCTTAGGGCCCCCCCGCCGACACAATCCGCCGCTGCGGATTTGGCGGAACTGCTGGACAGCATGAAGCGCGACTTGACGGTCTCCCTCGGTAACATGCTTAATGCAAGAATCGAGGAGATTGCCAGTCGCCTTCCTCCCGCACCAATAATCCGCCCCCCGCTAGCGGCGGATAAAAAGAAGGAGGCCCCACCGGCCTTAACGAGAGAAGTTGCCTCCGAGCCCGAGAGCAGGGCCAGGCTTGGGGACGGCAGGCCGAAAAGGGCCGCCAAAAAAGCGGCCCCGGTGGCCCCGGAAACCACCGCCCCGGCAGCCAAGACTGCCCCGGCAACCAAGCCTGCCCCAGCAGCCAGGCCTGCCCCGGCAGGCAAGCCTGCCCCAGCAGTGGAGACTGCACCTGTGCCCCCGGGCGAGACATGGGCCCAGGTAGCAAGCAAAAAGAAGAGGAAGGGAAAGGGAAAGGCTACGGCCACTCCCCCACCCCCCCCGCCGCACAAGAAGAAAGCGGCACCAAAGAAGAAGGGTAAGGGTCTGGAAGTCCCCAAGACGGCAGCGGTGGTAATCACCATGCGGAAGGGCGTTACCACTGACACCACGCTGCAGGCTGTCATGGCCAAGGCCATTAATGGCATAAGCTTGGAGGAGATAGGCCTGCAGCATGTCAGGGTCTGGAACTCGGTGACGGGGGGCCGAGTCATTGAGGTCCCTGGAGCAGATAGCGGAAGGGCGGCGGACAGCCTCGCAGAAAAGCTGCAGGGGCTTGTGGGCGACGTGGCCCATGTAAGCCGCCCGGAGAAAATGGCCGCTATCGAGGTCGCCGGCCTAGACGAGTCGGCGACAAGGGAGACCCTGGCGGCTGCCGTCGCCAAGGCGGGGGGATGCGCCGAGGCGCACGTTAAGGTGGGGGGCATTCGCCCCACATACTATGACGGTAGTGGGGTGGCCCTCGTGCAATGACCGGTGGGAAGTGCAAAAGCCCTCCTCAAGCGTGGTCAGATCCTGGTAGGCTGGTCGTCTGCCCGGATTAACTCCGTCGGACCAGCACCCATGCGGTGCTACAAATGCATGGGTGTCGGCCACGCGCGCGAGCTGTGCCCCTCAAAGGTGGACCGGGGCCAGATGTGTTACCGGTGCGGCGCAGAGGGGCACAAAGCAGCCGAATGCTGGGAGGAAAAAGTACGGTGCGCAGTATGCCACCATGCAGGCCTCCCAGCCGACCACGTAATGAGGGGACCAAAATGCTCCCCACCGGAGACAAAGGGAAGAGAGGCGAGGCCGAGACCCACCCGCCCCACCCGACCCCCTCCAGCCGAAACAGCCGCCAGCCGGCACCAAGAGGACAACAGGATGGACGTCTAAATGTCAGCACACCAGCATCTAGACGTCCTGCAGATAAACGCCAACCACTCCGCCAGAGCACAGGATCTGCTCATGCAGGCCATGGCGGAGTGGGCAATTGGCGTTACGGTGGTAGCGGAGCCCTACTTCATCCCCCCCCAACCAAATTGGGTAGGGGATACCGACGGAGTAGTGGCGATCGTGGTGCCGGCGATGGGGGACCTCCCCCCCTTATCAAGGATCGAGGGTGGCCCAGGATTCGTGGCGGCCAGATGGGGGAACGACACGGTGTTGGTGGCCGTGTACTTCTCCCCAAATAGGCCGCTTCGGGAGTTCGACACGTTCCTGGGGATCTTAGAGGGGGTGGTCCGGAGGGCTGCCCCGAGGCAGGTTATGGTCCTGGGGGACCTCAACGCCAAAAGTTCGGCATGGGGTTCCCCCATTACGGACCATAGGGGTACGGCTCTTGGGGATTGGGTGACGGCAACGGGACTCATGGTCCTAAACCAGGGCACCGCGGATACCTGCGTGCGGCGGCAGGGGGGTCAATCGTGGACGTCACGTTCGCGACCCCTGCCATTGCTGCACGCGTTACGGATTGGCGTGTCCTGGAGGATGTGGAGACCCTCTCAGATCACCGGTACATCAGGATGAGGGTCTCCACAGCGGGGGTTCCACCGGCGCCCATCACGGGCAGTGGCAGGAGGGGGCGCAAGTTCCCCAAGTGGTCCCTGGTCCATTTGGACAGGGACAAGGCGAACGAGGCGGCCATGGTGGAGGAGTGGTGTGTTACCCCACCCGTCACCCTCGGAGTTGAAGAAAGGGCGGCACAGTTCCGCGTCGCACTACAGAGGGTGTGCGACGCGGCCATGCCTCGGGTTGGTCGCCGTTTCGCCCGTAAGAGTGTATACTGGTGGTCCGCAGAAATTGCGGCCCTGCGGTCCACCAGTAACAGTGCCCGCCGCGCCTTCCAACACTGTAGGCGCAGACGGCACACTGCAGAAGAGGAAGAAGGGCTCCACAGGGCCCTCAAAGAGGCTAAGGGGGCCCTCCAGGTGGCGATTGCCAAGGCCAAGGACGAAGCTCACGAGTCGTTCTTGGCCACCCTGGACAGGGACCCATGGGGGCGGCCGTACAAGGTGGTGCGTAACAAAATGCGCACCACTCCCCCCATGGACTCCCTGGAGCCCGAACTCCTCCAGAGGGTAGTCGAGGGGCTGTTTCCGCCAGCCCCCTTGATCTCTCCCCCGTCGATGGTCGACCCCACAGTAGAACTGGAGGACGAGCTCGTTGTTCAACCAATAGGTGACGACGAGTTCGAGCGAGTGACAGACCGACTCCGGGGCTGCAAAAAAGCCCCAGGCCCGGACGGCGTTCCCGGTCGCGTCCTCGCAGTCGCCCTGGAACACCTTGGGGACCGACTCAGGCACGTCATGGATGACTGCCTGAGAGAGGGAAGGTTCCCGAGGGTGTGGAAGGAGGGGCGACTATGCCTCCTCCGTAAAGAGGGTCGGCCGCCGGATTGCCCTTCCGCCTATCGCCCCATAGTGCCGCTGGATGAGGCCGGAAAAGCGTTTGAACGCATCCTGGCCTCCCGGATCCTGCAGCACCTGGAGACCGCCGGCCCGAACGTCTCTGACAGACAATTTGGGTTCCGGGAAGGGCGGTCCACGCTCGACGCGCTGAAGTCACTGAGCGACTTCTGTGAGCACGCGTCGAGCAGGGGGGAGGGTGTCATCGCGGTGTCACTAGACATCGCAAACGCATTTGGCACCCTCCCCTATGGGGTGATCAGTGAGGCACTTCGATACCATGAAGTGCCTCACTACCTGAGGCGGATTGTTGAGCACTACCTAACCGAGAGGGTAGTGCTCTGGGAAAAGAAGGACGGGCAACGGGGGGAGAGAGAGATGGCCTGCGGCGTGCCCCAGGGTTCCGTGCTCGGTCCACTTCTATGGAACCTAGGGTACGACTGGGCAATCCGGGGGGAGCTGCTTCCGCGCACACTCGTCGTCTGCTACGCGGACGACACAATGGTGGCTGTGCGCGGGAGCGACAAGCGCGAGACCTCCCGGAGGGCGGAAGTGGCGGCCGAGCTGGCGATTGAACGGATCGCCAGGCTCGGCCTAAAGGTGAGCCTCCCGAAGACTGAGGCTATAGTTTTCGGGGGGCGCGGGTGGAATCTGCCCGCAAGTACGGCGCTCACCCTGGAGGGTGGAGCGGTCCAAATAAAGCCCCACATTAAATATCTGGGGCTAATATTGGACCGCAAGTGGGATTTCGGGGAGCATTTCTCGAGACTAGCTCCCCGAATCGTGGGCGCCGCATCGGCGCTGGGCAGACTTCTGCCCAATGTAGGAGGGCCGGGTTCCTTGTGCCGGCGGCTATATGCCGGCGTGACTAGGAGCATGGCCCTCTATGGGGCCCCAATATGGGCGGACAAGCTGTCCGCCCGAAATAGGGCCCTGCTGAGGAGGCCACAACGGGTCGTGGCCCTCAGGATGGTAAGGGCCTATATGACGGTGGCCCACGCGGCGGCCTGCCTTCTCGCGTGCACCCCCCCGTGGGAGCTAGACGCAGAGGTGCACGCAGAGACCTACCAACGTAGGTCCAGGGTCCGGACAACAGGCGAACGCCCGGACCCCGAGGAGATGGCAGCCTCCCGTCGCGCGACGGAGCGCCGACTGCGGGACCGATGGAAGGCCCAACTGGAGGTCGCCCCTTATGGTGTCCGTACCATAGAGGCGATCCTCCCAACGGCCGACCTTTGGCTGAAGAGGGCAGTCGGCGCGACATCGTACCGGCTCGTGCAGGTACTGACCGGGCATGGGTGCTTCGGTCACTACCTGCACAAAATAGGAAGAGAGCCGGCCCCGCTGTGCCATGAGTGCGGAAGTCCCGACGACACCGCTCAGCACACCCTTGAGGTGTGCAGTCGTTGGGACGCGGAGCGTGGCCTCATGGCACGCACCATTCAGCGGGTGGACCTCTCGCTCCAAAGCATTGTTGAAGCAATGCTGAGCAACGAGAGGTCCTGGGAGGCGGTGGTCTCCTTCTGCGAAACAGTCATTTCGCAAAAGGAGACCGCGGAGCGGGAGCGCGAGGAAGATCCTCTCGCGCATCCTCTCCGGCGCAGACGGCTTGGGTTGAGAAGGCGGCGTTTTGCCGCAAGACTCAACCCATAGTGGCTGCAGGTGGAGGATGGGAGTCCTCTGCCTGCGGTGATTAGCCACTGAGCGGTCTGGGAGAGGGCCAAGCGTGCTCGCCCTTCTCCCCTTCGGCGCGGGAAGCCCCGGCAACGGCTGGGGCGCCACCGGTGGACATCGTGGACTATGCCTTCGCGGGTTCCACAGTGTCCAACAAAACCGGCGAGAGGGCACGTCCGGGTGGTTTTTAGTGGGTAGCACTCCCTACCCCTCCTCATTCTGAGGAGGGAGAGGCGATGTGTAGTCCCACATAACCCTCCGACACTCCCATGTTCGGAGGGTATGCGTAACGCATTTTCCACCTGGTCAACAAAAAAAAAAAAAAAAAAAAGGTTAGGTTAGGTTAGGTTAGGTTAGGTTAGGTTAGGTTAGGTTAGGTTAGGTTAGGTTAGGTTAGGTTAGGTTAGGTTAGGTTAGGTTAGGTTAGGTTAGGTTAGGTTAGGTTAGGTTAGGTTAGGTTAGGTTAGGTTAGGTTAGGTTAGGTTAGGTTAGGTTTTTTTTTTTTTTTTTTTTTTTTTTTTTTTTTTTTTTTTTTTTTTTTTTTTTTTTTTCTAGTTCCCCTGGCGTTGCCAGGCATATTTTTTGCACAACTCTTGCATACCAGTTCTCGCATTAATGCTTCTCGCACTTTCATGCCTCATACTGTGTCTTTCTTGTTTACATCCACATTCTTACTTTATTTACTCTACCTTTTTATTTTATAGAGGATTAAAAACAACTAGGGTATTTTTTATTCAATATTTAACATCATTCCTTATGGCTAAGTTACAGAGGTATTTATTTATTTAAATATTTTACATACTTACTTAACTGCTAATACATTTTAATATATATGGACACAATTATATAACCTAATATTATACAATTGTGTTCCCTTATTGCTACTTATTTCTTTTAATTGCTACATTAACTATTTTACAACAATACTTTAAAAACTTATCTCTACTATCTGTACTATCTAATATAATTGCCAAATTTCCTATACTAATATCTATTCCTATTTCGATTTCCGTATCTGCACGTACTGCTCCGAATCTGGGGCAGTCACAAATCAAGTGTAGGACATCTTCCTCGACATCGGGATCGCAGGGGCATGACGGACTCTCCTTACACTTGAAGCGATGCAAGTATGAGGAGAACCCGCCGTGCCCTGTGAAGAGTTGGACTGTGGTGGGAGTTAGATCTATATTTTTAATGACTCTGTGTGCCGCGATTGCATTTGGGAAGAAGGTTCTGGTGACAGCACCTTGCTTTGCACTCATGTAGCGATTGTTCCATTCGCCAAGCGAGTCTCTTCTGAGTTCTCGCTTGGCAAATGAGACCGGGCAGCTGTCGTACTTTGGCTTGACTTTTAGTGTCAGTGCTGCGCTCTTTGCCAATTCGTCGGCTCTCTCATTTCCCTCCAACCCCATGTGTGCCCTTACCCAAAATAGCTTCAGCATTTTGTTTTGATCTCTGAGCTTTGTTATTGATTCTCGAATCTGGGCTGCAAGGGGATGGGGGGAAGACAAGTTAGCCACCGTTTCTAGGGCTGAGCGCGAGTCACTAAAGATGCTGCAGCTTGGTTTGTTTCCTTTTAGCGCCTCTTCAGTTGCCGCCGCCAGTGCCAGCAGTTCCGCTTGGTAGACGGTGCAGCATTCATCCAGCTTCAACTTACGGGTACTTATTTCAGTGGTTCCGATTCTGATGGACAGTGCGGCGCCTACTTTCCCCTGGATCTTGCTGCCATCAGTATAAATGTTAAGATTGGCGTCTAGGTTCTGGTCCAATGCTGCTCCGTCTTCCAGGCAGGTAAATGTTATCTCCTTTCGGAGTGCCGGGTGTGGCATGGCCGCGTACGGTACTTGTGTCTCGATATCTCGGTCTCCTACTACTTGCCGGGTGTGACCTTTCTTTATCTCATATAATAAGGCTGTTTCCCGGACTCTTATGTCCAGTGGAAGTAATCCGGCAAGTAGTAGCGCCGAGTTAAGCGAGACAGTCCTATACGCCTTTACAAGTTTTTGTGCAAATCCGCGCTGCACCGTGTCAAATTCCTTTCTTATGCATAGTTTTTTAGTTGCTGGTGCCCATGCGCTAGCAGCATACATAATGGTGGGCTCTACTACTGCAGTGTATATGACTCGGATCACCTCCGGCTGTAGACCCCAACCAACTTTCGCGGCCCTAGACAGCTGATTGTAAAAACTCAGCGCTTTACGACAGACATTCGCGGCATGCGCGTTAAAAGTTAGTTTATTGTCGATGGTGAGGCCAAGCAACTTAATCTCCTTTGACAGTCCAATGTCAATCCCGCCCATGTTCAGGCGCGGGAAGTCGTACTTTAGTTTGCGCGTAATTACCATAGCCATGGTTTTGTGTGGCGCAAACTTAAGCTTGTTCCGGACTCCCCACGCGCGAACACGTTCGAGCGCGGCATTGGCCTGTCTTTCGATCTCCATCGACGTCACACCATCAAAGACAAGTACTATATCGTCCGCGAATGCCTGTACGTAATCGCCCCTAAGTTCCAAGTCCTTCAAGAGGGGGTCTAGGAGCAAATTCCACAGAATTGGGCCTCCAATTGACCCCTGCACGCACCCTTTTTCTGTTCGCTTTTCGTACTCCTCCCCGGAGTATCGGACCTTGACTCTTCGGTCACGAAGATAGCTATCTATCACCCGTCTCAAGTTTACCGGACACTTTTCCTCCGCCAGTCGGACTCTGATGGCCGGCCACCATGCGCTATCGAAGGCCCCCTCTATATCTAACGACACAAGTGTCAGTACCCTCTTCTGGTCGAGCTTTGTGTTTATGTGTTTCATCAGATTATAGAGGGAGTCTTCCGTGCTCTTCTGGGGCATGAATCCGTACTGGCGAGTACTTATCCTCGGCACTAGGTGGAACTTGATCCGGTTGACTAGCATCTTCTCGAAGATTTTCCCCAGCACTGGGAGGAGCCCGATGGGCCTGTACGATTTGGGGGTGGTGTAGGAGTCTTTTCCCGGTTTCCGCAGCACAATGACCGTGGCCTCTTTCCAAGGATTTGGGAAGTGCGCATGTTCTAGACATTTATTGGTTATAGCTAGAAACATTTCTGGGTCGCTGTCTATGGCTTCTCTGCATATGTCCAGAGTAAATCCATCTGCTCCGGGGGCTTTTTTTGGGCTGAAAGCACTCATCGCAGCTTTTAGCTCGGTCATGGTGAACAATGGGTCCCCAGGCTCAGCTTGTTGTCCATTGTTCACCCTCTCCGCTTTGGCTCTTATTCTGCGATGCTCAGTGTTGTCGCTTTCTGTGGGGTCCTCTGGATAAAAAGCTTCGGCGAGTACTTTCACAGAGCCTTTGGCGTCCAGCACTTTGCCCTCAACCCAAAGTAGCTCGTCTTCTACCCTTTTCCTTGTCCTGCCTATGACTCTATAGATCCCCTCCCAGACCCCCTCCCTGTCCTGCTTGCTGCAGAAGTCCCTCCAGCTCTGTACCCTTGCTTGTTCCGCCTCTAACTCGTATTCCTCTTTCTTTTTCAGGTACTCTTCGACGACTCTCGCTCTTCGGACCGGTGCGGTACCCTTGATTCGTCTCCTCCTGGTGGCGACTTCTCGCTTCAGCTGCGCGAGTTTTTCAGACCACCACGGAATAGTAAGTACTTGTGTGTGTTTTTTGGCTGGTATGGTTTGCTTGCATGCATGTGTGATTGCTTGAGTGTATGTGTGTATGACTTCTTCTATTTGTTGCGTGCTGTGTGTGTGCTCTACTTTTGTGTGTGTGAGGTTTTTGTCCGCTTTAAATTGAGCCAATTTCTCACGAAATTGGTCCCAATTAGCTTTCCTCGTATTGTAGGATCGTGTTGTGCGTGTGATTTGTGTTCCGTATGCTTTGTGTAACTGTATGTTAAATACTATGCCGTTGTGGTCCGAGCTCGTCATGCTTTTCACGACGGTCCATCCGTCCACCAAGGTGAGCATGTCCTCTGAGCAAGTGGTGATGTCTACGTGGCTGGCGTATATCCGGTCTCCTCTCACCGTGTCAAATGTTGGTGTAGAGCCGTCGTTGAGTACCTGCAAACCGTGATCGTCAAAAAATTTCATGAGGTCCTCCCCTCTGGAGTTGGTTCTAACACTACCCCACCAGATGTTCCAGGAGTTAGCGTCTCCACCGATGACCAATCTGGTTGGCCCGAGTTTTTCCACCACCTTGGTTAGGTGATCCAGGTACGGTTCCAAGGGCTGGTCGCCCTCCAGGTAGATGGAGACTAGGTTTACTTCCCAGGCGGTTGTGCGGATTCCTAGGACGGCAATGTTTTTGGTGGTGAGCTGCGGGTATTGGATGACATCTAAGGTAGGGTCCATAACTGCTATCGCAGCCTTCACCATCTCGCCTTGTTCGACATTCTGGAAGATCCTAGTACCTGGGTACGACTTTAGTCTCTTTTGGGCCCCAACGTATGGTTCTTGTATGAGAATCACCGCTGCCTTACATTTAGCGGCCTCGATGAAGACCTCTTCCGTCGCCAACCGCTTCTTTCTGAGGTTTGCTTGAATGATCTTGTAAAGGACGCCCTCAGCAATACGCTACGGTGGATCTCGCAAGTGCTTCCCACTTGCGCCTCACCGGGCATTCGTTGCTGAAGGCGCCATGATCACTCTTTGCAGCCTTCGTCTTTGTGCAGTTGACACAGCAGGGGGTGACGTCACTCAGCCAGTCAGGGCACCCCGACTTCAGATGTGCTCCACCGCAGTGGCTGCACACATCGACTGCCTCGGTGCAGAATCGCCTTCCGTGTCCGTACCCTAGGCAGCGCGAGCACTGTACAAGGGGGGATTGGTCGGCGACTCTGATCCTCTGCATGTCGATGTATACAGTCCCCGCGCTTGTGAGGCTTTGCCAGAGTCGGGGCGACACCTTGATAACAACATGGGAGATGAGTGGGTTCCTCGCTTTTCGACGGAAGCGAACTTCCATGCGGTCGTCCTCGCCGCTCACTCCTCTTAGCAGGTGTCCGTTCTGTGTGCGGATAGCTTTTGTGATCTCCTCGTCCGTATGGCATTGGAGAACCCCATAGAGGATGACAAGAGGGTCTTTGTTTTTTATGTCCTCTATGTTTAACTGCCCTTCCTTTTCAGCTATTCTTTTCTTTACCTTTCTCAGCTCTTCTTCGTTCTTACATCCCACTATTATTTTCCTGTCCTTTGCCTTCCTTATCTTATCAATCCTTGTCCCTTCCTCCGTCGCATTAACCACCTTCCTGATTCTTTCGAAGACCTGGTCCCCTGTTTCGTGGTCGTCTTTTGACGAGACTATTATAGAGTGCATAGCGGCGTTTTCTAAAGGCGGCCTAACTGGAGAGCTCGCTGTAACACTTGCATAGGAGCCTCTGTTCGTGTGCAGCTCTTGTTGCGTCTTTATTGTTTCCGCCAGCTTCTCCATTTCCTTTTTATGGTCCTCTAGTAACCTTGCATGCTCATCTATTTTCCTGATTATCTCGTCATCTTTCTCAGTCCTTTGCATTTTCTTTTCTTCTCTTTCCCTATCTCTTTCGGTCGTTATTTCTAGTTAGGTTAGGTTAGGTTAGGTTAGGTTAGGTTAGGTTAGGTTAGGTTAGGTTAGGTTAGGTTAGGTTAGGTTAGGTTAGGTTAGGTTAGGTTAGGTTAGGTTAGGTTAGGTTAGGTTAGGTTAGGTTAGGTTAGGTTAGGTTAGGTTAGGTTAGGTTAGGTTAGGTTAGGTTAGGTTAGGTTAGGTTAGGTTAGGTTAGGTTAGGTTAGGTTAGGTTAGGTTGACGAGTTTTGGAGGTCTGACCCGGTGTATTAACTGCCTTAGCGATCAGCCTATGAGAGCTACAGCGCAGTTCAATACATCGTAAGTTGCGGATTCACGAGGCGCACACATCTGTGAAAACGGTGTGTCGCTGAGTGTTTTGCGGACCAAGATATTGCAAAAAGAAGCGGAAAGTTACAAGTCGGGATTTTTTGATTGAAAAACGGTTTGTTTACCTTTTTCAATCGAAAAAAAGTCGGCTTTGCGGCTATCGTTCTACGCATTTTTTTGGGTTAGGACATAGCGGCAATAGTTAATTTTCGCGTAGGCTAGGTCCGGTTGCTTTCTCTCTTAGGGTTTGGAAGTAATCGGATTTTTAGTAATTTTATGTAAAATTAGGGAAAAAATTTTGCACAAAAAAGTCGGCAAAGTTTGGGTCTGAATATCTAGGTTGTGGTTTACCCCTACGGTCTCAGTAGGGGTGCCAGGGGATAGGGGATTTCAGCCCCTATTAGTTGTTGTTTTTGGCACCCGGCTACGTTGACGGGAAGTTAGCCAAAAAAATTTTTCAAAAAGTGTCCTAAGGGACCGGATTGCTATTCGGTTTTTTAGGCGCTTTTTGAAAATTGTATGGGATTTCTCCAAGCCGACTCCCCCTTGACCGTTTTTTTAACCAAACTCTGTTTGGGGTGATAACTTCGGCTGGGGTTGTCGGACTTGATCCAAATTTGGCAGAGACGTTGGCGGGGCCATAATGACCACGTCTGAAGAGGGGGGGGGTTCCCACCGCAAGTGGGACGAAAGATTTTTGGATTCTTCCTCTGAATCCGAGGAAGAACTCACAGAGGCCATTGAGATGGCTTCTCAGCCCCAGAAGAGGGGGCATGTTGACCAGGCGGATGACGCAAGGCCCGATAATGGGCCTAAGGTTGGAACAGCCCGGAGGGGCAAGCCCAAGGGGGCCTACGCGGGGATGGCGTCGGCAAGAGGTAAGCTCCGAAGTTCGGAGAATTACCTCAGCTCCGACACAGATGTCGCCGCCGGCCCCTCCTCGTATAGGAAGGACTTCCCGGAGCTCCGCTCCAAGGGAACAATGGGGAGAGGGAGTGGGGGAACTACCTCCCCACCACGAAAGATGTTGACGCCCCCGTCGGAGGTTCTCCTCTCTGACCCGGTGGAGGCTGCCAAACAAGCGGCAGTGGAAATAATGGAGGGGGCCCGCAAGTCGGGCAACTTGAAGGGTGAGGTGTGGGGCACCATGAACCGGGCCTGCCGCACCATACTAAGTGCCATGGAGGAACTTGACGCCTCCAGGTCAGAGAGCGAGGAGATCCGCATCCTGAAGGCGGACAACAAGAGAATGCGGGAACAACTCGCTCTCTGCACAGCGGAGCTTAAGGCCCTGAGAATTGCCTTCTCGGAGCGCCAGGCCCCGGTCCCGCAGCCGGTGCAAGAGACCCCGGCCCCTAGGGCCCCCCCGCCGACACAATCCGCTGCTGCGGAGTTGGCGGAGATGCTGGACACCATGAAGCGCGACTTGATGGTCTCCCTCGGTGACATGATTAATGCCAGAATCGAGGGGATCGCCAGTCGCCTTCCTCCCGCACCAATAATCCGCCCCCCGCTAGCGGCGGATAAAAAGAAGAAGGCCCCACCGGCCTCAACGAGAGAAGTTGCCTCCGAGCCCGAGAGCAGGGCCAGGCTCGGGGATGGCAGGCCGAAAAGGGCCGCAAAAAAAGCGGCCCCGGCGGCCCAGGAAACCACCGCCCCGGCAGCCAAGACTGTCCCGGCAGCCAAGCCTGCCCCAGCAGCCAAGCCTGCCCCGGCAAGCAAGCCTGCCCCAGCAGCGGAGACTGCACCTGGGCCCTCGGGCGAGACATGGGCCCAGGTAGCAAAGAAAAAGAAGAAGGGAAAAGGGAAAGCTACGGCCATTCCCCCACCCCCCCCGCCGCCCAAGAAGAAAGCGGCACCAAAGCCGAAGGGATTAGAAGTCCCCAAGACGGCAGCGGTGGTAATTACCATGCGCAAGGACGTTGCCACCGACGCCACGCTGCAGGCTGTCATGTCCAAGGCCATTAACGGCATAAGGTTGGAGGAGATAGACCTGCAGCATGTCAGGGTCAGGAACTCGGTGACGGGGGGCCGAGTCATCGAGGTCCCTGGAGCAGATAGCGGAAGGGCGGCGGACAGCCTCGCAGCAAAGCTGCAGGTCCTCGTGGGCGACGTTGCCCATGTAAGCCGCCCTGAAAAGATGGCCGCTATCGAGGTCGCCGGCCTAGACGAGTCGGCGACAAGGGAGACCCTGGCGGCTGCCGTCGCCAAGGCGGGGGGATGCGCCGAGGCGCACATTAAGGTGGGGGGCATTCGCCCTACATACTTTAATGGTAGTGGGGTGGCCCTCGTGCAATGCCCGGTGGGGACTGCAAAAGCCCTCCTCAAGTGTGGTCATATCCTGGTAGGCTGGTCGTCTGCCAGGGTCAACTCCGTCGGACCAGCACCCATGCGGTGCTACAAATGTATGGGTGTCGGCCACGCGCGTGAGCTGTGCCCCTCAAAGGTGGACCGGGGCCAGATGTGTTACCGGTGCGGCGCAGAGGGGCACAAAGCAGCCGAATGCTGGGAGGAGAAGGTATGGTGCGCAGTATGCCACCATGCAGGCCTCCCAGCCGACCACGTTATGAGTGGACCAAAATGCTCCCCACCGGAGACAAAGGGAAGAGAGGCGAGGCCGAGACCCTCCCGCCCCACCCGACCCCCTCCAGCCGAAACAGCCGCCAGCCGGCACCAAGAGGACAACCGTATGGACGTCTAAATGCCAGCACACCAGCATCTAGACGTCCTGCAGATAAACGCCAACCACTCCGCCAGAGCTCAGGATCTGCTCATGCAGGCCATGGCGGAGTGGGCAATTGGCGTTACGGTTGTAGCGGAGCCATACTTCGTCCCCCCACAATCTAATTGGGTAGGGGATACCGACGGAGTAGTGGCAATCGTGGTGCCGGCGATGGGGGACCTCCCCCCCTTATCAAGGATCGAGGGTGGCCCGGGATTCGTGGCGGCCAGATGGGGGAACGACACGGTGCTGGTGGCCGTGTACTTCTCCCCCAATAGGCCGCTGCGGGAGTTTGACACGTTCCTGGGGATCCTAGGGGGGGTGGTCCGGAGGGCTGCCCCGAGGCAGGTTATGGTCCTGGGGGACCTCAACGCCAAAAGTTCGGCATGGGGTTCCCCCATTACGGACCATAGGGGTATGGCTCTTGGGGATTGGGTGACGGCAACGGGACTCGTGGTCCTAAACCGGGGCACCGCGAATACCTGCGTGCGGCGGCAAGGGGGGTCAATCGTGGACGTCACGTTCGCGACCCCTGCCATAGCTGCACGCGTCACGGATTGGCGCGTCCTGGAGGATGTGGAGACCCTCTCAGATCACCTGTACATCAGGATGAGGGTCTTCACAGCGGGGGTTCCACCGTCGCCCATCACGGGCAGAGCCAGGAGGGGGCGAAAGTTCCCAAAGTGGTCCCTGGTCCATTTGGACAGGGACAAGGCGAACGAGGCGGCCATGGTGGAGGCGTGGTGTGCTGCCCCACCCGTCACCCTCGGAGCTGAGGAAAGGGCGGCACAGTTCCGAGTCGCATTACAGACGGTGTGCGACGCGGCCATGCCTCGGGTCGGCCGCCTGTTCAACCGCAAGAGAGTATACTGGTGGTCCGCTGAAATTGCGGCCCTGCGGTCCACCAGTAACAGTGCCCGCCGCGCCTACCAACACTGTAGGCGCAGGCGGCACAGTGCGGAAGAGGAGGAAGGGCTCCACAGGGCCCTCAAAGAGGCTAAGGGGGCCCTCCAGGTTGCGATCGCCAAGGCCAAGGACGAAGCTCACGAGTCGTTCTTGGCTACCCTGGACAGGGACCCATGGGGGCGGCCGTACAAGGTGGTGCGCAACAAAATGCGCAGCGCTCCCCCCATGGACTCCCTGGAGCCCGAACTCCTCCAGAGGGTAGTCGAGGGGCTGTTCCCGCCACCTCCCTCGATCTCTCCCCCGTCGATGGTCGACCCCAGAACGGAGTCGGAGGCCGAGCTCGTCGTTGCACCAATAAGTGACGACGAGTTCGAGCGTGTGACAGACCGACTCCGGGGCTGCAAAAAAGCCCCCGGCCCGGACGGCGTTCCCGGTCGCGTCCTCGCAGTCGCCCTGGAACACCTTGGGGACCGACTCAGGCACGTCATGGATGACTGCCTGAGAGAGGGAAGGTTCCCGAGGGTGTGGAAGGAGGGGCGACTATGCCTCCTCCGTAAAGAGGGTCGGCCACAGGATTGCCCGTCTGCCTATCGCCCCATAGTGCTGCTGGATGAGGCCGGAAAAGCGTTTGAACGCATCCTGGCCTCCCGGATCCTGCAGCACCTGGAGACCGCCGGCCCGAACGTCTCTGATAGACAATTCGGGTTCCGGGAAGGGCGGTCCACGCTCGACGCGCTGAAGTCACTGAAGGACTTTTGTGACTACGCGTCGAGCAGGGGGAGGGTGTCATCGCGGTGTCACTAGACATCGCAAACGCATTTGGCACCCTTCCCTATGGGGTGATCAGTGAGGCACTTCGATACCATGAAGTGCCTCACTACCTGAGGCGGATTGTTGAGCACTACCTAACCGAGAGGGTAGTGCTCTGGGAAAAGAAGGACGGGCAACGGGGGGAGAGAGAGATGGCCTGCGGCGTGCCCCAGGGTTCCGTGCTCGGTCCACTTCTATGGAACCTGGGGTACGACTGGGCAATCCGGGGGGAGCTGCTTCCGCGCACACTCGTCGTCTGCTACGCGGACGACACAATGGTGGCTGTGCGCGGGAGCGACAAGCGCGAGACCTCCCGGAGGGCGGAAGTGGCGGCCGAGCTGGCGATTGAACGGATCGCCAGGCTCGGCCTAAAGGTGAGCCTCCCGAAGACTGAGGCTATAGTTTTCGGGGGGCGCGGGTGGAATCTGCCCGCGAGTGCGGCGCTCACCCTGGAGGGTGGAGCGGTCCAAATAAAGCCCCACATTAAATATCTGGGGCTAATATTGGACCGCAAGTGGGATTTCGGGGAGCATATCTCAAGACTAGCTCCCCGAATCGTGGGCGCCGCATCGGCGCTGGGCAGACTTCTGCCCAATGTAGGAGGGCCGGGTTCCTTGTGCCGGCGGCTATATGCCGGCGTGACAAGGAGCATGGCCCTCTATGGGGCCCCAATATGGGCGGACAAGCTGTCCGCCCGAAATAGGGCCCTGCTGCGGAGGCCACAACGGGTCGTGGCCCTCAGGATGGTGAGGGCCTATATGACGGTGGCCCATGCAGCGGCCTGCCTCCTCGCGTGCACCCCCCCGTGGGAGCTAGACGCAGAGGTGCACGCAGAGACCTACCAACGTAGGTCCAGGGTCCGGACAACAGGTGAACGCCCGGACCCCGAGGAGGTGGCAGCCTCCCGTCGCGCGACGGAGCGCCGACTGCGGGACCGATGGAAGGCCCAACTGGAGGTCGCCCCTTATGGTCTCCGTACCATAGAGGCGATCCTCCCAACGGCCGACCTTTGGCTGAAGAGGGCAGTCGGCGCGACGTCGTACCGGCTCGTGCAGGTACTGACCGGGCATGGGTGCTTCGGTCACTACCTGCACAAAATAGGAAGAGAGCCGGCCCCGCTGTGCCATGAGTGCGGAAGTCCCGACGACACCGCTCAGCACACCCTTGAGGTGTGCAGTCGTTGGGACGCGGAGCGTGGCCTCATGGCACGCACCATTCAGCGGGTGGACCTCTCGCTCCAAAGCATTGTTGAGGCAATGCTGAGCAACGAGAGGTCCTGGGAGGCGGTGGTCTCCTTCTGCGAAACAGTCATTTCGCAAAAGGAGACCGCGGAGCGGGAGCGCGAGGAAGATCCTCTCGCGCATCCTCTCCGGCGCAGACGGCTTGGGTTGAGAAGGCGGCGTTTTGCTGCCAGACTCAACCCATAGTGGCTGCAGGTGGAGGATGGGAGTCCTCTGCCTGCGGTGATTAGCCACTGAGCGGTCTGGGAGAGGGCCAAGCGTGCTCGCCCTTCTCCCCTTCGGCGCGGGTAGCCCCGGCAACGGCTGGGGTGCCACCGGTGGACATCGTGGACTATGCCTTCGCGGGTTCCACGGTGTCCAACAAAACCGGCGAGAGGGCACGTCCGGGTGGTTTTTAGTGGGTAGCACTCCCTACCCCTCCTCACTCTGAGGAGGGAGAGGCGATGTGTAGTCCCACATAACCCTCCGACACTCCCATGTTCGGAGGGTATGCGTAACGCATTTTCCACCTGGTCAACAAAAAAAAAAAAAAAAAAAAAAAAAAAAGGTTAGGTTAGGTTAGGTTAGGTTAGGTTAGGTTAGGTTAGGTTAGGTTAGGTTAGGTTAGGTTAGGTTAGGTTAGGTTAGGTTAGGTTAGGTTAGGTTAGGTTAGGTTAGGTTAGGTTAGGTTAGGTTAGGTTAGGTTAGGTTAGGTTAGGTTAGGTTAGGTTAGGTTAGGTTAGGTTAGGTTAGGTTAGGTTAGGTTAGGTTAGGTTAGGTTAGGTTAGGTTTTTTTTTTTTTTTTTTTTTTTTTTTTTTTTTTCCTGTCCGGACGCTGAGGTCCGGCCCGCGAGCTATCCTACTTCTATCCTCCGACATAAGGTCGGAGTCCTTTTTTGCAAATTTCTCTTTCTTTCTAGTCGTCTTTTATTATTTCTTTCATTCCTCATACTGTATCTTTCTTGTATTCATCCTCTTTCATACTTCCATTGGTGGGATGCCAATGTTAAACTATTTTATTATTATCTATTTCTTATTATATTCTAGGGATGGGATTGGTCGGGTACATTTTATTTACTTTTATAATCTCATAGTTTAGTTTACAATATTTCTAATTCTATTTTACATTTGTTTACATTATATTTTTACATTAAGTACATTCTTATTTTAACATTTAATTCTAAGTGGGGTAACAACTTTAATTCTATTTATTTATTTTAAACTTCCTAATGGCAATACTCTATTCTATTTCTTAATTTTACTCTATAATCTAGTTTTTTCTTACATTTATTTGTCTACATACTAATACATGGGCACTTATTATATAATTTACATATATGATAGTGGATCCCGTTAAATTCTATTGATTTTTGTTTACTACCTTATTAACTACGAAATTACAATACTTAATAAATCTATTTCTTATATCTTTCTGTTCCATTATCCAGTTTATATTTTTCCTTTCAATATTTACTCCTATTTCAATTTCAGTGTCGAATTTATGTCGCGCGTAGATGGGACAGTCTATTATGACATGAAGAGCACTCTCTTCCATCTGCGGGTCACAGTCACACGCCGGACTGTCCTTGCACTTGAAGCGATGCAAGTACGAGGAGAATCCGCCGTGTCCCGTCATGAACTGAACAGTTTTAGGCTCTAGGCTCAGGCTTCTCACTAGTGGGTACGCTCGAACTGCATCCGGGAAAAATATTTTCGTTGTTGCTGCAGTTTCACCGGTTTTGTAGCGCCGGTTCCATTCGTCCAGCGACTCCAAACGGATTTGTCGCTTGACGAATGACACCGGACACTTGTCGTATTTCGGCTTGGTTTTACTGTGCAGTGCGGCGTCCTTCGCCAATTCATCCGCTCTTTCATTTCCCTCCAGCCCAGCGTGCGCCTTTATCCAAAATAATCTCAGTATTTTGCCATCATCTCTGATCTTTTTGATGATGGCTTTTGTTTCCACAGCTAGGGGATGGAGGGAAATGCCGTCCACGACGGTCTCCAGGGCGGACCTAGAGTCACAGTAGACGTTGCAGGTGGGCTCTCTGGACTTTAACACGTACTTTGCCGCTTCAAGCAGAGCCAGCAGTTCCGCCTGGTAAACGGTGCAGCACTGATCCAACAATAACTTTCGGGTACTTGTCTCCGTCGCGCTCTTCCATACGGAGAACGCGGCGCCGACTTTCCCTTCTATTTTACTGCCATCTGTAAAAATATTCAGGCCATCGTCAAAGTGTTGTTCCAGTGCCGCCCCGTCAACCACGCATATGAACTCCGACTCGGTCCGCTCTGCAGGATGCGGTGCTTCCGTGTAAGGCACTCGTCTCTCTATCTCCCGGTCTCCTATTATTCGCTGGGTATGGCCTTTCTTTATTTCATAAAGCAAGGCTGCTTCCCGGACTCTTATGTCCAGAGGAAGCAGCCCAGCGAGCAATAGTGCCGAGTTAAGAGAGACCGTTCTATAGGCCTTTACCATTTTTTGGGCAAAGCCCCGCTGCACCGTGTTGAGCTGTTTTTGTACCCCTAGTTTGTTGGTAGCCGTCGCCCAAGCACTCGCCGCGTAGAGGATTGTTGGTTCCACCACTGCTGTGTAGATGCACCTTATAACTTCTGGGTTCAATCCCCAGTTTATTTTGGCAGCTCTCGACAGTTGTTTGTAGAAGTTGAGCGCTTTGCGACAGACGTTCGCTACGTGTGTATTAAATGTCAATTTGTCATCGATGGTTAGCCCCAAGATTTTAACTTCCCTGGACATTGGAATGCCAACACCTCCCATTTCCAGACGTGGGGTGTCGTACTTGAGCTTGCGTGTTATGACCATGGCCATAGTTTTTTGCGGCGCAAATCTCAGCTTATTTTTGACCCCCCATACCCGTACATACTCAAGGGCGGCATTGGCATCCCTCTGTACTTCTTGTGCTGTTTCCCCATCGAAGACCAAGGCGACGTCGTCAGCAAACGCCTGCGCATAGTCCCCCCTTCTGTCGAGTTCTTTCAGTAATGGGTCCAGCAGAAGATTCCACAGCAGTGGCCCCCCCACGGATCCCTGAACGCATCCCATGCTGGTTTCCTTAGAAAACTCCTCGCCAGCATACCTGACTCTCACCGTTCTGTTTCTCAGATAACTGCCGATTAGTCTTTTGAGATTTACCGGACACTTTTCCTCTGCCAAACGGACCATTATAGCAGGCCACCAGGCGCTGTCGAAGGCTCCCTCTATATCCAGTGACACTAGTACGACCAGTTTTTTCTGGTCCAGTTTTTCCCGGATGTTCAGCATAAGGGTATAGAGAGAGTCTTCGGTGCTCCTCTGGGGCATGAATCCGTATTGGCGAGTACTCATCCTCGGTAACAGATGGTATTTGAGTCGGGCAACCAGCATCTTTTCGAGGACTTTTCCCAGCACAGGCAGCAGACCTATCGGCCTATAGGATTTGGGGACGGTGTATGTGGCTTTGCCCGGCTTTCGTAGCACTACAACTGTCGCTTCTTTCCACAGATTAGGGAAGTAATGCTTGGCGAGACACTGATTTAAAAGTCCCAGGAACACCCCGGGGCTGTTTCTTATTGCGCAGTTGCAGATATCTGCTGTGAGTCCATCAGCACCGGGGGCCTTCTTGGGGTTGAACGACTTGAGTGCCACGTCGAGCTCAGTCTGCGTGAACGGTGGGTCCCAAAGTTCACTTTGTTCCTCATCGTTCACTCTTTCTGCTAGCTCTCTTATTTGGCGGTGCTCATCGTTATCAGTCTCCGTCAGGTCCTCTGGATAGAAGGTCTCTGCCAGAAGCCTAACGGAGCCGGCAGCATCTAAGATTTTTCCCGCTTTCTCTAGTGGCAAGTCCTCCTCCCTGCTCCTAGTTCTTCCAATGACCCTATAAATCCCATCCCATACCCCTTCCCGGTCCTGCTTTCCACAAAACTCCTTCCAGCTCTCTACCTGGGCCCTCTTGGTCTCTAACAAATATTCTTCTTTCTTTTTCAGGTACTCCTGGATGACTTTCTCCCTCCGGATCGGCGCGGCACATCGGATTCTGCGCTTTCTGGTAGTGACTTCCCGCTTCATCTCAGCGAGTTTTTCGGACCACCACGGCATGGTAAGTTTTTCCTTATTACTTTTCTCTGGTATTGATTTGGTGCATGCTTCTGTGATGGCTTTAGTATAGTTTTTTATGGCTTGCTCTATTTCATGTGTATCATGCATCTCTTTAATCTGCTCTATATTTAATTTATAATCTATTTCTAATTGGGTCAGTTTCTCACGAAACTGACTCCAATTAGCCTTCCTCGTATTAAATTTCCTAGTAGTTCTTAATATTGTTATGCCTTTTGATTTTTTAAGTTGTATGTTAAAGGTTATGCCGTTGTGATCCGAACTCGTAAGGTTTTCCACCACAGTCCAGTCCGCCACCAGATTAAGCATATCCTCCGTGCAGGCTGTGACGTCCACGTGACTGTGGTACCGCTTTCCTCCCCGTATGGTGTCAAAGGTCGGAGTTTGCCCTATGTTTAGAATTTGAAGACCCAGGTCATCAAGAGCTCCCACCATGTCCTCGCCTCGGCTATCTATCACGGTACTTCCCCACCATGTGCTTTTCGCATTAGCGTCCCCTCCTATTATCAGCCTTTTGAGTCCCACTCTCTGGGCTATCGTCGTTAACTGGTCCAGATAGGGTCCTATGGGTTGGTTCGGCTCCAGATAGTAGGACACCATCGTGGTCTTCCAGGCACTGGTTTGGACTCCCACCACTGTGATGTTGTTTGTGGTGAGTTCCGGATACTGCACTATGTCTAATTCGGTGTTGAAAACAACTATTGCGGCTTTTACAGTTCCTTCTCCTTGGCCAGTGCTCTGGAAGACCCTCGTGCCCCGGCGGCTCTTCACCCTCCTATCTGCTCCAACATACGGCTCCTGCAAGAGAGCAACTGAGATTCCGCGCCTTTCTGACTCAATGAGTATCTCGTCAGTGGCCAGTTTGCTCCTTTGCAGGTTTGCTTGCACTATTTTGAGTGGGAAGACTGTGACAACGCCCTTAGCAGTACGCCACGGTGGATCTCGCCAGTGCTTCCCACTTGCGCCTCACCGGGCAGTCACTGCTAAAGGCGTTGTGTTCCGCCCTCTCCACTCCGGCTTTTGTGCAATTTATGCAGCTAGGGGACGCGTGTGCGAGCCAGTCTGCGCACTCTGTTCTCAAGTGCAGTCCCCCACAGTGACTGCACTTTTCAGCACTCTCCTTACAGAAGCGTCTTCCGTGCCCATACGCCAAGCAGAGGGAGCACTGAATCAACGGAGATTGATCCTCCACACGCACCCTCTGCAGGTCTATGTGCGCAGTTTCTGCTTGCAGCATCCGCTTCCATATTGCTGGAGACACTTTAGCGACCACATGGCTGGTAAGGGGGTTTCTCGTTTTCTTCCTGAATTTTATCTCTACCCTATTGTCCTTTTCTTCGAGACCAGAAAAGACACCGCTGTTCTGGTTTCTTAGGGCGCGGAGGATATCCTCGTCGGAGTTATAATTCAAGACGTTCTTGAAGATCAGGAGGGGGTCCTTATTTTTAACCTCTTCGACGCTCAGTTGGTTTCCCGCTTTTTTGAGTATCTCCTTTACCTTGGATCTCTCATCTTCGGTCTGGCATCCTACGATTATTTTTCTGTCTTTTGCTTTCTTTATTCTATCTATCTTAATCCCTTCTTCCTTCGCATTTATCACTTTTCTTATCTTATTCAGAACTTCCTCGCCTGTTTCGGTCTCGTCTCTTGATGAGACCACCACGGAGTGCAGCACCGTCTGCTCAGGGATGTGTCTCCAGGAACGGCCAGCCGCTACACTCGCGTAGGTTGCCCCTTCAAGAGACGACACCTCTTGCTGCTTCTCTATCGTTTCTTTGAGCCTTTCCATTTTTATATTATTTTCATTCATTCTTTCTATATGCTCAGACATCTTTCTGATCAACTCATCTTCTTTTCCTTCCTTTGTTTCATGTTCCACCTCCCCGCTATCAACTGTTAAAGACGGCGAAGGCTCCGGGCCAACTCGGCCCTTTGCCATCTCCGCCTCTTTCACTAGTTGAAATAGGCGGTCTACAGCTTGGGTAACTTCAATTTTTATGTCCGTTCTTAAGTTCCTTGCGTTACCCAAGTTCAGTTTTGCTTTGGTAAGGCAGGCGCGGGCTTCTGAAACCCTATTAACATATTTTGTTTTTGGCGGGCTAAGTACGTTCTCTACTGAGGGCTTTGGAGCCAGTTCTCCAGTCTCTTGGCTGCCCGAGGCATCCGAGGATGGCCTTCGTGTATTAGGCCTCGAAGGGCCCGCCACTGGCACCGCCACCTTCTTCGGAGAGGTCCCAGCTCTTGCCTCGATCTCGCCTATACTACGCCTGACCAAAAAAGTCTTTTCTCCCAACTCCGACGAGCCGGTCTTCTCTGTCGATTTTGCATCCTTTACAAGAGGGTTTGATGCCTCAGGTTTCGGATTCACGTCCTTCTTCGGAGGCACGGCCTTCTTGGGGGGGGAGTTTTGTGTCGCTTTCTTCGGAGGGGTTCTCATCCCGAGCATATTTTGCGCGGTGTAGGATAGCCGCTGTACTAGTTCGACGTGTAAAAGGCGTCGAAGCTAGTTGATTTAAAATTGTCAAAATTTTCTCAATAGAGAATATAGTCAGTTCAAAATAATTAAATTAAATAACCTACAATACTGAATAAAAACCTAAACAAGTCAAAATACAAAAAATAATAAAACAGAAAGATAATCAAGAATTACTACTACACTAATTAAAAGTAATAAACAATAGTTTACAGGTCAAAAGACTAATTTGTAAAGTTGTATATATTTCCTTAAAATAAAAATAACCTAATATGTCTTATAAATTACAAGAAAAGCGCCAAATATGGTCACTCCAAGTCTAAGTTCTAAGCCTGGTCTCCTTTCACTGTCACAAACTAAAATAAAGGTGTAAACAGTGTAAAAATTTTTAAAATATTAATAGTTTTTAAGATTTGTTAATGTAATGTTTGTATAAGTTATACATATATTATATTTACGATGTATTAATTATTTGTTTCTTGTTTTAGGTATCTCCGTGATCTTCGTGGCAACTTTAACAAGAGGGCGCTGTTTCACAGGTATGTATTTTGTGCGTAACAAGTGTGCTCTATGTAGAGTATGTAACTCTTCACAGGTGTGTCCGTGAGTCAGCGATAAAACAGTTAAAATACACTAAAACAAAACAATCAATGTCTTAATTAATCTAATCTATTAGAGACTCTACCTAGAGTCTGTCTTAATATACAGACTGGTAGTCCTGCTACTAGTCAACTTAACTAAAAAATTCTCGTCAAAATCGGCCGGCCAGTTCCAGAGATACGAAGCTTTAAAGTTTTTCAAAATGGCGAAACAAAATGGCGCCTATATCGAAAAACCCCCGTAACTTCGTTAATTTTGAAGCTAGAGCTTCGGGATTTTGACAGTTGTGCTTGGCTCGTCCCCGGTTAGCCTCTAATAAGATAGGTAGAGCCAAAAATTTTTGGCTCTACCTAGAGCTCCAACTAATGTCAAATCAGAGAGGGGGCAGTAACGGTACCAACACTGGAAATCCCGTTCCAATCGAACCACTCTAGCGAGAGTTATGCCCCTTCAAGACAATCCAAGATGGCGTCGCAATTGGCCGCTCCAGAACTAACTCCGGCAATTTTTATCCGAAGTGGGCCGTGTTTGGGCTTGTTTTGAAGGGCACAACATACGCAATGGCTTGGGATGGGCCAAGTGTTGATAACTCCTCCCCCTGATTTTATAATTGCAAAAAACACAATTATTTAGCCTAAAACTAGCCTAACCGACTGAATATCTGCCTGAACTTTTCAAAATTTTGCACAAACCTCTAAATAATTATTATAAATTTTTCCCTATTTAAATTTAAATTTTACCTTTAAATTTAGGGGTACCTCGTGTACCCCTGGAAATTTCAAAAAATTTTTTCCTGAAATCCAGCTGATCGACCTAGGTCGAAATTTTTACACAATGTTGAGGGGCTTAAAATCTACATAAAACTAATTTAAAACATATATGTTACAGATCTTTTAAATAAGATAAAAATTTATAAAATTTACAAAAAATTTAAAACTATTATATCTATGTCAAAATTTGACCTAGATTAAAACAAAAAGTGCCTCCCTGATCTCTGCGATGTAATCCAGATGGTCCCGACGTCAGATTTTTCCTGGCTGCCCTGGATCGCCGACCTCGTGGCCACGTGGTTTTTGGTTTTCTGCCTTTATCTCCGCGCTCCTGCGCGGGAAAAATCGGGAAAGGCAGAAAAACCGTAGTGCTCCTGTAGGACTTTCAAAAGGCACTACAAAAAGTATATGTCACCACTGCAGAAACCGAGAAAAATCCACTTTCAACTTTGAAAATTTTCAAAATTTCACTTATTCCGTTATAACTTAGCGGCGATTGCACTTAGCGACAAGGCGTTTTCACTGCCCTGTGCGCCTTGTGATTTTACAAATTTTGATATGTCGCACGGCACTGTAGGTCACTTTTTGAAATTTTTAGGAATTTTTTATCGTGGAGGTTTGCTTAGAAGTGGGCGCTCCGGAGTGCGGTTGGAGCCAGACTGGTTAGGTTAGGTTAGGTTAGGTTAGGTTAGGTTAGGTTAGGTTAGGTTAGGTTAGGTTAGGTTAGGTTAGGTTAGGTTAGGTTAGGTTAGGTTAGGTTAGGTTAGGTTAGGTTAGGTTAGGTTAGGTTAGGTTAGGTTAGGTTAGGTTAGGTTAGGTTAGGTTAGGTTAGGTTAGGTTAGGTTAGGTTAGGTTAGGTTAGGTTAGGTTAGGTTTTTTTTTTTTTTTTTTTTTTTTTTTTTTTTTAAACTATGCTCCACAGACTGCAGTCCGTGCTCTTTTTTAATTTAATTCTTTATTTAGTAACTCATTATTTTATTACAAACTTAAAATTAAGAGACTTACTCAGTAAGGAAACTTGATATTGACTTAATTCTAGTTGATACATAATGTTCTTGTTATTTATATAAATACAATGAATACCATTATCGTTATGCTAGTTTAAATTATACATATCATTTTGTTTTTGAAGACAATTTTGGTTATTTTATGTTATAAGATCTATAATTAAAACATTCATTTTGTTTAATTGTTGTTATATAGTGATATATGAAGTTAGAGTATACATGGTTATAGTTGTTAGAGTTACTTCTTAGGTGGATTTTATTATACATTGTTAGCTTTATTATAATTAGGCTTGGGTATACATCTGTTACATATTGTTATGGTTAATATTTTTTTTTTTTTTTTTTTTTTTTTATTTTTTTTTTTTTTTATTTTTTTTTTTTTTTTTTTTTTTTTTTTTTTTTTTTTTTTTTTTTTTTTTTTACAAAGTTACTATAAAATTATTTTCCTATTGGTTACAGAATTTAGTAAGATACGATTTGTTACATGAAGTTTATGAGGATAGTGGTTAACCCTGTTCGTCCATCCGTCCCAACTCGCGAGCGAGTTTCTCAACGACCGCTGCGTTTCGGTGTTTGATGGCCATTTTTAGGTTGTATTCCACTATTTTTTTGGTTGACGCTGCCATTGCTCTTTTGATAAAGTACCCTATCGCGTCGTTTTGGTCATTCGTGTGGTAGGTACAGCTGGTGGTATGCCGTGACACTGCTACCACCGCATGGGGTACGCTCTGATGTAAATCTATTGTTTTTGATGTGGTTTTAACAATGATTACCGTTTCGAACGTTAACCCCTGCGCTTCGTGGATGGTCAGTGTACGCGATCCTGTGCCCTTACCGTATCCCTGGTCGATGAGACATTGCTTCTCGCTTTGGGTATGGACCAGGAATAGAGTGTTTTGGAGCGTATGGGGTATTTGAGCACCGGTGTAATTTTGTATGTTAAGAGAACGCGCACTTAGTGTTGAAGAGTATATACCGGAGTATACCTCTCTTAGTGCATAGGCAACATCCATGGGGTTCCGGTGTGTACATAGCAACTCCTGGCTGATGTTTGTTACCAGGTTTGGGCGGCAGTACCTCATTTCGAAGAGATTTTCTCTATCGATGAAAGGCAACTGGTTGACATCTCCGATGAGGACCATTTCTTTGGCACCGCACAGCTTGGCTGCCATGACTATGGCTCCGAAGTGGTTCATGAGAGCCTCGTCAACCATGAGACGGTTGCATTTGTCCGACTCTCTGAAGCCATTAACCAAGACAGAAGCCATAGTGCGGACCCTGGTCTTGACAAGATCACCAACACGGAGCGCTAGTTTCTCCCTTAGGTCACTAGCAGCATTAGATGTTGTGGTGATGATGACGTCCTTGTCAGCATCGAAGTGCCCTACCACCCAGGTTGTCTTACCACACCCCGGAACTCCGTTGACCCACTCAATTGTTGGCGGCACCCAGTCCCTCCAGACAGATCCTGTGACTTGAGTTCCCGACATGGATTTCGCCATGTCGAGAATCTTGTCGTCCAGTAGAATCCTGGTGCACTTTGCAACAACAACCAAGGGGTCTCCTTTTGGGGTGTTGAATTTAGGTACTCCGGTCTCAGTCTCTTCGCTGCTGAGTGCCACGAAGCCACTTGTTGCGTTGTATGCTGCCATATAGCTTCCTGACATTTTGCCCTTGATGACCTGGGAGTTGTCGTTGTTGTATATGGCTGCCTCTGCCTCCTCGAGCTTTTCCTTTAGTAGGTTTTGATTACCCTGCTCAAAATTTGCCAAGATGGTTTTGCAAACCTTGAGATTGACCTCAGAGGTTGCTCGTGTAATGGCCAAAAACTCAAGGAAGGCGTTGTACGCGTGGTCTCGTGGAACCTTTGCATCTATTAGACGAGGCGGAGTTACCTGCCCCATGTCAGCTCTTGTCCTGTTTTTATTTGTTGGAGCCTTTGCTGTTGCTGTTGTAGTTTTGACTGTTGTTGATGATGGATTTCCTGACAGCCCTTGCAGCATTGAGCTGAAGGTGTTTAGAAATCCCTTGAGGTGGCCTCCGACTTTGGATCTTTTCTTACGTTCCATCATGCCACTCTGGTGGGCTGCGTCTTTCTCGGCGACTGCTTTTTGTTGGACGCGTTCGGATCCACTGATCGAGGTAGGTATTGGGTGTCCCCAGCTGTCGGTTGTAGTTTTTGAGTCGTGCGCTCTTAGATAGTTTAGGTTTTCACCTCTATCTTCGTACACAACCACCTCATGTTGTTCAGAGGCTTTTATACAACCTAGCCGGTCTGCGACTTCTCCCTGCTCATACCCGACCATCATTGCATCCACACTTATTACACGTGGAACTTCCACCACTCTTCCCGCTTCCCCCAACATGGTGAGCATCGAGCATGCCTGTGTGAAGGGGGAATTTCCTTCCAATGTGAGTAGAGCGATCGTCTTATTTCGCGATCGCACCAGTCGACATCGGTGGCCCGCCACTTCTGTTTCAGGTAGTGCACTGTACATTTTGTGCTTCATGGTCGTTTTTGAAGTGCTCCCATTTATGAGTGACGCCAAGCCCGGTGAAATGGCGACGCGATTTCTAGCCCCGATTCGGCAGAAACCTATTCCGAGCCGTTCGTTGTTGCTATCCATGAAGAGTGCCACTCCTCGGATTCTTATCACTGGCACTCCTTTCTCTCCACATGCAAGCAGTGAATGGATAGCGACGCTCTTCGTAGTAGGTTTCTGCTGTGAGCCGGTGCCATTGGTGGTAGTTGGGGCTTGGCTAACAGGTGTTGGTTGTGATTCAAGGGGCGGAAGGTTAGTGTGTCTCTTAGCAGCAGTTCGGAAGATCTTCTCGGCGAAGGACAGAAAGTGTGGTCTGCTGGCCGGGTCTGCAAGTATGCTATGCAGTTCCGGTTCAACCAGTTTTCTGTCAATCCGAGTTTCTAGATCGGTCCGAGCCGCTAGGAAACGTGGGCAGTCGAGTATGATGTGAAGTATACTTTCACTGATTTCCGAGTCGCACTCGCAACCCGGGCTGTTTTTCAGCTTAAATCTGTGAAGATACTCGGCTATCCCTCCGTGGCCTGTCAAGATCTGCACTTGTGTATGTGTAAGTTTTGTGGTGCGAGTTAGCCGATACGCTTTTTGGACGTCTGGAAGGAACCTCCTTGTTAGTGCGCCTGTTTTGGAGGTTTCGTATCGATCCTGCCATTTGCGGATCGACTCTTCACGAATTTTCCTCCTAATGTAGGACAGTGGGATCCTTCCATAGTCCTGTGTGGCGTCACCGAGTGCCGCTGCTTTTGCCAGCTCGTCAGCTCTCTCATTTCCTGTGGTGCCAACGTGCGCTCTCAGCCAGAACATCCGGACTTTCCGTCCATCCTCCAAGATCCTCCCGATGTTTTCCTTTATGCTTCTCGCCAGGGGATGGCTCAGACTTGGGTTTCGGAGCAGGTCGAGTGAAGATCTTGAGTCACTCAGTATGTTGACTATCGGTTCCCTGCTCGAATTTACCATCTGAAGTGCCCTGTGTAGTGCATACAGTTCCGACTGGAAGACTGTGCAAGCGGGGTGAAGCTTAAAGGTGGCGAAGTTTGATTCCTTTCCCTCCTCCCACCATGTCAGGGCAGCACCTACTTGGTCGTTGATTTTGCTGCCGTCTGTGTATATTTGGGGTCCGCTGACATGCTGGATGGAGTCTTCGAGGAGTTCATACTCCGTGGACATTAGGGTAGATGGATGGGGTTGGTCCAGGTATCCCACTCGGAGTTCAAGCTCCGTTCCAGGTGGGAGGTAGTCCTGGGAGAGACCTTTTTTGGCTTTGTACAGGTTTGCCGCCTCATGGATCCTGAGGTCCAGTGGAAGCAAACCCGACAGCGCGAGTGCTGAAGTGAGAGAGACAGTCCGGTAGGACCTGCACACCTTTTGGGCAAAACCTCTCTGGAGGGCATTGAGCTGCTTTTTGTTCATTTCCAGCTCTGCCGCTCGAGACCATGCGCTTGACGCGTATGTCATTATAGGTTCTACCACTGCGATGTATATGGTTCTCGTGATCTCGCTGTTTAGTCCCCACGTTACTTTAGCTGCGCACGCGAGTTGTTTGTAGATGTCTACTACTTTCTTGCATTGCGCAGACACGTGGGGCTTGAAGACTAGATTCTTGTCGATTATGAGGCCCAGGAGCTTTATCTCCTCAACGAGGTCAAGTTTTGTGCCGGCCATGTATAGTTGTGGGGTCTCAAATTTCAACTTCTTGGTGAGGAGCATCGCGTTGGTCTTTTGCGGTGCGAAGTTGAGTTTGTTGGCGTTTCCCCATTTTGCAACTTTGTCCAGCGTTGAGTTGACTGACTGCTCCAGATTGCTCACCGACTGTCCTGTGAACACGAGTACCACGTCATCCGCAAAGGCCTGACAGTATGTTCCTTCGATCTCTAGCGTTTGCAGCAACGAGTCTAGGATAACGTTCCAAAAGATTGGTCCTCCTATGGATCCTTGGACGCAACCTTTTGTTGTTTCCTTCTCGTATGCTGCCCTTGCATAGTTGACCGTGATTCTCCGGTCGGTTAGATATGAACACACCATCTTGTACAGGTTTCCCGGACACCTTTTTTTGACAAGCTGGATTTTCAGTGCTGGCCACCAGGCGTTGTCGAAGGCACCCTCTATGTCCAATGAGATGAGGAGCACGATGTTTTTAGTGTTTACTCCTTTTTTTACGTGCTCTAATAGGTCATAGAGGGCGTCCTCGGTTCCTCTTTGTGGCATGAAGCCGTATTGGTTTTTGTGTAGTGTTGGGAGAATGTGCCATTGGAGTCGACCAATCATTAACTTCTCAATGGTTTTTCCGAGAACGGATAGAAGGCCAATGGGTCGGTATGACTTTGGGTGGGTGTAGTCTGCCTTCCCTGGCTTTCGGATTATGACCACGTGTGCCGCTTTCCAGTGTGTGGGGAAGTGTTTTAGCGATAAGCATTTGTTTGCTATCGCCATGAACACCTCTTTATTACATCTTATGGCTGCAGCACAGATGTCAGCGGTTAGCCCATCTGGTCCGGGTGCTTTTTTGGGGTTTTGTGTTTGCAATACTTTTTCCAATTCCGCTGACGTGAAGGGTGGGTCATCTTCCGAAAGGCCCTCTAATACGTTCTCCGCCATTTGATATCGAAGTTTAGCGTGATGTGATTGGTCGGTACTCTCTGAGTCGTCTGGATAGAAGGTTTTGGCTAGGAGTTCTGCCGACTGTTTTGGGGTTAGGGTGTTACCTTCAGGGCTTCTCAGAAGCATGTCCTCCTGCTTTCCTGACGTTTTCCTGATTACCCTGTAGATTTTATCCCACATACTCTCCTTTTCCTGAGTCGTGCAGAACTCCTTCCAGCTCTCCGTTTGGGCTTTTTCTGCTCTCTCTGAGTACGACATTTTGGCTTTCTGGTACTCTTCTATTACCATTTTTTTCCTATGGGGAGCTGCATTCCTGATTCTCCTCTTTTTCCTGAGGACCTCTTTTTTAAGATCGCCAAGCTCTTTCGACCACCACGGGGGCTTGGGATCGCCTGCTCTATTTCCTGCAATAGGGATGGTTTGTTTGCAGGTCTCGTGAATGGCCTCTGTGTAGGCTGTGATCTTATTTTCAAGGTCTTCTGGGGTTTTTGACTCCACTACTGAGACACGCGTGATGTCTCGTTCTGCTAGGATCGTTTTTAGCAGAACTGAGAATTCGGTCCACTTTGCCTTCTTGGTGTTATACTTGCGCGTCGTGATCGGCCTGAGAGTTTCTAGGGCCTTTCCTAGGCGCAAGTTGAAGGTGATAGCATTATGGTCCGAAGTGACGAGACTTTTGTCTACTCTCCAATTTTCGATTTTTCCGAGCAGAGACATGCTGCAAGCAGAAACGTCTACTATACTTGTGCACGCTCTGTCGTTTCTGAAAGTCTCGAAGGTTGGAGTGTCTCCGGTGTTTAGGATTTGGAGTCCCTTTTCATTCAGGAATGCATTGTAGGCTTCCCCTCTGTCGTCCTCAGATGCGCTGCCCCACCAGTGACTCCAGGCATTAACATCTCCCGCGACTATGAGGTTGTGTGTGTCCAATTTGTCGCAGGCTTTTTTGATTCTATCAAGATAAGGCACGATGTCCTGGTCCCCCTCTAGATAGACGGATACCACTCCCAGTTTAAGGCCTCCTCCGATAAGAAGGACCGCCGCTTCAGTCTCGGTCACCAATTGAGGGTCATGTATTACCTCCAGCCGGTCACCGAATACTATGATGGCTGCCTTCACCGGTTTTTGCCTGTTTAAGGTGCATTGGATTACCCGAGTCCCCGGATGTTGTTTGAGGACACCGTTTTTTCCAACGTAGGGTTCCTGGACCAGGGCGATTGTGATGCCCCTGTCCACTGCCACCTGGAGTAGTTCCGCCGTAGCCAGTTTCGAGCGTTGCAGGTTGGCTTGGATGAACCTCAAACCTGCTCCACCCGTTTTATGAGGGACCGAGCGTTGGTACTGTGAGGGGCCCTTAGCAGTAAGAAACTCGGGACCGCGCTATAGCATCCCATTTTTGTTTCTCTGGGCACTCTTTGCTAAAAGCATTGTGCGCCAGGTCTATGCTCGTTCCGTGCGCGGTCGAGCAATTCTTACATTTTGGGGGGTTCCCCTCTAGTCTCCCCTTGCATTTTTCCCAGGAGTGAGACTTGCCGCAGTGACTGCATAGCTCGTCTCTCTCCCGGCAGACCACCTTTGTGTGGCCGAAGCCAAGGCATTTAGTGCATTGCACTAGGGGGGAGTGGTCAAACACAGGCCTGCGCTGCATGCCTATGTAGACCTTCCCTGCCTCTGTAAGGTTTCTGTGAATAGAAGGGGAGACTTCCAGGACCGTGTGGCACTCTAGGGTGTTGCGTGCCTTTTTCCTGTACCTCATCTTGATAGTACTCTCCTGAAGGTTGATGTCCTTCAGGAGGTGTTTGTTCTGTATTAGTATGTTTTCTATAATATCTTTGTCGCTGTGGTAGGATAGGACATCCTTCACGATGACCAGTGGGTTGACTGCCCTCGCAACCTCCGCCTTTAGGCCCTTATCTAGCCTCACCCTGCTCTGCACGAGATTTAGATCTTCTTTGGAGCTACAGCTCAGAATAACTTTACTGTTCCTAGCTTTCCTGACTTTGTCGATCTTTGCTCCCGTGTTCTTTGTGTCCAGAGCTTCCCTGATACGATCAATCACGTTTTCCCCGGTGTTTTGGGGATTGTTTGATGTGATGATTAGGGTATGGTTTGGCTTTAAGGGCGGTGGTGGTTTAGCGGCGACCTTTGCGTAGGTCAGCCTTCCCTTCGAGCTGCCTCCTTCCTCCGCTTTGGCGAGTTCCGTTTCGAGGTTGAGGGATGGTGGTGGTGCCCTCATCTTTTCTTCCCGAAGCGTTCGAAGCTCAGATGTCACGGCTTCCATTCTCTCCGTTAGAGGTTGTAAATATTCCTCTAAGTTGAGGAGAATGGGTTGTGGTGGTTCGGATGGTGGTGCCCGTTCAGCTTGCATCGTTTGAAGGATGCCCCTTATCTCCTCCACCTCGTGCCTCAAGCCTGGTTCAGACTGTGCCACAGGGGGGTTCGAGTCCCGTTTTTCAATTGCCTTTTTGTTAGATTCCAGGATCTGTTGCGTTTTTTCCTGATCTTTTGTGAGACCTCTTCGGAGCTCATCAAGTTGATTTTGGAGAGTGTCCATTCCCGCCTTAAGGCTCAAATGGTCTCTCCTCAGGGGTTCCGTGTCGTGTTCCCTTTCTTCTTTGATGATGGCTTCTGCGAGGGTCTTCATCCGCTTTTCGAGATCCTGGATGGCGTCCGCTGTTTCCTTTATGAGCCGATGGGGCTCCTGGGTCTCGTACCCCTGCCAGCTGCGTATCGCTTGCGCCTCCTTAAGCGACGCACTAATGTCCGCCCTGGCCTTCGACAACTCGGACGTTAAGTTTGTGGTGATTTCACCTATTTTTTTGTTGTGGGCTCTCTCCACCCGCACGAGCTCCGTTGCGTGCCTAGTTCTCTCCCTCTCCAGACTGGTGATATGTCTGGACCTAGAGTCCGATAACGAAAGGACTATTTCGTATAGAGTCTGCAGGCTTTCCAGTGCGATGACTTTGCACTCCCTCTTCATGTTGCCTGCAGACTCCAAAGCGTCCTTCCCTTTCAGCAGCGTCTCATTGGCCAGCTTTGTGGCCATATCCATCTCGACACCCATACGCCTGCCCGATTGGTCGACAAGCATGCTCTGTCTTGTCTTGGGCGCTGACATAGGGGTGCCGAGCTCGAGACACGACGCCACTGAGTCGTCGTCAGACTCTATGGGTTTTGGTGGAGATATCCCGCACTGTTCCCATTCAATTATTTTTTCCGTTATGGAGTCCGCCACTGATCTGCTCTCCTGTGTAGCGGAGGATGTTGCCAGGTTCTCTGTTGGCTCCAGTGGTGTTTTTGTTGGTGACGCCCTCTTCTTCCTCGCAGGTACCTTTGGGCTTGTTTCCACTGGCTGTGCTCCTACCGATGATGCTTTTTTCGCCGCGGGTACTGATGGCCGCGTCAACCGCTCAGATTTGAGAGACCGAGCAGCCACCGTTTCTTTTTTTAATACCTTCTCGCGCAGCGACCGTTGTTTTAGAAGGGCTACTTGAGGAGCCAAGTCTGAAGTTGGGGCGGATCCAGTTACGGGTTTTATTGACATATTGTGGTTTTTAAATACTAATTATTATTTCTAAGTTAAATACTAATTAAATACTAATTATATATTAGTTGTAAAAATTAGAGGTAAAAGGTGTATAGCCTCGCGTGACTGTAATTTTACCGGCAATCGCACCCTTCTAACCGAAACACAGCAACGCTGTTTGGCGGAAGAAATAGGTGTGATGGTAGTACTTCCCCGGGCGAGCCCTTTTCAGGTAGCTCTACTACCCTTGTTACTAGTCGATTTTCCTATGATCGTACAGGAATATTAGAGATGTCGTTACTATACACCTATTACTTTTGAACTATTAATTTTAATTGTTTCCTTACTGAGTAACGCCTCTCTCCGCGCCAGGACCTCCAGAGGGGGTTCTGCGTGATGGGTGTTTTCTTGACGTCTTTGAGAAGGATGGTACTGTGTTGGATTTGTTTTCTTCTTGTGTGATGTGGTAAAGGATCTTCTCCCGATTTCGATGATACCAAACACCAGAGGTCTATCTCTTCTCGTTGCTGAGATAGGCTCCGGGGAAGGTGGTAACCTCAAGGGGGGAGGGGGATTTTGGGGATTCCCTCAGGGCCAGATTGTAGGGCTTCTAATGCCGATTGTGGGGATACCAAACAGTGTGGGTCTATCTGCTCTGGTTCCCGAGATATGACGAGAGGGGGTAAATGAGGGAAAAAATTGGGGGGGGGGGGGGGGGGGGGGGGGGGGGGGGGTTCGGGAGAATGTGTTTAAGGGGGTTGTTTTTTTTTTTTTTTTTTTTTTTTTTTTTTTTTTTTTTTTTTTAAGTAGAGGGGTTGGGGGGGGGAAGGTTTAGAGGGGGTTGGGGTAGGGGATTTAACGAGAGGGGGTAAATGAGGAAAATTGGGGAGGGGTGGGGAGGAGGGGAAGAAGGTTTCGTAAGAAAAAGTTTGGGGGGGAGGGGGGGTTGAAAGGGGTTGGGGGGGTTGGGTTGGGGGTGGGGGCAAGTGGAGGGGCTCTTATACCCGGTCAAGCGTGACTCGGGGGTAAAGTAAATTTAAGGGGTGGGGGGGGGAGGGGAAATTGTGTAAGGGGGTTGGGGTGGGTGAATTTGGAATATGCCTGGTCTTCCCGTTATGAGGAGTCCAAACACGGATGTTCTAGGATTAGGGGTTCAAGAGTTACCTCGAGGTTTACCTGATGGTCCGACGAAGGTGTTCCGCTGTTGATGTTTTCACTGGGGCGTAGTCCTAGGCCGGCTTCAGAGTCTTCAACTCGGTTGTCGGACGTCACGCCTCGTGTTGCTTCGTCGAAAGTAGGTTACACGTGTGTCGAACCACGCGGTTTGTGAGGTTATTTCTTAATAATTGGGTACCTTATATCTCCGTTGATTGTGAAGGGATTTTCAAAATTTAAATTTTGTTAAACAGACCTTTAAAAGTTCTTGCTAGTGGTTGTTCGTTTGTTACAGATTTCACTTTTCTTCTCGTTGATATAATGCTCCAAAGTCCAGGCTTTCCTGCTCCTGAACCCCTTTGTGTAGGATGTTAAAAACAATAATCCTTATGAGACAGACACTTCTTTCTCTGACCGTAACACTTTTATGCGCGTAGCTCAAAATTTTCCAATTATTTGGAATTTTTTCCACGGAGCTGTTGATGCGACTTGCGATATTAGGCTGTTACTCGGTTAGGTTAGGTTAGGTTAGGTTAGGTTAGGTTAGGTTAGGTTAGGTTAGGTTAGGTTAGGTTAGGTTAGGTTAGGTTAGGTTAGGTTAGGTTAGGTTAGGTTAGGTTAGGTTAGGTTAGGTTAGGTTAGGTTAGGTTAGGTTAGGTTAGGTTAGGTTAGGTTAGGTTAGGTTAGGTTAGGTTAGGTTAGGTTAGGTTAGGTTAGGTTAGGTTAGGTTAGGTTAGGTTAGGTTAGGTTAGGTTAGGTTAGGTTAGGTTAGGTTAGGTTAGGTTAGGTTAGGTTAGGTTAGGTTAGGTTAGGTTAGGTTAGGTTAGGTTAGGTTAGGTTAGGTTAGGTTAGGTTAGGTTAGGTTAGGTTAGGTTAGGTTAGGTTAGGTTAGGTTAGGTTAGGTTAGGTTAGGTTAGGTTAGGTTAGGTTAGGTTAGGTTAGGTTAGGTTAGGTTAGGTTAGGTTAGGTTAGGTTAGGTTAGGTTAGGTTAGGTTAGGTTAGGTTAGGTTTTTTTTTTTTTTTTTTTTTATTATTACAGCTGCTCTCCACAGACTCAGTGGTCCGTGCTTTTTTTTATTTTGTTATTTTTATTTATTAACTTTATTACTACTTATATTGACAAAAGCTTACTCAGTAAGGAAAAAGACTTATATTATTGACTCTATATAAATTTTAAGATTTTAATGTAACATATATATTTCTAAGGAAAAATTTACTTATTCTTTTGATTCTATATATAAATATTTTTTTTTTTTTTTTTTTGTTTACCGACATATATATGTATTGTTTTTTTTTTTTTTTGTTTTTTGTTTTGTTTTTTTTTTTTTTTAATTTAAATATAGGCTTTTGTTTCTTTACAGTGTGTTCTGTTCTTTTTTGTAGTTTGTGTTCTTTTCATTATGGAAATTTACTTAAAATTATTTTTACTTACAATTGAAATTATTGATTTACAACATTATGACATTTAATTACTTACAATTAATATATTATTGATAACATTGACATTAACTTTACTATGGACAACTTACAACTTATTACAACTTTAGTTTACAAATTGGCACACCTCATCTCCTGAGCCAACTTGTCGACGACCGCTGCGTTTCGGTGCTTTATTGACATTTTAAGATTATACTCCAAGATCTTCTTAGTGGATGCGGCCATAGCTCTCTTGATGAAGTACCCTATTGCGTCGTTGTCATCATCGGTGTAGTAGGTACAGCTGGTGGTGTGCCGTGACACTGCTACTACCGCATGGGGAACGCTCTGATGTAAACCGATTGTTCTGCCCTTAGTTTGAACAATGATTACTGTTTCGAACGTTAACCCCTGCGCTTCATGGATGGTGAGCGTTCGCGAACCTGTGCCTTCACCACAGCCCTGTCCAGTGAGGCTTTCCTTTTCGCCCTGAGTATGGACTAGAAAAAGCGTGTTGGGGAGCGTAAACGGTATTTGGGCACCAGTGTAGGTTTTCACCTTCAACGAGTGAGCTTTTAGGGTTGAGGAGTAAATCCCGGAGTAAACCTCACGTAGGGCGTAGGCGACGTCCAAGGGGTTCCGGTGTGTGCAGAGCAACTCCTGGCTGATGTTTGCTACCAGGTTTGGGCGGCAGTACCTCAGTTCGAAGAGATTTTCTCTGTCGATATAAGGTAGTTGGTTGACATCTCCGATGAGGACCATTTCTTTGGCATCACACAGCTTGGCAGCCATGACTATGGCTCCGAAGTGGTTCATGAGAGCCTCGTCAACCATGAGACGGTTGAATTTGTCGGACTCTCTGAAGCCATTCACCAAGACTGAAGCCATGGTGCGTACCCTGGTCTTGACAAGGCCACCAACACGAGGCGCTAGCTTCTCCCTTAGGTCGCTAGCTGCATTTGATGTTGTGGTGATGATGGCGTCCTTGTCAGCATCAAAGTGTCCTACCACCCAGGTTGTCTTTCCACACCCCGGTACTCCATTGACCCACTCAATTGTTGGTAGTGCCCAGTCCTTCCAGCCGGATGCAGTGTCCTGATTACCCGATATGGTTTTCGCCATATCGAGAATCCTGTCGTCCAGTAGGATCCTTGTGCACTTTGCGACAACAACTAAGGGATCTCCTTGTGGGGTATTGAACTTAGGTGCTCCGCTCTCGGTTCCCTCAATGCACATCTCCACAAAACCACTGGTCGCGTTGTAAGCCGCCATATAACTACCTGACATTTTTCCCTTTATGACTTGGGAATTGCCGTTGTTGTATATGGCAGCCTCTGCCTCCTCGAGTTTCTCCTCTAGCAGTTTCGCATTGCCCTGCTCAAAGTGTTGCAAGATGGTTTTGCACACTCCGAGGTTGACATCTGCGGTTGCTTTGGTGATAGCTAGAAACTCGAGGAAGGCGTTGTACGCGTGATCCTGCGGTGACGTTGCATTTACTAGACGAGGTGGAACGACCTGCCCCATGTCGGCTCTAGTTCTTTTCTCCTGCGTTGGTGCCGGTTTTGTTGGGATTTTGGACTTAGGTATTACTGTAGTTAGTGGAGCTTTGAGTTTCGCCTTTTTTGCTGGAGCTTCTACGAGTGCCTCTTTGTCTTTCGATCTCGTTGTTGGAAAAGGATTTCCTGACAGCCCTTGCAGCATCGAGCTGAAGGTGTCTAGAAATCCTTTGAGATGGCCTCCGACTTTGGCTCTCTTCTTTTGCTCCTGCACACTGCTTTGATGTAGTGCAGTTTTTTCGGCGGCTGCTTTCTGTTGGACACGTTCGGATCCGCTGATCGAGGTTGGCATGGGATGTCCCCAGCTATTGGTTGCTGTTTTTGGGTCGTGTGCTTTGAGGAAGTTTAGGTTTTCTCCTCTGTCTTCGTACACGACCACCTCGTGTTGTTCTGAGGCTTTTAAACAGCATAGCCGGTCTACGACTTCTCCCTGCTCATACCCGACCGTCATCGCATCTACACTTATTACACGGGGATCTTCCGCTCCTCCGCCCGTTTCTCCCAACATGGTGAGCATCGAACATGCCTGTGCGAAAGGGGTGTAGTTGCCTTCCAATGCGAGCAGAACGATCGTCTTGTTGTGCGATCGGACTAGTCGGCATCGGTGGCCCGCCACTTCCGTTTCAGGTAACGCGCTGTAAACTTTGCGCCTCATGGTCGTTTTGGATGTGCTCCCATTTATGAGTGCTGCCAAGCCGGGTGAAATCGAAAAGTGACTTCTAGTCCCGGTTCGGCAGAAACCTATACCCAGCCGCTCGCCGGCGCTGTCCATGAAGAGTGCCACTCCTCGGATTCTAATCCCAGGCACTCCTCGCTCCCCGCAAGCGAGGAGCGTGCGGATAGCGACGCTTTTGGCTATAGGTTCCCGCTGAGAGCCGGCACTACTTGTGGCTTGGCTAACGGGTGTTGGTTGAGATTCGAGGGGCAGAAGATCCGTGTGCCTGCTCGTCGCAACTCTGAAGATCTTCTCGGCGAATGACAGAAAATGCGGTCTGCAATCGGGATCTGCAATGATGTTGTGCAGTTCTGATTCGACCAGGTTTCTGTCGATCCGGGCTTCTAGATCTATTCGAGCCGCTAGGAAACGGGGACAGTCGAGTATGATGTGCCATACTGTTTCACAGATTTCCGGGTCGCATTCGCATCCCGGGCTGTTTTTCAGCTTGAATCTGTGAAGATACTCGGCTATTCCACCGTGACCTGTCAAGACTTGCACTTGTACTGGTGTAAATTTTGTAGAGCGAGTTATCCGGTACGCACTGTGGACATCTGGAAGGAACCTTCTCGTTACCGCACCTGTGCTGGAGGTTTCGTATCGATCCTGCCATTTGCGGATCGATTCTTCACGAATTTTCCTCCTAACGTAAGACAGGGGGATCCTTCCGTAGTCCTGAGTGGTGTCCTCGAGTGCAGCAGCTTTCGCTAACTCGTCTGCTCTCTCATTACCGACAGTGCCTACGTGAGCCCTAAGCCAGAACATCCGGATCTCTCGTCCTCCTTCCTGGATCCTGACAATGTTCTCCTTTATGCTTCTCGCCAGAGGGTGGTTCAAGCTGGGACTCCGCAGCAGGTCGAGTGACGATCTCGAGTCACTCAGTATGCTAACTACGGGGTCCCTGCTCGAATTCACCATCTGAAGAGCCCTGTGCAGTGCATATAGTTCCGACTGGAAGACTGTGCACGCGGGGTGAAGCTTAAAGGTGGCGAAGTTTGACTCCTTTCCCTCCTCCCACTGGGTTAGAGCAGCACCTACTTTTCCGTCGATTTTGCTTCCGTCTGTGTAAATTTGGGGTCCGGTGATCTGCGGGACGGCGTCTTCTAGCAGTTCGTACTCCACGGATGTTAGGGTAGATGGATGGGGCTGTTCAAGATATCCCACTCGGAGTTCGAGCTCCGTCTCGGGTGGGAGATAGTCCTTCGCCAGACCTTTTTTGGCTCTGTATAGGTTCGCCGCCTCCTGGATCCTTAGGTCCAATGGCAGCAGACCCGACAGTGCCAGTGCTGCGGTGAGTGAGACCGTCCGGTATGACCTACAGACCTTTTGTGCAAATCCTCTCTGGAGCGCATTGAATTGATTTTTATTCATTTGCAGCTCTACAGATTGGTACCAGGCACTTGAGGCGTATGTCATAATAGGCTCCACCACCGCGATGTATATGGTTCTCGTGATTTCACTATTTAGACCCCACGTTACTTTCGCTGCGCATGCAAGCTGCTTGTAGATATCAGCTACTTTCTTGCATTGCGCGGACACGTGAGATTTAAAAACTAGGTTTCGGTCGATGATAAGGCCCAGAAGCTTTATCTCCTCAACGAGGTCCAATTTTGTACCGGCCATGAATAACTGTGGGGTTTCATACTTCAACTTCTTCGTTAGAAGCATCGCGTTGGTCTTATGCGGTGCGAAGTTGAGTTTATTTTGTTTTCCCCACGTTGCCACATGTTCCAACGTTGAGTTGACAGACCGCTCTAGGCTGCCGACCGACTGTCCTGTGAAAACGAGAACCACATCATCTGCAAAGGCTTGGCAGTATATTCCATCCATCTCTAGGCTTTGCAGCAACGAGTCTAGGATGACATTCCAAAAGATTGGTCCTCCGATGGATCCTTGGACACAACCCTTCGTAGTCTCCTTCTCGTAAGCTGCTCTAGCGTAGTTGACCTTGATCTTCCGGTCTGTGAGGTACGAACACACCATCCGGTACAGATTTTCCGGACACCTTTTTTTAACAAGTTGGTTTTTAAGGGCTGGCCACCACGCATTGTCGAAGGCCCCCTCTATGTCCAGAGAGATTAGGAGTACGATGTTTTTCCCGGTTACTCCTTCTTTTATGTACTCTATAAGGTCATAGAGGGCGTCCTCGGTTCCTCTTTGCGGCATGAACCCATATTGCTTTTTGTTTAGGGTTGGGAGTAAATGCCATTGGAGTCGACCAATCATGAGTTTCTCGATGGTTTTTCCAAGAACAGATAATAGTCCAATTGGTCTGTAGGACTTAGGATGAGTGTAGTCTGCCTTTCCTGGCTTTCGAATGATGACCACGTGTGCCACTTTCCAGTGAGTGGGGAAGTGATTTAGTGACAAGCACTTGTTTGCTATCGCCATGAACACTTCCCTGTCACTTCGTATGGCTGCGGCGCAGATGTCTGCTGTTAGCCCGTCTGGTCCGGGTGCCTTCTTGGGGTTTTGTGCTTGCAGCACCAACTCCAATTCCGCTGCCGTGAATGGTGGATCATCTTCCGAAAGGTCTTCAAGGGCACTCTCCTTCATCCGTTCTCGGAGGTTCGAGTGAAACGACTGGTCGGTACTCTCGGAGTCGTCTGGGTAGAAAGTTCTGGCTAAGAGTTCAGCCGACTGTTTTGGAGTTAGGGCGTTACCTTCAGAGCTTCTCAGGAGCATGTCCTCCTGCCTTCCTGACGTTTTCCTGATCACTCTGTAGATTTTATCCCACATACTCTCCTTTTCCTGAGTCGTGCAGAACTCCTTCCAGCTCTCTGTTTGGGCTTTCTCTGCGATGACTGCGTACTCCGCCTTGCATTTTTGGTATTCTTCTATAACCATTTTTACCCTGCAAGGGGCTGCGTTCCTGATCCTCCTCTTTTTCCTAAGGACCTCTCTCTTAAGATCTTCAAGCTTCTTCGACCACCACGGGGGCCTGGGATTGCCCGCCTTGCTTCCTGCGATAGGGATGGTTTGTTCGCAGGCTTCGTGGATGGCTTCAGTGTAGGCTGTGATCTTATCTTCGAGGTCCCTCGGGGTTTTGGACTCCAAAATTGAGACGTTGGTGATGTCTCTCTCTGCCAGGATGGTTTTTAGCAGATGTGCGAATTCGGTCCACTTTGCCTTCTTGGTGTTGTACTTGCGCGTTGTGATTGGCCTAAGAGTTTCTAAGGCCTTTCCCAAGCGCAAGGTGAAGGTGATAGCGTTGTGGTCCGAAGTCACAAGACCTCTCTCCACTCTCCATCCCTCGATTCTTCCGAGCAGGGGTGTGCTGCAAGCGGATACGTCCACTATGCTTGTGCATGCCCTACCCTTTCTGAAGGTCTCGAAGGTCGGAGTGTCTCCGGTGTTTAGAATTTGGAGTCCCTTCTCATTCAGGAACGCATTGTACGCCTCTCCTCTGTCATCCTCAGATACGCTGCCCCACCAGTGGCTCCAGGCATTTATATCTCCCGCAACGATGAGGTTTCTGGTGTCCAACTTGGTACAAACTTTTTTGATGCGGTCCAGATACGGTACTATGTCCTGGTCCCCCTCTAGGTAGACGGATATTACTCCTAGTTTTAGGCCTCCCCCGATAAGAAGGACTGCCGCTTCGGTTTCGGTTACCATCTGTGGGTCGTGTACGACTTCTAGCCGGTCACCGAAAATTATAACGGCTGCCTTCACTGGTTTTTGCCTATTTAGGGTGCATTGGATAACCCTAGTCCCAGGATGTTGTTTTAGGACGCCAGTCTTTCCGACGTACGGTTCCTGTACTAGGGCGACCGTGATGCCCCTATCCACCGCAACCTGGAGTAATTCCGTCGTGGCCAGTTTTGAGCGTTGCAGGTTAGCTTGGATAAACCTCAAGCCTGCCCCGCCCAAGTTTTGAGGGACCGAGCTACGGTACTGTGAGACGCCCTCAGCAATACGATACTCGGGACCGCGCTATTGCATCCCATTTTAGTCGCTCTGGGCACTCTTTGCTAAAAGCATTGTGCGCCAGGTTGATGCTTGTGCCGTGCGCGGCCGAGCAGTTTTTGCACTTTGGAGGGTTCCCCTCCTGTCTCCCCTTGCATTTCTCCCAGGAGTGAGCCCTTCCGCAGTGACTGCAGAGCTCGTCTTTCTCCCGGCAGACAACCTTAGTGTGGCCGAAGCCGAGGCATTTGGTGCACTGCACCAGTGGGGTCTGATCAAATATAGGTCTGCGTTGCATACCTATATAGATCTTTCCAGCCTCCACCAGGTTTTTATGGATGGAAGGGGAAACTTCCAGTACCGCATGGCACTCGAGCGGGTTACGTGCCTTTCTACGGTACCGCATCTTGACGGTGCTATCCTTCAAGTTAATGTTCTTTAAAATATTTTTATTTTGCGCCAGTATATTTTCCACGATGTCTACGTCGGTGTGGTAGGATAGGACATCCCTGACGATGACTAGAGGGTTTGCTGCCCTCGCCACTTCCGCTTTTAGGCCTTTGTCCGTCCTAACCCTGCTCTGCACCAGGTCCAGATCTTCTTTGGAGCTACAGCTCAGGATGACCTTTTTGTTTTTGGCCTTCCTTACCCTGTCTACCTTGGCTCCAGTTTTCCTGGTGTCGAGAGCCACCCTGATCCTGTCGATCACATTTTCCCCGGTGTTCTGGGGGTTGTCTGATGTGATGATCAGGGTGTGGTTTGGCTTCAAGGGCGGTGGTGGCTTGGCGGCGACCTTGGCGTAGGTCAGCTTCCCTTTCGAGCTGCATCGTTCCTCAGCTTTGGCGAGCTCCGCTTCGAGGTTGAGGGACAGTGGTGGTGCCCTCATCTTTTCTTCCCGAAGGGTTCGGAGCTCAGATGTCACCGCTTCCATTCTCTCCGTTAGAGGATGCATATGCTCCTCCATGTTGATTAGAATGGGCTGCGGTGGCTCGGATGGGGGCGCTCGTTCAGCTGACATCGCTTTCAGGATGCCCTTCATCTCCTCCACTTCCTGCCTCAGGCCAGGTTCTGGCTGTGCTGATGGGGGTTTGGAGTCCATTTTCTCCATGGCTTTAAGGTTGGACTCCAGGATCTCGCGCGTGTGTTTATTGCTCTCTCTCCGGAGCTCATCCAGCTGATTCTGGAGAGATTCTACTCCTGCTTTGAGGCTCGAGTGGTCTCTCCAGATGGGGTCTTCCTCTTTCCCCTTTTGCCCGCTGGTTACGAGCTCTCCCAATGCTCTAACACGCTTGTCGAGGTCCTGGAGCGCTTCCGACGTTTCCTTTATAAGCCTATGGGGCTCCTGGGTCTCATACCCCTGCCAGTTTCGCACCGCTTGTATCTCCTTGAGCGATGCGCCGATGTCCGTTCTGGCCTTTGACATTTCCGACGTGAGATTGGTGGTAATGTTTATCAATTGTTTTGTATGGGCTCTCTCCACCCTTACGAGCTCCGTGGCGTGTCTCGTCCTTTCCCTTTCCAGACTGGTGATATGTCTGGATCTTGAGTCCGACAGTGAGAGGACTATTTCGTAAAGAGTCTGCAGGCTTTCGAGTGCGACGACTTTGCACTCCCTCTTCATATTGCCTGCAGACTCCAACGCGTCCTTCCCTTTCAGCAGCGTCTCGTTTGCCATCTTTGTGGCTAGGTCCATCTCCACCCCCGTTCGTCGACCCGCTTGCACGACGAGCATGCTCTGTCGTGGTCTGGGCCTGTTCGCGGAGGTGTCTAGGTCTAAGCAAGACGCGACCGAGTCTTCGTCGGACTCTACGGGCTTAGGTGGTGATATCCCACACTGTTCCCAGTTGATGATTTTGTCTGTGACCGACTCCACCGCGGACCGGTCTGATGATGTGGCCAGGTGTTCGCTTGGCTCTTGCGGCGGTTTCGCAGGCGATGTCCTCTTCCTTCTTGCGGGGACCTTTGGGCTGACTTCCTCCGGCTGTGCTCCGACCGATGATGCCTTCTTCGCTTCGGGTACTGATGGCCGCGTCGACTTTTCTAGTTTTAGTGACTTGGCGACCGTTTCCTTCTTCAGTACCTTTTCACGCAGCGATCTCTTTGGTTGGAGGGTCACCTGAGGTGCCACTTCCGACTTTGGGACGGATCCGGTCACGGATTTGGCTGACATTTTTTTTAAATTAAATAAATACAATTTCTTAATTATAAAATTAAATACTAAGTTGTTTTACTTAATACTAGCTTTAAAAATTTTCGAGGTAGATGTTGAGCCTCGTGCCTGAAATTTAGCCGGCGGTCAGACCCTCCTAGCCGAAACTCAGCAAAGCTGTTTGGCGGCAGAATTGGGTGTGATGGTAGTACTTCCCCGGACGAGCCCTTTGAAGTGACTCTTCTACCTTAACGGCTAGTATTATTTATTTAAAGTTATACAATGACTAATAATGTTCCGAACTTTGAACCTATTTACTTGTTACACTATTATTGTTTAAAAAAATTTTCTTACTGAGTAATAGCTTCGTCTCGCGCGCCGCCGGTGTTGTGATGCCTGATGGTGATTGAGTTTTCAATTTTCTGCTGAGGTGAGTTTGGAAATTTGGAATTCCCTTGGAGCCAGATTGTAGAGCTCTCGACGCTGATTGCGGGGATACCAAACTTGGGGGGTCTATCTCCACTGGTTCCGGAGATATAGCCCGAGGGGGTTTTGGGAATTTTGAGGGGGGTCGGGGGGGGGAAGGTCTCGGGAGGAGACCCGGGGGGGGGGGGGGGGGGGGGGGTAGGTAGGGGGTATGTAGGGAGGGGGGTAGGTAGAGGGGTGGGGGGGTCCCTTAGAGCAAGGTGGTGGGGGCTCCTGTGGCCGGTGGTGGAGGTACCTTACACCAGCGGTCCACCTCCTTCAGGTAATATGACCCCGGAGATAAGACTCGGAGGGGTGAGGTAGCCTTACGGCAAGGGGGGGGGGGGGAAATGAAGTTGGGGTGGGGGTAGGGAAAATGTGGACGGGCCTGGTCTCCCCTTTAGAAGGAGTCCAAACTCGGGTGTCCTAGGACTTTGGGTTCAGGAGTTAGACCAAGGTTCACCTGAGGGTCCGACGAAGGTGCTCCGCTGCTGATGTTCCGCAGTGGCGCAGTCCTGAGGCCGGATCCGAAGTCTTCACCTTGGTTGTCCGACGTCACGCCTCGTGTCGACTGAGTGTAACTAGGTTACACGTGTGTCGACCACGCGGTGTGTGAGGTTGTTTTTCCTGATTTTCGGTACCTTGTATCTCCCTTTGGCTTGGACGGATTTTCAAAATTCCAGCTCCGCTTGACAGATCTCGTCGAGCTCCGTCTGGTGGTGGTGATTGTTTGAAGAGTTCTCCGTCCTCCTGTGAGATGTGGTGGTCCAAAGTCCCGGGCCCCTTGTTCCAAAACGCCTTGGTGCAGGATGTTGAAAACAGTAATCCTTGTGAGTCAAGCACTACTGTTACCGACGTTGAAAAATTTTTTGCGCTAGCTCAAAAATTTACAATATAATTGAATTTTTTTACGGAGCTATATTGAGTGTGTGGCGAGGTTGGGCTGTTACTGGTTAGGTTAGGTTAGGTTAGGTTAGGTTAGGTTAGGTTAGGTTAGGTTAGGTTAGGTTAGGTTAGGTTAGGTTAGGTTAGGTTAGGTTAGGTTAGGTTAGGTTAGGTTAGGTTAGGTTAGGTTAGGTTAGGTTAGGTTAGGTTAGGTTAGGTTAGGTTAGGTTAGGTTAGGTTAGGTTAGGTTTTTTTTTTTTTTTTTTTTTTTTTTTTATTCCTGTCCGGACGCTGAGGTCCGGCCCGCGAGCTATCCTACTTCTATCCTCCGACATAAGGTCGGAGTCCTGTTTTGCAAATTTCTCTTTCTTTCTGGTCGTCTTTTATGATTTCTTTCATTCCTCATACTGTATCTTTCTTGTATTCATCTTATTTCATACTTCCATTGGTGGGATGCCAATGTTAAACTATTTTATTATTATCTATTTCTTATTATATTCTAGGGGTGGGATTGGTCGGGTACATTTTATTTACTTTTATATCTCATAGTTTAGTTTACAATATTTCTAATTCTATTTTACATTTGTTTACATTATATTTTTACATTAAGTACATTATTATTTTAACATTTAATTCTAAGTGGGGTAACAACTTTAATTCTATTTATTTATTTTAAACTTCCTAATGGCAATACTCTATTCTATTTCTTAATTTTACTCTATAATCTAGTTTTTTCTTACATTTATTTGTCTACATACTAATACATGGGCACTTATTATATAATTTACATATATGATAGTGGATCCCGTTAAATTCTATTTATTTTTGTTTACTACCTTATTAACTACGAAATTACAATACTTAATAAATCCATTTCTTATATCTTTCTGTTCCATTATCCAGTTTATATTTTTCCTTTCAATATTTACTCCTATTTCAATTTCAGTGTCGAATTTATGTCGCGCGTAGATGGGACAGTCTATTATGACATGAAGAGCACTCTCTTCCATCTGCGGGTCACATTCACACGCCGGACTGTCCTTGCACTTGAAGCGATGCAAGTACGAGGAGAATCCGCCGTGTCCCGTCATGAGCTGAACAGTTTTAGGCTCTAGGCTCAGGCTTCTCACTAGTGGGTACGCTCGAACTGCATCCGGGAAAAATATTTTCGTTGTTGCTGCAGTTTCACCGGTTTTGTAGCGCCGGTTCCATTCGTCCAGCGACTCCGAACGGATTTGTCGCTTGACGAATGACACCGGACACTTGTCGTATTTCGGCTTGGTTTTACTGTGCAGTGCGGCGTCCTTCGCCAATTCATCCGCTCTTTCATTTCCCTCCAGCCCAGCGTGCGCCTTTATCCAAAATAATCTCAGTATTTTGCCATCATCTCTGATCTTTTTGATGATGGCTTTTGTTTCCACAGCTAGGGGATGGAGGGAAATGCCGTCCACGACGGTCTCCAGGGCGGACCTAGAGTCACAGTAGACGTTGCAGGTGGGCTCTCTGGACTTTAACACGTACTTTGCCGCTTCAAGCAGAGCCAGCAGTTCCGCCTGGTAAACGGTGCAGCACTGATCCAACAATAACTTTCGGGTACTTGTCTCCGTCGCGCTCTTCCATACGGAGAACGCGGCGCCGACTTTCCCTTCTATTTTACTGCCATCTGTAAAAATATTCAGGCCATCGTCAAAGTGTTGTTCCAGTGCCGCCCCGTCAACCACGCATATGAACTCCGACTCGGTCCGCTCTGCAGGATGCGGTGCTTCCGTGTAAGGCACTCGTCTCTCTATCTCCCGGTCTCCTATTATTCGCTGGGTATGGCCTTTCTTTATTTCATAAAGCAAGGCTGCTTCCCGGACTCTTATGTCCAGAGGAAGCAGCCCAGCGAGCAATAGTGCCGAGTTAAGAGAGACCGTTCTATAAGCCTTTACCATTTTTTGGGCAAAGCCCCGCTGCACCGTGTTGAGCTGTTTTTGTACCCCTAGTTTGTTGGTAGCCGTCGCCCAAGCACTCGCCGCGTAGAGGATTGTTGGTTCCACCACTGCTGTGTAGATGCACCTTATAACTTCTGGGTTCAATCCCCAGTTTATTTTGGCAGCTCTCGACAGTTGTTTGTAGAAGTTGAGCGCTTTGCGACAGACGTTCGCTACGTGTGTATTAAATGTCAATTTGTCATCGATGGTTAGCCCCAAGATTTTAACTTCCCTGGACATTGGAATGCCAACACCTCCCATTTCCAGACGTGGGGTGTCGTACTTGAGCTTGCGTGTTATGACCATGGCCATAGTTTTTTGCGGCGCAAATCTCAGCTTATTTTTGACCCCCCATACCCGTACATACTCAAGGGCGGCATTGGCATCCCTCTGTACTTCTTGTGCTGTTTCCCCATCGAAGACCAAGGCGACGTCGTCAGCAAACGCCTGCGCATAGTCCCCCCTTCTGTCGAGTTCTTTCAGTAATGGGTCCAGCAGAAGATTCCACAGCAGTGGCCCCCCCACGGATCCCTGAACGCATCCCATGCTGGTTTCCTTAGAAAACTCCTCGCCAGCATACCTGACTCTCACCGTTCTGTTTCTCAGATAACTGCCGATTAGTCTTTTGAGATTTACCGGACACTTTTCCTCTGCCAAACGGACCATTATAGCAGGCCACCAGGCGCTGTCGAAGGCTCCCTCTATATCCAGTGACACTAGTACGACCAGTTTTTTCTGGTCCAGTTTTTCCCGGATGTTCAGCATAAGGGTATAGAGAGAGTCTTCGGTGCTCCTCTGGGGCATGAATCCGTATTGGTGAGTACTCATCCTCGGTAACAGATGGTATTTGAGTCGGGCAACCAGCATCTTTTCGAGGACTTTTCCCAGCACAGGCAGCAGACCTATCGGCCTATAGGATTTGGGGACGGTGTATGTGGCTTTGCCCGGCTTTCGTAGCACTACAACTGTCGCTTCTTTCCACAGATTAGGGAAGTAATGCTTGGCGAGACACTGATTTAAAAGTCCCAGGAACACCCCGGGGCTGTTTCTTATTGCGCAGTTGCAGATATCTGCTGTGAGTCCATCAGCACCGGGGGCCTTCTTGGGGTTGAACGACTTGAGTGCCACGTCGAGCTCAGTCTGCGTGAACGGTGGGTCCCAAAGTTCACTTTGTTCCTCATCGTTCACTCTTTCTGCTAGCTCTCTTATTTGGCGGTGCTCATCGTTATCAGTCTCCGTCAGGTCCTCTGGATAGAAGGTCTCTGCCAGAAGCCTAACGGAGCCGGCAGCATCTAAGATTTTTCCCGCTTTCTCTAGTGGCAAGTCCTCCTCCCTGCTCCTAGTTCTTCCAATGACCCTATAAATCCCATCCCATACCCCTTCCCGGTCCTGCTTTCCACAAAACTCCTTCCAGCTCTCTACCTGGGCCCTCTTGGTCTCTAACAAATATTCTTCTTTCTTTTTCAGGTACTCCTGGATGACCTTCTCCCTCCGGATCGGCGCGGCACATCGGATTCTGCGCTTTCTGGTAGTGACTTCCCGCTTCATCTCAGCGAGTTTTTCGGACCACCACGGCATGGTAAGTTTTTCCTTATTACTTTTCTCTGGTATTGATTTGGTGCATGCTTCTGTGATGGCTTTAGTATAGTTTTTTATGGCTTGCTCTATTTCATGTGTATCATGCATCTCTTTAATCTGCTCTATATTTAATTTATAATCTATTTCTAATTGGGTCAGTTTCTCACGAAACTGACTCCAATTAGCCTTCCTCGTATTAAATTTCCTAGTAGTTCTTAATATTGTTATGCCTTTTGATTTTTTAAGTTGTATGTTAAAGGTTATGCCGTTGTGATCCGAACTCGTAAGGTTTTCCACCACAGTCCAGTCCGCCACCAGATTAAGCATATCCTCCGTGCAGGCTGTGACGTCCACGTGACTGTGGTACCGCTTTCCTCCCCGTATGGTGTCAAAGGTCGGAGTTTGCCCTATGTTTAGAATTTGAAGACCCAGGTCATCAAGAGCTCCCACCATGTCCTCGCCTCGGCTATCTATCACGGTACTTCCCCACCATGTGCTTTTCGCATTAGCGTCCCCTCCTATTATCAGCCTTTTGAGTCCCACTCTCTGGGCTATCGTCGTTAACTGGTCCAGATAGGGTCCTATGGGTTGGTCCGGCTCCAGGTAGTAGGACACCATCGTGGTCTTCCAGGCACTGGTTTGGACTCCCACCACTGTGATGTTGTTTGTGGTGAGTTCCGGATACTGCACTATGTCTAATTCGGTGTTGAAAACAACTATTGCGGCTTTTACAGTTCCTTCTCCTTGGCCAGTGCTCTGGAAGACCCTCGTACCCCGGCGGCTCTTCACCCTCCTATCTGCTCCAACATACGGCTCCTGCAAGAGAGCAACTGAGATTCCGCGCCTTTCTGACTCAATGAGTATCTCGTCAGTGGCCAGTTTGCTCCTTTGCAGGTTTGCTTGCACTATTTTGAGTGGGAAGACTGTGACAACGCCCTTAGCAGTACGCCACGGTGGATCTCGCCAGTGCTTCCCACTTGCGCCTCACCGGGCAGTCACTGCTAAAGGCGTTGTGTTCCGCCCTTTCCACTCCGGCTTTTGTGCAATTTATGCAGCTAGGGGACGCGTGTGCGAGCCAGTCTGCGCACTCTGTTCTCAAGTGCAGTCCCCCACAGTGACTGCACTTTTCAGCACTCTCCTTACAGAAGCGTCTTCCGTGCCCATACGCCAAGCAGAGGGAGCACTGAATCAACGGAGATTGATCCTCCACACGCACCCTCTGCAGGTCTATGTGCGCAGTTTCTGCTTGCAGCATCCGCTTCCATATTGCTGGAGACACTTTAGCGACCACATGGCTGGTAAGGGGGTTTCTCGTTTTCTTCCTGAATTTTATCTCTACCCTATTGTCCTTTTCTTCGAGACCAGAAAAGACACAGCTGTTCTGGTTTCTTAGGGCGCGGAGGATATCCTCGTCGGAGTTATAATTCAAGACGTTCTTGAAGATCAGGAGGGGGTCCTTATTTTTAACCTCTTCGACGCTCAGTTGGTTTCCCGCTTTTTTGAGTATCTCCTTTACCTTGGATCTCTCATCTTTGGTCTGGCATCCTACGATTATTTTTCTGTCTTTTGCTTTCTTTATTCTATCTATCTTAATCCCTTCTTCCTTCGCATTTATCACTTTTCTTATCTTATTCAGAACTTCCTCGCCTGTTTCGGTCTCGTCTCTTGATGAGACCACCACGGAGTGCAGCACCGTCTGCTCAGGGAGGTGTCTCCAGGAACGGCCAGCCGCTACACTCGCGTAGGTTGCCCCTTCAAGAGTCGACACCTCTTGCTGCTTCTCTATCGTTTCTTTGAGCCTTTCCATTTTTATATTATTTTCATTCATTCTTTCTATATGCTCAGACATCTTTCTGATCAACTCATCTTCTTTTCCTTCCTTTGTTTCATGTTCCACCTCCCCCCTATCAACTGTTAAAGACGGCGAAGGCTCCGGGCCAACTCGGCCCTTTGCCATCTCCGCCTCTTTCACTAGTTGAAATAGGCGGTCTACAGCTTGGGTAACTTCAATTTTTATGTCCGTTCTTAAGTTCCTTGCGTTACCCAAGTTCAGTTTTGCTTTGGTAAGGCAGGCGCGGGCTTCTGAAACCCTATTAACATATTTTGTTTTTGGCGGGCTAAGTACGTTCTCTACTGAGGGCTTTGGAGCCAGTTCTCCAGTCTCTTGGCTGCCCGAGGCATCCGAGGATGGCCTTCGTGTATTAGGCCTCGAAGGGCCCGCCACTGGCACCGCCACCTTCTTCGGAGAGGTCCCAGCTCTTGCCTCGATCTCGCCTATACTACGCCTGACCAAAAAAGTCTTTTCTCCCAACTCCGACGAGCCGATCTTCTCTGTCGATTTTGCATCCTTTACAAGAGGGTTTGATGCCTCAGGTTTCGGATTCACGTCCTTCTTAGGAGGCACGGCCTTCTTGGGGGGGGAGTTTTGTGTCGCTTTCTTCGGAGGGGTTCTCATCCCGAGCATATTTTGCGCAGTGTAGGATAGCCGCTGTACTAGTTCGACGTGTAAAAGGCGTCGAAGCTAGTTGATTTAAAATTGTCAAAATTTTCTCAATAGAGAATATAGTCCGTTCAAAATAATTAAATTAAATAACCTACAATACTGAATAAAAACCTAAGCAAGTCAAAATACAAAAAATAATAAAACAGAAAGATAATTAAGAATTACTACTACACTAATTAAAAGTAATAAACAATAGTTTACAGGTCAAAAGACTAATTTGTAAAGTTGTATATATTTCCTTAAAATAAAAATAACCTAATATGTCTTATAAATTACAAGAAAAGCGCCAAATATGGTCACTCCAAGTCTAAGTTCTAAGCCTGGTCCCCTTTCACTGTCACAAACTAAAATAAAGGTGTAAACAGTGTAAAAATTTTTAAAATATTAATAGTTTTTAAGATTTGTTAATGTAATGTTTGGATAAGTTATATATTATATTTACGATGTATTAATTATTTGTTTCTTGTTTTAGGTATCTCCGTGATCTTCGTGGCAACTTTAACAAGAGGGCGCTGTTTCACAGGTATGTATTTTGTGCGTAACAAGTGTGCTCTATGTAGAGTATGTAACTCTTCACAGGTGTGTTCGTGAGTCAGCGATAAAACAGTTAAAATAAACTAAAACAAAACAATCAATGTCTTAATTAATCTAATCTATTAGAGACTCTACCTAGAGTCTGTCTTAATATACAGGCTGGTAGTCCTGCTACTAGTCAACTTAACTAAAAAATTCTCGTCAAAATCGGCCAGCCAGTTCCAGAGATACGAAGCTTTAAAGTTTTTCAAAATGGCGAAACAAAATGGCGCCTATATCGAAAAACCCCCGTAACTTCGTTAATTTTGAAGCTAGAGCTTCGGGATTTTGACAGTTGTGCTTGGCTCGTCCCCGGTTAGCCTCTAATAAGATAGGTAGAGCCAAAAATTTTTGGCTCTACCTAGAGCTCCAACTAATGTCAAATCAGAGAGGGGGCAGTAACGGTACCAACACTGGAAATCCCAGTCCAATCGAACCACTCTAGCGAGAGTTATGCCCCTTCAAGACAATCCAAGATGGCGTCGCAATTGGCCGCTCCAGAACTAACTCCGGCAATTTTTATCCGAAGTGGGCCGTGTTTGGGCTTGTTTTGAAGGGCACAACATACGCAATGGCTTGGGATGGGCCAAGTGTTGATAAGTCCTCCCCCTGATTTTATAATTGCAAAAAACACAATTATTTAGCCTAAAACTAGCCTAACCGACTGAATATCTGCCTGAACTTTTCAAAATTTTGCACAAACCTCTAAATAATTAATATAAATTTTTCCCTATTTAAATTTAAATTTTACCTTTAAATTTAGGGGTACCTCGTGTACCCCTGGAAATTTCAAAAAAATTTTTCCTGAAATCTAGCTGATCGACCTAGGTCGAAATTTTTACACAATGTTGAGGGGCTTAAAATCTACATAAAACTAATTTAAAACATATATGTTACAGATCTTTTAAATAAGATAAAAATTTATAAAATTTACAAAAAATTTAAAACTATTATATCTATGTCAAAATTTGACCTAGATTAAAACAAAAAGTGCCTCCCTGATCTCTGCGATGTAATCCAGATGGTCCCGACGTCAGATTTTTCCTGGCTGCCCTGGATCGCCGACCTCGTGGCCACGTGGTTTTTGGTTTTCTGCCTTTATCTCCGCGCTCCTGCGCGGGAAAAATCGGGAAAGGCAGAAAAACCGTAGTGCTCCTGGAAGACTTTCAAAAGGCACTACAAAAAGTATATGTCACCACTGCAGAAACCGAGAAAAATCCACTTTCAACTTTGAAAATTTTCAAAATTTCACTTATTCCGTTATAACTTAGCGGCGATTGCACTTAGCGACAAGGCGTTTTCACTGCCCTGTGCGCCTTGTGATTTTACAAATTTTGATATGTCGCACGGCACTGTAGGTCACTTTTTGAAATATTTAGGAATTTTTTATCGTGGAGGTTTGCTTAGAAGTGGGCGCTCCGGAGTGCGGTTGGAGCCAGACTGGGTTAGGTTAGGTTAGGTTAGGTTAGGTTAGGTTAGGTTAGGTTAGGTTAGGTTAGGTTAGGTTAGGTTAGGTTAGGTTAGGTTAGGTTAGGTTAGGTTAGGTTAGGTTAGGTTAGGTTAGGTTAGGTTAGGTTAGGTTAGGTTAGGTTAGGTTAGGTTAGGTTAGGTTAGGTTAGGTTAGGTTAGGTTAGGTTAGGTTAGGTTAGGTTAGGTTAGGTTAGGTTAGGTTAGGTTAGGTTAGGTTAGGTTAGGTTAGGTTAGGTTAGGTTAGGTTAGGTTAGGTTAGGTTAGGTTAGGTTAGGTTAGGTTAGGTTAGGTTAGGTTAGGTTAGGTTAGGTTAGGTTAGGTTAGGTTAGGTTAGGTTAGGTTAGGTTAGGTTAGGTTAGGTTAGGTTAGGTTAGGTTAGGTTAGGTTAGGTTAGGTTAGGTTAGGTTAGGTTAGGTTAGGTTAGGTTAGGTTAGGTTAGGTTAGGTTAGGTTAGGTTAGGTTAGGTTAGGTTAGGTTAGGTTAGGTTAGGTTAGGTTAGGTTAGGTTAGGTTAGGTTAGGTTAGGTTAGGTTAGGTTAGGTTAGGTTAGGTTAGGTTAGGTTAGGTTAGGTTAGGTTAGGTTAGGTTAGGTTAGGTTAGGTTAGGTTAGGTTTTTTTTTTTTTTTTTTTTTTTTTTTTTTTTTTTTTTTTTTCCTGTCCGGGCGCAGAGGCCCGGCCCGCGAGCTATCCTACATGATGCCTCCGACATGGGGGTTGGAGTCTTTGCTTCTAAATAATTCTACACAGGTGGGGTCTTTATTTCTTATTCTACATGGAAGTTGGATCTTTATTTTAATTATTGTCTATACATTATTTTATTGCTATTTTATACATTTTTATTATCTTATCCCTATTGTCTATACAAAATCTATATTCTTAATTAAATCATCATTACATTGTTTCTTATTATTATATTTGACATTTTTTATATCTTACATGTGAAGAGTTACAATATTCTAATTCTATTTATTCTTATTTACTACTCTTTTAACTACTTTAGTACAATAATCTATAAAAATATATCTTATGTCTTTATCTTCCATTATTTTATTAATACTTCCTATGTTTACATTCCGATTCATCTCACATTCAGCTTCGAATCTCAATTTACCATATATGGGGCATTCTGTTATAACATGCAGCGCGCTCTCTTCATGTTCTGGGTCGCAGTCGCACGACGGGCTGTCCTTGCACTTAAATCGGTGCAAGTACGAGGAGAACCCGCCGTGCCCTGTCATAAGTTGGACAATAAATTTATCGAGTGTTATTTTCTTAATTATAGGGTACGCGCTTATTGCGTTTGGGAAAAAGGTTTTTGTGGTGGATGCCGTTGCACCGTCTGCGTATCGCTGGTTCCATTCTCCAAGCGACAGCAGGCGTATTTGTCGCTTGGCGAAGGATATTGGACACCTGCAGTAGTCCGGTTTGGTCTTTTTGTATAACGCCGCGTCCTTCGCCAAAACGTCCGCTCTCTCGTTTCCCTCCAACCCCGCGTGTGCCTTTATCCAGAATAATTGTATATTCTTACCCATTTTTTTAATTTTTCTAAGGTTGGCTTTCGTGTTTACCGCGAGGGGATGGAGGGAACGACAGTCTGTCACCGTTTCGAGGGCAGACCTCGAGTCACAAAAAATGCTGCAACTGAGGTTCGCGGATTTAAGTGCATATTCAGTTGCTTTGTAAAGGGCCAGCAACTCTGCCTGGTACACGGAGCAGCACTGGTCCAGCTTTAGCTTTCGGGAACTTGTCTCCGCCGCATTAATCCATACAGAAAATGCGGCGCCGACCTTTCCTTCCAGCTTGCTGCCATCGGTGAAAATGTTCAGGCCATCGTTGTTGTAATGCTGTACCAATGCCGCCTCGTCCACGACGCAGGTGTATTCTGTCCCCATCTGCTCCGCAGGGTGTGGTGCGTCGCTGAAAGCAACTCGTCTTTCCATATCCCGGTCTCCTATTACTCGCTGGGTGTAACCTTTCTTTATCTCATAAAGCAAGGCTGCTTCCCTGACTCTGATGTCCATAGGAAGCAGCCCAGCGAGTAATAGTGCCGAGTTTAGGGAGACCGTTCTATATGCCTTAACAATTTTTTGCGCGAACCCCCGTTGAACAGTATCTAACTGTTTACGGATTCCAAGCTTGGTCGTTGCAGGCGCCCACGCGCAAGCCGCGTACAAAATTGTTGGCTCGACTACCGCCGTATAAATGATTTTTACGATGTCGGTTTGAAGGCCCCAGCTTGTTTTCGCAGCTCTCGACAGCTGTTTGTAGAAATTAAGGGCCTTCCGGCAGACGCTTGCTACGTGCGGATTAAAAGTTAGTTTGTCGTCGATGGTGAGACCCAGGACTTTCATCTCTTTGGACATGCCGATGTCGACCCCGCCCATGCTCAGGCGTGGAGTGTCATGCTTGAGCTTCCGTGTTATGGTCATGGCCATGGTTTTGTGCGGAGCGAATTTTAGCTTGTTTTTGACACCCCACGTCCGAACATACTCGAGAGCGGCATTGGCCTGTCCTTCTACTTCCAGCGCTGTCTCACCATCGAAAACCAACACCACGTCGTCTGCAAACGCCTGCACATAGCAGCCCCTTTTGTCGAGATCTTTTAAAAGTGGATCTATGATCAAATTCCACAAGATGGGGCCCCCAATGGAGCCTTGTACGCAACCTTTGCTCGTCTTCCTGTGGCATTCCTCCCCGGCATACCTAACCTGGACCGTTCTGTTCGTTAGGTAACTGTCCATTACCCGCCTCAAATTTAGTGGACACTTTTCCTCCGCCAGACGGACCCTAATAACCGGCCACCAAGCGCTATCAAAGGCTCCCTCTATATCCAAGGACACCAGTAAAACCAATTTCTTTTTGTCTAATTTTGTCCGGATGATTTGGATGAGGTTATAGAGGGAGTCTTCGGTGCTCCTCTGGGGCATGAACCCGTACTGGTGGGTACTCATCCGCGGTATTAAGTGGAATTTGAGGCGGGCAACCAGCATCTTCTCGTAGATCTTGCCCAAAACAGGTAGAAGTCCGATTGGCCTGTAGGATTTCGGGTCGTTATACTTTTCTTTCCCAGGTTTTCTAAGGACCACGACAACCGCCCTCTTCCACAGATTGGGAAAGTAATGAAGAGCAAGGCACTTATTCAGCAGGCCCAGGAAGAGGTTTGGGCAGTTTTTTATTGCCTGTCTGCAAATATCGAGGGTAAAACCATCGGCTCCAGGTGCTTTTTTCGGGTTAAAGGACTTTGTTGCGACTTCTAGCTCCGTCTTTGTGAACGGAGGGTCGCATGAGTCATCATGCTCTCCTCCGTTTATTTTTTCCGCTAGGTCCCTGGTTAGGTGGTGCTCGGCGTTATCTTCTTCTATTAAGTCCTCCGGATAAAACTTTTCTGCTAAAAGTTTTACGGAGTCCTTCGCGTCCAACACCGTTCCCTCCCTTTCCAGTAGCAAGTCCTCTTCCCTTTTCTTTGTCCTTCCTATTACCCGATATATGCCGTCCCAGACCCCTTCCCTGTCCTGTTTCCCACAGAACTCCTTCCAGCTCTCGACCTCAGCCCTCCGAGCCTCCAACTCATATTCTTCTTTCTTTTTCAGGTACTCTTCGACTACCATCTTTCTCCGGATCGGCGCAGCGCAGCGGATTCTACGCTTCCTGGTTGTGACTTCGCGTTTCATCTGTGCAAGTTTATCAGACCACCACGGCATTGAGAGTTTTTCTATATTTTTCTTTTTTGGAACCGAATATTTACAAGTTTCTGTAATAACTTCCGAATAATTTACTAATGCTAATTCTAATTTTTCCACTGTGTTGATATTATTTAAATTGTCTAAAGTTAACTTGTGGTCTGCTTTTAATTGGGTTAGTTTCTTATGAAACAGTCCCCAATTTGCTTTTAAAGTGTTATATTTTCGCGTGCTTCTAACAATGTTTGTTCCTTTTGATTTTTTGAGCCGAATGTTAAAGATAATGCCGTTGTGGTCTGAGCTTGTCAGATTCTCCACTACTGTCCAGTCCTCAACCAGGTCTAGCAAATTCTCCGTGCAGGCTGTTACGTCAACATGACTTTTGTATCGTTGGCCGCCTCTGATGGTGTCGAAGGTCGGAGTTACTCCCGTGTTGAGGATCTGAAGGCCGAGGTCGTCCAGCGTTCCTACCATATCCTCTCCTCGGTTATCTACCACGGTACTGCCCCACCAGCTGCTCTTCGCGTTTGCGTCGCCACCTATTAAGAGTTTTTTAACTCCAGCGGTTTGCCTTACCAACGTTATATGGTCTAGGTAGGGGCTTATGGGCGAGTCTGGTTCGAAGTAGTAAGACACCAGCGTGATCTCCCATGCACTGGTTCGGATCCCCACCACTACGATGTTGTTAGTGGTGAGTTGCGGGTACTGTATTATGTCAAGGTCATGGTTGAATACGGCTATTGCCGCCTTGACAGTCCCTTCTCCTTGCTCAGTGCTCTGGAAGACCCTTACGCCCCGGTGACTTCTCATCTTCCTCTCCGCTCCCACATAAGGCTCCTGTAGAAGTGCTGCGGTTATTCCGCGCTTTTCTGCTTCGACCAGGATCTCATTGGTGGCTAATCTTTTCCGCTGGAGATTTGCTTGTGCTATCTTATATGGGGAGACCGTAACCACGCCCTCAGCAATATGCCACGGTGGATCTCGCCAGTGCCTCCCACTTGCGCCTCACCGGGCATTCGCTGCTAAAAGCGTTGTGGTCTGCTCCCCCCATTTTCGACTTTACGCAATTGGTGCAACTGGGAGGTTCGCCCGCAATCCGATCCGCGCACTCGGGCCTCAGGTGTGGTCCTCCGCAGTGGCTGCACGCGTCGACTGCCTCGCGACAGAATCTCTTGCCATGTCCATATCCCAGACAGCGCGAGCACTGAATGAGGGGGGACTGGTCGACCACTCTGACGCGCTGCAAGTCGACGTGCACCGCCCCTGCGTCGGTGAAACGCCGCCATATCAGTGGCGACACCTTGGCCACTATGTGCGTGGTAAGCGGGTTTCTGGCCTTACGACGGAAGGAGATCTCCATCCGGTCATCCTCCGGACTTAAGTCCCTGAGCAGATGTCCGTTCTGTCTCCTGATAGCCTTTAGAATTTCTTCGTCCGTGTGGTAGTTGCAAACTCCGAGGAGCACTACGAGGGGGTCCTTGTTTTTAATGTCTTCGACATTTAGTTGACATTCTCTCTCACTGAGCCTGTCCCTGATCCTCTTTAACTCCTCCCGATTCTTGCATCCTATTATTACCTTCCTGTCCCTTGCTCTTCTCACCTTGTCAATCTTTACTCCTTCCTCCTTTGCATTTACTGCTGCCCTAATCCTCTCATACACTTGGTCGCCCGTCTCCTGCTCGTCCTTAGACGTTATGACGACCGAGTGCATGGGGGTTTGTTCCTGTGGTTTCGTTCTCATCAATCCGGCCGTGACGCTCGCATAGCTGGACCCCTCCAAAACCTTCTGGTGGCTCAGTAGGGTCTCCCTAAGGCCTTCCATCTTTGCCGTGTTTTCAGCGATCATGGTAAGGTGCTCCTCCATCTTTTTCATTAATTCATTATTGACAGGGTTCGGGACAGGGTGAGAAGGGAGCGGGGGGTGTAAAGGTTCCCCCGCCTCCTTCCCATCCCGACCCTTACTCCGAGCTCCCTCCTTGACCGCCTCCGACTCTTTGAGCAGCTGATAAAGCCGGTCCACGGCTGCGGTGACCCCGTCCTTAATTTCCGTTTTTAAGTTCCTAGCATTGCCGAGGTGGAGCTTTGCCTTATTCAGGTATGCCCTTCCCTCGGCAAGTCTGGTGGGATAAGTTGGTTTCAAGGGCGGGCTGGCCGCAGCCTCCGATGATGCGGTGCGTGTTTTTACCTTTGAGGGGCCCACTACCGGCGCCTCGGCCTTTTTTGGTGAGGTCTTCGCCCGGGCTTCAATCTCCCCAATGCTGCGGCGGACAGTAAAAGTCCGATCTTGGGTCTCCAATAGGGGGCCCACCTTGTCCGCCGGTTCTACAGCTTTTTTGGGGGAGTTTGTAGTTGAGTTCTTCACCGGGGTCCTCATTCCGAACATTGTTGAGAACGTAGGATAGTCGCTCCGTCAAAATAAAATCAAATTTACTCAATAAGAGTATGTCTATAACTACGCTAGTACACGATAAATAGGAAATTTGTAAAAGTTATAAAAATATGCTAAAATTGTCTGTGTAAAATTTGTTGGCTCAATAGGAGTATGTCTTAATTAATCTAAAGTAACTTAAATGCTAATCTTAATAATAAAATCTAATTAATAATTGTATAAATAAAATTAAAGTCAAAATTTTAAAATTAAAATGTAAATTGAATAATGGACGCACAGTAACACACAAATGATACAACCTATAATAATTTCGAATAATTTATCAACTTACTACTCTATGTGTACTCTATGTAAAGTATTGTGCTCTACATAGGTGTGTCAACGTTTAGGCGTGCGCGCTTTACAATAATATTCCAGAAAAGTACTGGAGAAATCAAGAAAGATCAAAATAAAATATAAAATTTTCGACTCTATGTAGAGTCTGTTTCTACGTACTGGCAGGTAGTCCTGCTACCGGTCAGTTAAACCGAAGAAATCCCGTCTAAAACGGACAGCGGGTTCGCGAGATATAAGGCTTTTAATTTTTCCAAGATGGCGGTCAAAATGGCTGCCAAAGCTTGTAATTAAAATATCTCGGTAAATATAGGTCCTGGAGCTTCGGGATTTCTTCAGGCGTATGCACCTCGTCTCCGTCTAGTCTCCAACGTAAAATGTAGAGTCAAAAATATTCGGCTCTACCTAGAGCCCTAAGTCAAGTAAAAACAGAGAGGGGGCAGTAACGGTACCAACAGTGGAAACCCCGTCCCAATCGGACCACTCTAGCGAGGGCTATGCCCGTTCAAAACTATCCAAAATGGCGTCCAAAATGGCCGCCTCGGGAATAACTTTGGCAGTTATTGTCCGAACCGGACCGTGTTTGGACTTGTTTTAAAGGGCACAACCCACACAATGGCTTGGAATGGGCCACGTGTTGATAAGACCCCCCCCTGATTTTATAAATTGAAAAAACACGAAAATTAACACCAAAAATAGCCCAACTGTGTAATTATTTGCCGAAATCGCTCAAAATTTCACATAAACCTTTAAATAACTATAAGAAATTTATCTATAAATTTAAATTTATTCTGGCTTTAAAATAAGGGGTACCTCGTGTTTGATTTAAAACTTTAAAAAATTTTTACTCAAAATCTGGTTGATGAACCTATGTCAAATTTTTTATATAATATAGAGGGCTCTAAGATCTAAACAAAAATAATTTAAAAAAAGGTACGTTGTCGATCTTTTGAACGAGATATAAATATTTAAAATTTAACAAAAATTTAAAAACCCTATAACTTGATGAAAACTTAACTTAGACTTGATCTGGAAGTGCCTCCGAGCTGTTCGCGGCGATGCCTTGCTGTTTCCGACGTCAGTTTACACCTGGCGGTCCTGGGTCCCTGACCTCGTGGCCACGTGGTTTTTGTTTTTCTGCTTATATTTCGGCGCTCCTGCGCGGGAAAAATCAGGAAAAGCAGAAAAACTGTAGATCACGTGGAGGCCTTTCCGAAGGCACCTTAAAAAGTGTAGGTCGCCGCTGTAGATCTCGAGGAAAATCCAGTTCAAAATTTCAAAATTTGTAAAATTTCACTTTTAACGTGATAACTTCGCGGAAAAAACACTTAGCGCCTCAGCGTTTGCACAGCCGTGTGCGCCACGTGATTCCGCGATTTTTGATGTATTACACGACAGTAAAAATCACTTTTTCCAATTTTTGGTGAATTTTTTAGCGTGGAGGTATGGTTAAAAGTGGGCGCTCCGGAGTGCGGTTGGAGCCAGACTGGTTAGGTTAGGTTAGGTTAGGTTAGGTTAGGTTAGGTTAGGTTAGGTTAGGTTAGGTTAGGTTAGGTTAGGTTAGGTTAGGTTAGGTTAGGTTAGGTTAGGTTAGGTTAGGTTAGGTTAGGTTAGGTTAGGTTAGGTTAGGTTAGGTTAGGTTAGGTTAGGTTAGGTTAGGTTAGGTTAGGTTAGGTTAGGTTAGGTTAGGTTAGGTTAGGTTAGGTTAGGTTAGGTTAGGTTAGGTTAGGTTAGGTTAGGTTAGGTTAGGTTAGGTTAGGTTAGGTTAGGTTAGGTTAGGTTAGGTTAGGTTAGGTTAGGTTAGGTTAGGTTAGGTTAGGTTAGGTTAGGTTAGGTTAGGTTAGGTTAGGTTAGGTTAGGTTAGGTTAGGTTAGGTTAGGTTAGGTTAGGTTAGGTTAGGTTAGGTTAGGTTAGGTTAGGTTAGGTTAGGTTAGGTTAGGTTAGGTTAGGTTAGGTTAGGTTAGGTTAGGTTAGGTTAGGTTAGGTTAGGTTAGGTTAGGTTAGGTTAGGTTAGGTTAGGTTAGGTTTTTTTTTTTTTTTTTTTTTTTTTTTTTTTTTTTTAAACTATGGTCCACAGACTGCAGTCCGTGCTCTTTTTTAATTTAATTCTTTATTTAGTAACTCATTATTTTATTACAAACTTAAAATTAAGAGACTTACTCAGTAAGGAAACTTGATATTGACTTAATTCTAGTTGATACATAATGTTCTTGTTATTTATATAAATACAATGAATACCATTATCGTTATGCTAGTTTAAATTATACATATCATTTTGTTTTTGAAGACAATTTTGGTTATTTTATGTTATAAGATCTATAATTAAAACATTCATTTTGTTTAATTGTTGTTATATAGTGATATATGAAGTTAGAGTATACATGGTTATAGTTGTTAGAGTTACTTCTTAGGTGGATTTTATTATACATTGTTAGCTTTATTATAATTAGGCTTGGGTATACATCTGTTACATATTGTTATGGTTAATATTTTTTTTTTTTTTTTTTTTTTTTTTTTTTTTTTTATAGATGTGTATAATATTGTTTTTTTTTTTTTTTTTTTTTTTTTTTTTGTTTTTTTTTCTTTTTTACAAAGTTACTATAAAATTATTTTCCTATTGGTTACAGAATTTAGTAAGATACGATTTGTTACATGAAGTTTATGAGGATAGTGGTTAACCCTGTTCGTCCATCCGTCCCAACTCGCGAGCGAGTTTCTCAACGACCGCTGCGTTTCGGTGTTTGATGGCCATTTTTAGGTTGTATTCCACTATTTTTTTGGTTGACGCTGCCATTGCTCTTTTGATAAAGTACCCTATCGCGTCGTTTTGGTCATCCGTGTGGTAGGTACAGCTGGTGGTATGCCGTGACACTGCTACCACCGCATGGGGTACGCTCTGATGTAAATCTATTGTTTTTGATGTGGTTTTAACAATGATTACCGTTTCGAACGTTAACCCCTGCGCTTCGTGGATGGTCAGTGTACGCGATCCTGTGCCCTTACCGTATCCCTGGTCGATGAGACATTGCTTCTCGCTTTGGGTATGGACCAGGAATAGAGTGTTTTGGAGCGTATGGGGTATTTGAGCACCGGTGTAATTTTGTATGTTAAGAGAACGCGCACTTAGTGTTGAAGAGTATATACCGGAGTATACCTCTCTTAGTGCATAGGCAACATCCATGGGGTTCCGGTGTGTACATAGCAACTCCTGGCTGATGTTTGTTACCAGGTTTGGGCGGCAGTACCTCATTTCGAAGAGATTTTCTCTATCGATGAAAGGCAACTGGTTGACATCTCCGATGAGGACCATTTCTTTGGCACCGCACAGCTTGGCTGCCATGACTATGGCTCCGAAGTGGTTCATGAGAGCCTCGTCAACCATGAGACGGTTGCATTTGTCCGACTCTCTGAAGCCATTAACCAAGACAGAAGCCATAGTGCGGACCCTGGTCTTGACAAGATCACCAACACGGAGCGCTAGTTTCTCCCTTAGGTCACTAGCAGCATTAGATGTTGTGGTGATGATGACGTCCTTGTCAGCATCGAAGTGCCCTACCACCCAGGTTGTCTTACCACACCCCGGAACTCCGTTGACCCACTCAATTGTTGGCGGCACCCAGTCCCTCCAGACAGATCCTGTGACTTGAGTTCCCGACATGGATTTCGCCATGTCGAGAATCTTGTCGTCCAGTAGAATCCTGGTGCACTTTGCAACAACAACCAAGGGGTCTCCTTTTGGGGTGTTGAATTTAGGTACTCCGGTCTCAGTCTCTTCGCTGCTGAGTGCCACGAAGCCACTTGTTGCGTTGTATGCTGCCATATAGCTTCCTGACATTTTGCCCTTGATGACCTGGGAGTTGTCGTTGTTGTATATGGCTGCCTCTGCCTCCTCGAGCTTTTCCTTTAGTAGGTTTTGATTACCCTGCTCAAAATTTGCCAAGATGGTTTTGCAAACCTTGAGATTGACCTCAGAGGTTGCTCGTGTAATGGCCAAAAACTCAAGGAAGGCGTTGTACGCGTGGTCTCGTGGAACCTTTGCATCTATTAGACGAGGCGGAGTTACCTGCCCCATGTCAGCTCTTGTCCTGTTTTTATTTGTTGGAGCCTTTGCTGTTGCTGTTGTAGTTTTGACTGTTGTTGATGATGGATTTCCTGACAGCCCTTGCAGCATTGAGCTGAAGGTGTTTAGAAATCCCTTGAGGTGGCCTCCGACTTTGGATCTTTTCTTACGTTCCATCATGCCACTCTGGTGGGCTGCGTCTTTCTCGGCGACTGCTTTTTGTTGGACGCGTTCGGATCCACTGATCGAGGTAGGTATTGGGTGTCCCCAGCTGTCGGTTGTAGTTTTTGAGTCGTGCGCTCTTAGATAGTTTAGGTTTTCACCTCTATCTTCGTACACAACCACCTCATGTTGTTCAGAGGCTTTTATACAACCTAGCCGGTCTGCGACTTCTCCCTGCTCATACCCGACCATCATTGCATCCACACTTATTACACGTGGAACTTCCACCACTCTTCCCGTTTCCCCCAACATGGTGAGCATCGAGCATGCCTGTGTGAAGGGGGAATTTCCTTCCAATGTGAGTAGAGCGATCGTCTTATTTCGCGATCGCACCAGTCGACATCGGTGGCCCGCCACTTCTGTTTCAGGTAGTGCACTGTACATTTTGTGCTTCATGGTCGTTTTTGAAGTGCTCCCATTTATGAGTGACGCCAAGCCCGGTGAAATGGCGACGCGATTTCTAGCCCCGATTCGGCAGAAACCTATTCCGAGCCGTTCGTTGTTGCTATCCATGAAGAGTGCCACTCCTCGGATTCTTATCCCTGGCACTCCTTTCTCTCCACATGCAAGCAGTGAATGGATAGCGACGCTCTTCGTAGTAGGTTTCTGCTGTGAGCCGGTGCCATTGGTGGTAGTTGGGGCTTGGCTAACAGGTGTTGGTTGTGATTCAAGGGGCGGAAGGTTAGTGTGTCTCTTAGCAGCAGTTCGGAAGATCTTCTCGGCGAAGGACAGAAAGTGTGGTCTGCTGGCCGGGTCTGCAAGTATGCTATGCAGTTCCGGTTCAACCAGTTTTCTGTCAATCCGAGTTTCTAGATCGGTCCGAGCCGCTAGGAAACGTGGGCAGTCGAGTATGATGTGAAGTATACTTTCACTGATTTCCGAGTCGCACTCGCAACCCGGGCTGTTTTTCAGCTTAAATCTGTGAAGATACTCGGCTATCCCTCCGTGGCCTGTCAAGATCTGCACTTGTGTATGTGTAAGTTTTGTGGTGCGAGTTAGCCGATACGCTTTTTGGACGTCTGGAAGGAACCTCCTTGTTAGTGCGCCTGTTTTGGAGGTTTCGTATCGATCCTGCCATTTGCGGATCGACTCTTCACGAATTTTCCTCCTAATGTAGGACAGTGGGATCCTTCCATGGTTAGGTTAGGTTAGGTTAGGTTAGGTTAGGTTAGGTTAGGTTAGGTTAGGTTAGGTTAGGTTAGGTTAGGTTAGGTTAGGTTAGGTTAGGTTAGGTTAGGTTAGGTTAGGTTAGGTTAGGTTAGGTTAGGTTAGGTTAGGTTAGGTTAGGTTGACGAGTTTTGGAGGTCTGACCCGGTGTATTAACTGCCTTAGCGATCAGCCTATGAGAGCTACAGCGAAGTTCAATACATCGTAAGTTGCGAATTTACGAGGCGCACACATCTGTGAAAACGGTGTGTCGCTGAGTGTTTTGCGGACCAAGATATTGCAAAAAGAAGCGGAAAGTTACAAGTCGGGATTTTTTGATTGAAAAACGGTTTGTTTACCTTTTTCAATCGAAAAAAAGTCGGCTTTGCGGCTATCGTTCTACGCATTTTTTTGGGTTAGGACATAGCGGCAATAATCAATTTTCGTGTAGGCTAGGTCCGGTTGCTTTTTCTCTCAGGGTTTGGAAGTAATCGGATTTTTAGTAATTTTATGTAAAATTAGGGAAAAAATATTGCACAAAAAAGTCGGCAAAGTTTGGGTCTGAATATCTAGGTTGTGGTTTACCCCTACGGTCTCAGTAGGGGTACCAGGGGATAGGGGATTTCAGCCCCTATTAGTTGTTATTTTTGGCACCCGGCTACGTTGACGGGAAGTCAGCCAAAAAAATTTTTCAAAAAGTGTCCTAAGGGACCGGATTGCTATTCGGTTTTTTAGGCGCTTTTTGAAATTTGTATAGGATTTCTCCAAGCCGACTCCCCCTTGACCGTTTTTTTTAACCAAACTCTGTTTGGGGTGATAACTTCGGCTGGGGTTGTCGGACTTGGTCCAAATTTGGCAGAGACGTTGGCGGGGCCATAATGACCACGTCTGAAGAGGGGGGGGGTTCCCACCGCAAGTGGGACGAAAGATTTTTGGATTCTTCCTCTGAATCCGAGGAAGAATTCACAGAGGCCATTGAGATGGCTTCTCAGCCCCAGAAGAGGGGGCATGTTGACCAGGCGGATGACGCAAGGCCCGATAATGGGCCTAAGGTTGGAACAGCCCGGAGGGGCAAGCCCAAGGGGGCCTACGCGGGGATGGCGTCGGCAAGAGGTAAGCTCCGAGGTTCGGAGAATTACCTCAGCTCCGACACAGATGTCGCCGCCGGCCCCTCCTCGTATAGGAAGGACTTCCCGGAGCTCCGCTCCAAGGGAACAATGGGGAGAGGGAGTGGGGGAACTACCTCCCCACCACGAAAGATATTGACGCCCCCGTCGGAGGTTCTCCTCTCTGACCCGGTGGAGGCTGCCAAACAAGCGGCAGTTGAAATAATGGAGGGGGCCCGCAAGTCGGGCAACTTGAAGGGTGAGGTGTGGGGCACCATGAACCGGGCCTGCCGCACCATACTAAGTGCCATGGAGGAACTTGACGCCTCCAGGTCAGAGAACGAGGAGATCCGCATCCTGAAGGCGGACAACAAAAGAATGCGGGAGCAACTCGCTCTCTGCACAGCGGAGCTTAAGGCCCTAAGAATTGCCTTCTCTGAGCGCCAGGCCCCGGCCCCGCAGTCGGTGCAAGAGACCCCGGCCCCTAGGGCCCCCCCGCCGACACAATCCGCTGCTGCGGAGTTGGCGGAGATGCTGGACACCATGAAGCGCGACTTGATGGTCTCCCTCGGTGACATGATTAATGCCAGAATCGAGGGTATCGCCAGTCGCCTTCCTCCCGCACCAATAATCCGCCCCCCGCTAGCGGCGGATAAAAAGAAGAAGGCCCCACCGGCCTCAACGAGAGAAGTTGCCTCCGAGCCCGAGAGCAGGGCCAGGCTCGGGGATGGCAGGCCGAAAAGGGCCGCAAAAAAAGCGGCCCCGGCGGCCCAGGAAACCACCGCCCCGGCAGCCAAGACTGTCCCGGCAGCCAAGCCTGCCCCAGCAGCCAAGCCTGCCCCGGCAAGCAAGCCTGCCCCCGCAGTGGAGACTGCACCTGTGCCCCCGGGCGAGACATGGGCCCAGGTAGCAGGAAAAAAGAAGAGGAAGGGAAAGGGAAAGGCTACGGCCACTCCCCCACCCCCCCCGCCGCCCAAGAAGAAAGCGGCACCAAAGCAGAAGGGTCTGGTAGTCCCCAAGACGGCAGCGGTGGTAATCACCATGAGGAAGGACATTACCACCGACACCACGCTGCAGGCTGTCATGTCCAAGGCCATTAACGGCATAAGCTTGGAGGAGATGGGCCTGCAGCATGTCAGGGTCAGGAACTCGGTGACGGGGGGCCGAGTCATCGAGGTCCCTGGAGCAGATAGCGGAAGAGCGGCGGACAGCCTTGCAGAAAAGCTGCAGGGTCTTGTGGGCAACGTGGCCCGTGTAAGCCGCCCTGAAAAAATGGCCGCTATCGAGGTCGCCGGCCTAGACGAGTCGGCGACAAGGGAGACCCTGGCGGCTGCCGTCGCCAAGGCGGGGGGATGCGCCGAGGCACACGTTAAGGTGGGGGGCATTCGCCCTACATACTATGACGGTAGTGGGGTGGCCCTCGTGCAATGTCCGGTGGGAATTGCAAAAGCCCTCCTTAAGCGCGGTCGGATCCTGGTAGGCTGGTCGTCTGCCAGGATTAATTCCGTCGGACCAGCACCCATGCGGTGCTACAAATGCATGGGTGTCGGCCACACGCGCGAGTTGTGCCCCTCAAAGGTGGACCGGGGCCAGATGTGCTACCGGTGCGGCGCAGAGGGGCACAAAGCAGCCGAATGCTGGGAGGAAAAAGTATGGTGCGCAGTATGCCACCATGCAGGCCTCCCAGCCAATCACGTAATGAGGGGACCGAAATGCTCCCCGCCGGAGACAAAGGGAAGAGAGGTGAGGCCGAGACCCACCCGCCCCACCCGACCCCCTCCAGCCGAAACAGCCGCCAGCCGGCAGCAAGAGGAAAACAATATGGACGTCTAAATGTTAGTACACCAACATCTAGACGTCCTGCAGATAAACGCCAACCACTCCGCCAGAGCTCAGGATCTGCTCATGCAGGCCATGGCGGAGTGGGAAATTGGCGTTACGGTGGTAACGGAGCCCTACTTCATTCCCCCCCAACCTAATTGGGTAGGGGACACCGACGGAGTAGTGGCGATCGTGGTGCCGGCGATGGGGGACCTCCCCCCCTTATCAAGGATCGAGGGTGGCCCAGGATTCGTGGCGGCCAGATGGGGGAACGACACGGTGTTGGTGGCCGCGTACTTCTCCCCCAATAGGCCGCTCCGGGAGTTCGACACGTTCCTGGGGATCTTAGGGGGGGTGGTCCGGAGGGCTGCCCCGAGGCAGGTTATGGTACTGGGGGATCTCAACGCCAAAAGTTCGGCATGGGGTTCCCTCATTACGGACCATAGGGGTACGGCTCTTGAGGATTGGGTGGCGGCAACGGGACTCGTGGTCCTAAACCAGGGCACCGCGAACACCTGCGTGCGGCGGCAGGGGGGGTCAATCGTGGACGTCACGTTCGCGACCCCTGCCATAGCTGCACGCGTCACGAATTGGCGTGTCCTGGAGGATGTTGAGACCCTCTCAGACCACCTGTATATCAGGATGAGGGTCTCCAAAGCAGGGGTTCCACCGGCACCCATCACGGGCAGTGCCAGGAGGGGGCGGAAGTTCCCGAAGTGGTCCCTGGTCCATTTGGACAGGGACAAGGCGAACGAGGCGGCCATGGTGGAGGAGTGGTGTGCTGCCCCACCCGTCACCCTCGGAGTTGAAGAAAGGGCGGCACAGTTCCGCGTCGCAATACAGAGGGTGTGCGACGCGGCCATGCCTCGGGCTGGTCGCCGTTTCGCCCGTAAGAGTGTATACTGGTGGTCCGCAGAAATAGCGGCCCTGCGGTCCACCAGTAACAGTGCCCGCCGCGCCTTCCAACACTGTAGGCGCAGAGGGCACAC